>BCKL01000004.1:892903-1187816 GCA_001600635.1 Leucosporidium creatinivorum | reverse complement strand
ACTCGTAGTGGTGATCTGGCTGCCGAGCCCCGCCTCGCCCGCCGCGGTAGCCTCCTCCTCCACCTCCTCGTCCACCTCCGCCGTAAGCTCCTCGAKTTTGTTGCCCATAAGCTCCCTGGTGCTGTTGGTAGCCCATAGGAGGAGGATTGCCGCCGTACGGGGCGTGCGAAGGAGGAGGGCCGAACYCTGGAGGTGGGCCGTAGGCGAGAGGCTGGTTGTTGTAGCCCTGCTGCTGCTGGAAGGGAGGCATGAAGGGAGGACGAGGCAGAGGCGGAGGGATTTGGGGGATCTGGGGCATCCTCGGTCGCTCTTCCTCGCGCTTGCGCTTGTCGAGCTCGTGGGAGGCGTTGTAGGAGGGGATTCTGTTCGCGCGAGGGTCAGTAGGAGATCCAGCAGGGAGGAGGAGAAGAAGAGAAGACTCACTGGGAAGGCTCGGTCGGCATTGGGTCGGTCCAGAACCACTCGTGGTCGAGCGCTTGCGAGGCGGTCAGTCGCTTGCTAGGGTCGAGGACGAGAATCTTGTCCATGAGGTCGGCGAAGCCTTGGTCTTGTTCGCTCCATCTGTGTCAGCGAATGAGAAGGTCAGCCGAACCGGAGGAGAGCGAGGGCGAGAAGAAGACGTACCCGAGAGCGTCCGCGCGAATTGTTCGAGGGTGACGACCATAGATGTGTTCCTCCATGGGACCCAAGCCTGCGATCGGTCGCCAGCCCGGCCAGTCGTCGCTGTTGGGCGAGCCGCAGAGTCTGCAAAAACCAAAGGACAGGATGAGCGCTGCTCGGCGAGCGGGAGACGGCGAGCAATCTACTCACTTGAAGATCTTGTGCGCTTGATCGAGATCCGACTCGCCGGGGAAGATGGGCTTCTTCCTAAACATCTCGGCGATGACGCAGCTGTATCGTCAAGGTCGTCAGCTCTTCGTCCCTTCTCCCTCGGCGCCGCTCGTCGAAACTCACCCTACTCCCCACATGTCCACGGGGTAATGATACTTGGTCTCGCCGATCAATAGCTCGGGAGGACGATACCACCTGGTGACGACGCAGTTGGTGTACTGCACCCGCTTCTCGGCGGCTTCGATCGAACGAGCGAGACCAAAGTCGGCAATCATGAGCACGCCGGCATTCGAGATGAGGAGGTTGGCGGCCTTCATGTCGCGATGGAGGATGCCGTTCTGTTGTGGGGGAGGAAGTCAGCGCCGAGAGCGACGTCAGAAAGAGCGAGAAAGAGACGAACGAGGTGCAGGTAGCGAGTCCCTTCGAGCAGTTGCATGGCGTATTGCTTGATGTGCGACGGGAGGAGTCGGACTTGATGGTTCTCGAGTAGACCAGCGAGGTCGTGGTCCATGTAGGGGAAGACCATGTACGTCTTGCCGGGCGCGAAGGTCTCGGCGTTGCCTGTTGTGCAAAGCGACGAATTAGCTCAGCATGAGGAAGGAGGAAGGAGAAGTCGAACCTGGCTCGTAAGCGATGTCGACAACGGGGACGATGTTGGGGTGGTCGAGCGACTTGAGGATGCGGATCTCGCGAAGGGAGGTGATGGGCATCTGCTCGGCGCGAGTGGGTCGGTCAGCTCGATCCTCCCTCGTCGCGCGAGAAGAGAGAGACTCACTCCATCGCCCTCATTATGCAGAATAATCTGCTTCAGCGCGACCACATCCCCTCGCCGCACCTTCAATCCCTGCCCGACCAGCTTCTCCTCACTGATCTCGATCTTCCTCGCCTCGTCCTCCCCAACTCCCGTAATCTGCCCTTTGACACCCTTCCAGACGACTCCAAATGTTCCCTCTCCGAGCTTCTCCTGTAGCGTGTACTCGGTGATATGCGATGAGCCGACGAAAGTGCGCTCTTCGAAGTCCTCCTCGGGCGCCGGAGTAGGCGAGACGGCGAGCTCCATGTCGATTTCCATCTCGTCCCCAGCTTTCGGAGAAGCGTCGATGGCGTCCCTCTCCTTCTCGCTGAGCCACGGATCCCTCAGATGCCTAGCATCCTCGCCCGAGCCCTCGTAGACTCGAACCCGCCTTCTAGGGTTAGGCGGCTCCTCCCACTTCTGCTCCTCCTTCTCGACACCAGTGGTCGACCTAGGCGATCGGCCACTCTTCGGCGTAGGAGCTTGAGACTCAAGAGCGGGATGCTGAGGCGCGTGAGGGGTATCGTCGCGATGAGGGCCGTGGTCGTCGAGGGGAAGGGCAGGCGGAGGTGGAGGCGGAGCAGGACCGGGAGGTAGGGGGGGTTGAAGATGGGGAATCGAGGAAGGAGGAGGAGGGAAAGGAGGAGGATTGAACGTGGATGGAGGGAGGGCGGGGTAGTCCATGCCGTGAGGAGGGGGAGGAGGGCGGTCGATGAGATTTGCTGAACGAGGAGGCTGAGGGGCGAAGGGGGCGGGAGGAGGAGCTTGTTGAGCGCCACCGAACCTCGGTGGGTGAGCGGCCGGCTTGGCAGGAAGTCCGACGGACTTGAAGCCGAAACTGAGGGGCGGGCGCGAATCGTGAGGGAGAGTGTGGGAAGGGACTGCTGGCGCCGGTGAAGGAACTGAGAAAGGTCCATCGTCGAGACGTATAGTGGCCTGCTTGGGCGGTGGTGTCCCTGCTTCTTCCTCCTCCTCGTCCTGGTTCTCGACCGCTAACAGCGCAGCCTCGGCCGCCCTGCTCGAGCTCGTCTTCCCCTCCTTCGCCTCACTCTTTCCCCTCGAACGGCTCCTATCCCTACTCTTACTCCTACTAGGCGATCTCGGACTCCTCGGCCGATCCCTCCTGCTCCGCCCTCCATCACGCTCCCTCCGCTCGACCGAGTCGCCTCTCCTCTTCCTCTTAGAACTAGGACTTCTCGAACGACTCCTTGAGCGCCCGTGGTGTTCGGCGGGTCGGATGTTGCGAGGTCGCTCCCCTTGACCTTGGGAAGGGCGGCGATGCGAGTCTCGGCGCTCGGCCGGACGGTCGTCTCGTCGATCATGTCGACTGTCGGGATGACGGTCGTCCTGAGGTCCTCGAGTACGATCCTCCCTATCGTCGTGACCATCCCTCGACCTATCCACACGGCCTCCTCCTCCTCGCCGGTCGTCGTAGCCCCTCCTGCCGTCCCTCTGCTGCGAATCGTAGTCGACACGCCCTCCTCCTCCACCTCCATATCCACCGCCTCGGCCGGAATTGTAGTTTGACGACTGCTGGCGGTAATAGCCGTTATGCGGCGGCGAATAGTCTCGAGGCTGGTACGCAGGCGCTTGACCTCCGGACCAATCCGTCGGCACTGACCCTCCTGGAGCAGCGAAGCCCATCCGCGGCACCGCGCTCCGATCCACCTCCCTTCCTCCACTCTCGGCCCTCATCGCCGACTCTGCCTGCTGCCTCTCGCACTCCGCCAGCTCCGCCTCCATCTCCCTATCCCGCTTCTCTTTCTCCTTCCTCCGATCCTCTAGCTTCTGAGCAGCCTCTCTCGCATCCCCACCGGCTGCTCCACTCGGCGCGTTGACGGGGGCCTGATCTTGCATCATCTCCTTCAAAGCAGCCGCCGTCGCCGCGTCGACCTCAGCTTGAGCGGCGGCGGAGGAAGGGGCTCGGGCGCGAGGCGCTTTCGGTGGGGAGCTGTAGGTCCGTAAGGGTTTGTAGGAGTCGTCCTCGACGACTGCTGGGGAGGGGCGAGCAGGGAGAGGTCGGTGAGGTGGTGCTGGGGAGATCTCGGCTGCAGGAGCGAGAGAACGACCGGCGGGCGCTGGGTCGTAGGCGTAGGAATGAGGCTGGAAGGGTGCTGTAGAGCTGGTAGAGGCGAAGCAGGAGGAGGCGGGGCCCGAAATGCGAGACTGTAGCTTTGCCTTGTCCCTTGAGCGCGAGTTGGCGTTGGGAGGTGCTTTGGCGGCGGGATTGGATGCCGAGCCCTTCAGCGAGAGCTGGAAGATGCTTCGGGGCTTCTTGATCGCTGCTGCTGCTTTTGGGACCTCTGCTGCTGCTGTCGGAGCGGGAGCGGACGAGGACGAGGAGGAGGGGAGCTGAGTCTTGTCGTCGCCTTCTGCTGTTGGTGTAGGTGGTTCGACGGAGGAGGAAGGGGTATGTACTGCTCCACCCTTGATACTAAGCCCTACAGGCGCTGGCTCGGCATGTCCGTTGGCAGGACCGGACGACTCTGACTGAGGCTGCGGCGTCGTTGGCTGCTCCTCTGCTGGCGCTGTAGGCGGTGGCGGCTGAGGCTGTAGAGGTACAGGAGGGAGTGGCAGAGGAGACCGAACTTCCCCTTCCTCTGGTGAAGCTGCCATCGCTGTCGAGTGCCGAAGAGGGCCGAGACGGGGATGAGGGGAGAGGGCAAGAGAGCGCGCTCGCCTTTGGCCCAGGACTACAAGCACCGCGCGAGCTGGCATTTCGAGAAGAGGTAAAACGCTACTACTATCAAGCACAAGCACATCGTTCTTCCGTTCATCGGAATCACCACTCGAACTCGCTACAGGAGCACAGAGGGATTGGATCATCCGCTCTCGGTCGGGACGAGCGCGACGAGCAGCGAAAGAGACGTACCCTGAGCATTTGTTGAACAAGTAGTCCTTGCCGTTGACAGAGACGAGACCGTCCTTGAGCGTCACCTTCCACTTGTTCTTGACGCGTTGCACCTGCAAGTCCGAGCCGAGATTAGCGAGGCGAGCGAGCGAACGCCGAGGAGCCGTCTCAGTCCTCACCTTCTCGTACAGCGCAATGACCAAGTCGCCACCTTCTCCTCCGGCTTCCTCATCATCATCATCCAAATCGTCCTCTGGGTCATCCAAGTCCGAGTTGATCTCGTCCTCATCCCCTCCCGTCGCTCCTCCGCCACCCTCCTTCTTCTCATCCTTGACCGCCTTGTCGTCTCCCCCTTCTCCTTTGAGTTTGGTGTTGGATCCTACTGCCGGTGTACTTGGTCTCGAGGCCTGTTTGCACGCACCGAAGTCAGCATCGAACGCGGGGTCAGTCAGCTGCTCTAGCTTACGCCGTTGAGAGGGAGCACAGCGGGTTGGGATTGACCAGGAGGTGCAGGAGGAAAGTTGGCAGCGATGGGTCCCATGGACGGGTCGAGGGAGAAGTCTGCTACCCTGCTCATGGCCACCTTGGCCTCCCACGAGCGCAAGAGCTCGTTCAGGACGGCTTCCTCAACGCCTACTTCATCGAATTCGGTCCGCACGTTCTCGATCACGTCGTTCATGATGGTGCGGTACACCGCGGGCTGTTGTGTAAAAGTAGTGTGAGCTTTCAGGGGCTGAGCGAGACGGGCGAGGATGATGACTGACGACGACGCGGTTCGACATGGCTGCTGGCTAGTAGTTGTTGTAAGGCGGTCGTAGGGCTTGAGGGGGTAGCAGAGAGACGAAAGAACGAGTTGAAGTGGTGTACAGCGAGCGACAAGTGAATGGACGGAGCGAGACCCGTGAGCTTCGACTTGCGCCCAAGTCGTCTCGAGAAAAGGCGCCGAAGTCGAGTCGTTTCGCTACAGCTCTTGCTTCTCCCCTTCTCCCCACTTTTTGTCACTTCTCTTCTTCTCTCTCTCACCCTCTTCGCCGACCATGTTTGCCGCCCGTAACGCTCTCCGCGCCGTTCGACCTGCCCGTTCGCTTCTCGCTCGAGGATACGCCAGCGAGGCGACTACTGAGGGAAAACTCAGGCTTAGCTTGGTGCTTCCGCATGAAGTAGGTTGTCCTACAGCATCCTCTGCGGCTCCCAGCCCTTGCCGTCCTTTCCCTGACCTCCGGCGCCGTCTGGAAGAGAAACGGGACTCGCTAACGCTCCCGCACTCGTTGTAGACCATCTTCTCCTCGTCCGAGGTTGTCCAGGTCAACCTTGCCGCTACTTCGGGAGACATGGGCATGTAGGTCGATTGCCCGACCGTTCGTTGAGGAGCAGGAGCCGATTGAAGAGAGCAAGATGCGCTGCTGGGGGCCGGTCGTTTCCCTCGGCGATGAAGGGCTAAGGAGTTTATTGGGAGGGATCTTAATTACACCACAGTGAGCGCCTACGTCCCCGGAACCCCCCGCTGACCCTCTGTACCCTTCAAACCCTCGTACTCGCCCTCACCGTCAACAGTCTCGCCAACCACGTCCCCTCGGTCGAGTCGCTCAAGGCCGGCGTCCTCGAGGTCATTGAGGGCAACCCCAACGACTCCAAGAAGTGGTTCGGTATGTCTACTGCCTCCTCGGTCGACTACTGGCGAGCGTTGAGCTACAGTCGCCCAGCGCGTCCCAACTCGGGCAATGTCGCTCGTTTTGAGCCGTAGAGCTACAGCTGACCCTTGCTCGATGTGCTATACAGTCTCGGGAGGATTCGCCAACGTCCACCCCAACAACCTCCTCACCATCAACGCTGTTGAGGCTTGTATGTCTTAAGCTCCCCTCGCCGCTCCCTTTCGCAGGGGCAGATGCGATCGCCGAGATCCTCACTAACTCGTCTCCTTCCTACCTACTACAACTCGGTGCTCCATTCAAACAGTCCCCATCGATGCCTTCTCCCCCGAGGTAAGTCACCCCCATCCTGCTCCCTACCCCTCGCCGAGCCCTCGCTAACCCTCTCCCTCGAATCCAACAGGCCATCCGCACCGGTCTCGCCGAGGCCCAGCGCGTCGCCGCTGGAAACGGAGATGCCGTCGAGAAGGCTGAGGCCCAGGTCGAGATTGAGGTCTTCGAGGCTCTCCAGGCCGCCCTCAAGGCTTAAGCTGGGTTGCTGAGCCGAGCTTGAGGGGCTGAGGGTTGATAGAGAGGTGGTCCTAAAATGAATGTTTGATGGAGTGGGTACTTTTGAGTGTGCTACAGAGCGAAAGCGAGTGAGCCCAGAGACTGCTCCCCCTTTCGCTTGCGAACCTCTCCCCTGCTCGCCCGCACCCGCCTCCCTTGGCTTCCGACCTCTCACTCGTGCTTTCTTCGTCTCGTCTCCCTCGTCTCCCCTTGGCCCTCGCGCCTGTACCTGATTACAAGCTTCTGTACCCAGGTAAGTTCTACACGTCTCTGCTGCACTGCAGTAGACTAGCTCCCGTAGGAGCGACGCAGAGCCGCCCACTCACTCTCTCCCTTCTCTCGCTCGCTCGCAGATCCTCCCGCTCAATCGCCTGCAGCACAAATGCCACCTAAAGGAGTCTCCGCTGGAGCAGACAAGACCTACTTGGTCGGGGATGTAGTGAGTCGCCTTGCCTATGAGCGACGGCTCAAGTCGATCAAACGCTAACAAGCAAGCTCGCCTCGCGCTCTACAGGTCCTCGCCAAGGTCAAGGGATACCCTTCGTGGCCTGGTCAGGTGGGTACAACTTTGCGCTGACGTGGTCAAGCTGGGGCGAGCAGTCGAGCGAGGAGGACAGCAGAAGACGAGGTGGGAGCACGCGGGCCCCAAACAGGGTTCGAGCTGCTCGTTTCGGGCGTTTAGCGACTCGGAGAGGACGTGGGCTGTAGTGGCATAGCTCGAGACTGGGACTACATGCAGTGAGTACCCTCCTCCGAGCACCCAGCTGACTCTGCTCCCTCTCCCGCCCTTCTGCGCGACCTCCGTCACCGTGGAAAACAGATCATCGACAATGAGATGGCGCCGCCCAACGTCAAGCGCGACAAGCCTACCAAGACCAAGACTACTTACCTCGTTCGCTTCTTCCCTACCGGTGACTAGTACGTCGTACCACTTCCTCGCGTTCCCTCTCCTTCGCCGTTCGTTGAACGAGCGCGCCGCCCGTCCTTCTCCCCCGACGACCTACTGACCTCTCCACTCCCTCCCCCCCCTCCTTCACTCCCTTCTACTTCACCCACAACAGCGCCTGGACCGCCTCGCGCGACCTCTCGGCCCTCACCACCCGCGAGATCGAAGCCTACGTCTCCTCCCCCGCCAAGAAGTCGGGCGACCTTCTCCAAGCGTACAAGATTGCGCGCGACCCGACGGAGTGGCAACGACAGCGCGACGAGGCGCAGGCCGAGTACGAGGAGCTGCAGGCGAGGGCGTTCGAGTATGAGAATGAGGATCAGCTCGCCAGTGCGGGAGAGGAGAGGGCTAGTGCGGGCAAGAAGAGGAAGAGTGAGGGCGGCAAGAGTGTTGCCAGCGAGGGGAAGAAGAAGAAGGCCAAGGTGGAGCAGGCGGGGAAGACCAAGGTGAGTGCTTGAGGGTTGGAATCGGGAATCGGGGTCGGCGAGAGAGGACGAGAATCGCGCTGACGCTTCGTGTGGACGCGATTAGGCTGGTGCAGTGTCGCTCAAGAAGAGTGGTTACTCGGACGAGGAGTCCGAGCGCCCCGTCAAGAAGTCCAAGCCTGTCGATGGTGCGTTTCTCCCCCTTCTCGGTCCTCGCAGACCCCAAGATCTTCGCTAACCCTGTCATTATGGCCGCTAGACAACGAGGACCCAGGTCTCAAGCAAGTGAGGGATTGGCGCCATAAGTTGCAGAAGGCCTTCATCAACAAGGAGCAGATTGTCAACCCTGACGTGAGTTCTCGTCTTTCCTCCGCGACCGAAAGGCCGATTCTGCGTGCTGGGAGGGCATGTTAGGGTCGTGCCGACGTGTACGACGGTAGAGAACGTATCGCTGACCCCGAGTCTGTCGACAGGACATGCCCAAATGCAACGAGTACTTCAACGCCATGGAGGTCTTCGACATGAACAAGGAGTGGCTCGCCGTTCGTCCTCCTTGCACCCCCTTCTCCTCGTCCTCGTACTGATCCCGACTCGCTTCAACAGGAATCCAAACTCGCCAAGGTCCTCAAGCGCATCTGTCTTCTCAAACCAGGCGAGATCCCCGACAACGACCGTTTCAAGTTCCAAGAGCGCTCCTCGTCGCTCGCCGTCAAGTGGGCTCAAGTCGCCGCCAATGGCGCCTCCCCTTCTGTCCACGCCACCGCTCCTTCCTCCCTCCCTCCCCCTCCGGCACCCGCACCAGAGCCTACTCCCGACCTCACCCCGGCGCCTGTTCCCGTCGCTCCCGTAGAGGACAAGCCCCCCGTCATCGAGGAGAATGGAGCGAATGGAGCGTCGGTCAACGGTGCGCCGGTGCAGCAGGGAGAGGACAAGCCTGCCGAGCAGCCCATCGTGGCATAGGATCGTTCCCCGCCTACGGACTCTCTCACGCCGACCCATGTACTTCTCCTCCCCCATACGTGCTTCTCAAGAATTTCCCCTTTACTTTCTTCTGTACCCCCATAACCCCTCCAGGCTTGCCACCTCCCCTTCAGTTAAAACGTCGTCGAGCTGGAGCGATTAATTCGCTCGAGATCGCGCTTTCCCCTTCTTCCTCCCTCCTCTTCTCCTACATACGACCCATCACCTCCCCACGCTCGTCAAGGCGGCACAGTCGACTGGATCGCCCTCGGCGACATGGAGCTCCCTGCCCCTCCTCCCCTCTTCGCTTCCCTCTCCCTTCGCCGAGGTCGACCCCGGCCTTCTTCGCCCCTTCACGTTGCTGGACGCCCTCCTCGACTCGGACGACGGCTCGCTTGCCCTCCATAGACTTCGCTCCCTCGTCTCTCCGTCCATAGCCCCCGCCGAACATAGCTTTCCGCCCTCCTCCCTTCGCTCTTCGCTTCTCTTCTTCCCCCTTTCACCGAAATCACCGAAGCGCAAGCCTGTTTCTCAAGACCAGATGACTCCAGAGAGACGTACATGAGAGCCCAGCGAGCACAGAGAGTCACAGAACCAGGACCGAGGCGACCGAGGCCGTTGGGCCGGGGCTTGTCGCTGTCGAGGGCTTGGACGTCGTCGAGTCCCGACGTTCTCGACGACTCTTTCTCCTCCCGACCACACCACTCGACGTTTCGACTCGGCGCTTTGGGTGCCGTGGGTGATTTCGTACACAGTCTACTACTATAGACTACTGGTGCAGCTTCACTCTCTACTCTAGGTGAGTTTCGCCAGTCAGTTTGGGCACTCCCCGCTCCGGATCTCATCTCTCCTCTCTCGCCTCGCTATCCTCCTCCTTGAACGGTGCTGCAGCGGATCAGCTCAGCAGAGTTCAGAGTTCAACATGGCCGCCCCTGGTCCAGGCTACAGCCTTCCTCCTTCCCTGCAGTCCAGCGCTGCTCCCACGCCTTCCTCTTCCGCCGCCCCCTCCCCCTACCCGCTTTCTCACTCCCACGGCACAGCACCTACAGCTCTGGCGCCTCGCCTCGATACTCCCATGGACGAGGATTCCTCCGACGATGCTCACAGCGAGCAGCAGAGCCACAAGGATCAGGACGAGGAGGACGACGACGACGCAGAGTTCGAGATGGCCAGTGAGCCCGATAGCCCTCCCGTGAGGGCGCCAGGGTTCGCGGCAAAGCAGAAGGCGAGGGGTGGTAGGAGATTGGAGCTGCCCGACAACTTGGATGCCGATCTGTACGGCTTGAGGAGATCGGTGAGTCGCGCGCCGCTGCCTTGCTTGCTCTGATCTCGCGTCGGTGGAGCTGATCTGTGTTGTATGGCTCTAGGGGCGCGCTTCGCTTGCTCAGGCCAAGGTGAGCTATTGGGCTACAGTTGGCGCTGGGTCCGAGGGTCAAAACTGACGTCCTTACAGCAGCAGTACGACGAAGACGAGTCGAGCGACGAGGACTCGAGGGGCCCTTCGCGCGCTCGCAAGGGCAAAGGTCGTGCCGGCACGTGTCGCTTCACTACAGGCTACATCTCCTCCCTCTCTCCCCGCTGACCCGAGCTGCTACACCCCCAGGCTCCTCCAACAACACGTCCCAGAGGCGCGCTTCCCCTTCCTCGGAGGAGGAGGAATCCGAATCCGAGTCGTCGGAGGAGGAGTATGGCGCCTCCATGTCCAAGAAGAGGAAGAAGCGCAAGCCCACCCACACGAAGCGTTCAGCCAGCCAGTTCGAGATGCCTCGCGTGTCGTCGCGCAATGGCAAGCAGCTGCCCAACTACAACGAGGCCGCCGTCGATTGGGATCTGAGCGAGTCGGATGATGAGTATGACCATGCAGCGCCAACGGACGACAAGGGTGAGTCGTCAAGCTCTTCGTGCGAGGGGGAAGACCGAGCTAACCTCATCCTTGCAGGCGGAGAGGATGCCATCGACGGCGTCTACAACCACAAGCGAGACGGCGAGCATGGTCAGTCTCGCCCCCTACCTCTTCTACTCGCATCGCTGACACCTGACCACAGAGGAGGACGAGAAGGACGAACCGACGCGCAACCTCCGCTTCCTCGTCAAATGGCAGGGCTACTCGCACATCCACAACACCTGGGAGACGTACGAGTACCTCAAGCGCTTCAAGGGCTTCAAGAGGGTGGAGAACTACATCAAGGGCGTCTGGGCAGCTCGCCAACGCATCCTCAGCGACCCGGCCACCTCGCGAGAAGACCTCGAGGCGCTCGAGATTGACAAGGAGAGGCTGTCGGAGCAGCTCGACGGCTACAAGATTGTCGAGAGGATCATCGCCGAGCGCAATGCTCCGGCTAACCACGACATCGACCACGATCATCGTGAGTTTGGCTTTGCTTGCTCCCTCCTGCCTCGACCGAGCTGAGCCTCTCCCCTCTTCGCAGTCGAATACCTCTGCAAATGGCGAGGACTCGTCTACGCCGACGCTACCTGGGAGGATCACGATACCATCCGTTCCATCGCCGCCGACGCCATTGAAGGCTACCTCGAGCGCACGTCCAGCGCCTTCCTCCCCGCCAAGAGTGCCAGCTACTCGAAATCCGGCCGACCTACCTTCACCAAGATGACCGAGGTGCCAGAGTACATCAAGAAGGGAGGAACGCTCAAAGACTTCCAGATTACCGGTCTCAACTGGCTCGCTTACCTCTGGTCGCGAGGGGAGAATGGCATCTTGGCCGACGAGGTGCGCCGCGCTCCCTCTCCTCGCCGTCGCCGAGCTCACCTTTCTACCCCTCACCCACACTAGATGGGACTCGGCAAGACGGTCCAAACCTGCTCCTTCCTCTCCTACCTCTTCCACGAGCAATCGCAGTACGGCCCCTTCCTCGTCGTCGTCCCTCTCTCCACCCTCCCCGCCTGGCAGATGCAGCTCGCCCAGTGGGCTCCCGACCTCAACGTCATCGCCTACACGGGTAACGGACCGAGTCGCGAGACCATCAGGGACTACGAGTTTGGCGTCGGCAAGAAGCTCAAGTTCAACGTCCTCCTCACCACCTACGAGTTCGCGCTCAAGGATAGGGCAGAGCTGGGTGCGCTCAAGTGGCAGTACATCGCCGTCGATGAGGTAAGCTAGGGTTGCCGCTCCTTCCCTCGGCTCTCGCTGACCACGTCTCCCGCAGGCCCATCGCCTCAAGAACTCTGAGTCGCAGCTCTACGAGGCGCTCATGAGCTTCTCGGCGGCCGCCAAGCTGCTCATCACCGGTACTCCTCTGCAGAACAACGTCAAAGGTGAGCTCGTCTCCGTCGTCGCTCTCTTATCGCCCTCGCTGACTGCTCCTTTCCCCATCGCAGAGCTCCTCGCTCTCATGCACTTCCTACATCCCGAGAAGTTCGAGTTGGCGGGCGACTTCGACCTGAACGGTGAGCATCGCCTGACTCCAGCTCGGAGCGACTGCTGACTCTCCGCCCCCCGTAGACGAGGAGAACGAGACCAAGATTCGCGACCTCCACGGCAAGCTCGAGTCCATCATGCTTCGTCGACTGAAGCGCGATGTCATCAAGGAGCTACCGACGAAGAGCGAGAGGATCCTGCGAGTCGAGATGTCCAATATGCAGACCTGGTGGTACAAGAACATCCTCACCAAGGTGCGTTGCTCTCTCGCCCTCTACTCCTCGGCGCCGAAGCTGACTTCCTCTTCCACCCTCTCGCAGAACTACCAAGCTCTCAGTGGCACCGACCCCGGCGTCTCCCTTCTCAACATTGCCATGGAGCTCAAGAAGGCGTCCAATCACCCTTTCCTCTTCGAGGGCGCCGAGACCCGCTCCAACGCGCGTGAAGAGACGCTCAAAGGCCTCGTCATGAACTCGGGAAAGATGGTCCTCCTCGACAAGCTCCTCACTCGTCTCAAGCAGGACGGTCACCGTGTCCTCGTCTTCAGTCAGATGGTCCGCATGCTGTGAGTCGGCTCGGCCGTTCTCTTTTCTGCAACCTGTACGCTCGAGCGCTGACAACTCGTGCTACTCGCAGTGACATCCTCTCCGACTACTGCGCTCTTCGCGGATACATCTACCAGCGTCTAGACGGAACCGTCCCCTCCGAGACTCGTCGCAAGGCCATCGAGCACTACAACGCTCCCGGATCGCCCGACTTTGTCTTCCTTCTCTCCACTCGCGCTGGTGGACTTGGAATCAACCTCGAGACTGGTGCGTAGTCTCAGGTTAGTATCAGGTTCAAGCGGCAGGTGCTAATCCTCTCCTTCCCTCCTCGCTCGCAGCCGACACCGTCGTCATCTTCGACAGCGATTGGTGAGCGACACGCTGTCCATCTGAAGCAAAGACAGCTGGCTTACTTTTCGTCCCCGTGCAGGAACCCTCAAAACGATCTGCAGGCCATGGCTCGCGCTCACCGTATCGGGCAGAAGAGTCACGTCAACGTCTACCGCTTCGTCACTAAGGACACCGTCGAGGAGGACGTGCTCGAACGCGCTCGCAAAAAGATGGTCCTCGAGTATGCCAGTACGTTGCTCGACGCCCCTGCCTTCCCAACTCGGCGAACCGCTCGCTGACCACTTCGCCTCCCGTCTCGCTTCTCTCTCATACAGTCGTCAACCAGATGGACACTTCGGGCACCAACCTCGGACAAGTGCAGTCGTCGACTCGCCCGGAGAACTACACCAAGGAGGAGCTCGCCTCGATTCTCAAGTTCGGAGCCGCCAACATCTTCAAGCAGGACGCCAACGGCCAGTCCAAGCTCGAGGAGATGGACCTTGACGATGTCATCAACAAGGCCGAGGCCTTCGAGACCGCCACCGCTCCCACGGGCACCTCGCTCGGAGGAGAGGAGTTCCTCAACCAGTTCGCCGTGCAGGACGTCAAGGCAGACATGACTTCGTGGGAGGACATCATCCCCGCTGACCTTCGTGCCGAAGTCGACGAGGAGCGTCGCAAGGAGCAGTCTGCCGCCGCCCAGCTCGCCCAGACTCAGCGCCGAGCAGCTGCCGTCCTCCCGCCTGGCGCCTACCAAGGCCACGACGGCGCACCGAGGTCGAGGGAGTCGTCCCCGCAGTCCCCCAAGGGCAAGGAGAAGGAGAAGAAGAAGGCTGGAGGCTCGCGCAAGACCGACGTCCAGCGTTCGATGGAGCTCAAGGAGCGGGACCTTCGAGTGCTCGTCCGCGGTCTTCAACGCTTCGGCGACATTCGTCACCGCTACGACGCCATCGTCAAGGACGCCCGCCTCGAGAACAAGAACCGCGCCGTCATCACCCAGACCATCGACGACTTGCTCAAGATTTGCCGCGATGCCGTCGACGTCAAGAAGGACCTGCTCGAGTCGAAGCGCGTCGCGGGCGAGGAGATCACCGTCGCTATGAAGAACAAGGCCGTCCTCGTCACGTTCAAGCAGGTCTCCAACATCAACGCCGAGACGGTCGTGCAGCGCGCCGACGAGCTCAAGGTCGTTCATCACTGTGAGTTTCGGTACTTCAGCGTCCGAGAGTTTGAGCTGAGTCTTCGCTCCGACCTATAGACCTCGCTCCTCTTCCCGAACCAGCTCGCTGGGTCTTCCCCGTCGACGACACCAAGGCGACTCAGAACTGGAACTGCGACTGGGGAGTCGACGAGGATGCCAAGCTGCTCGTCGGAGTCTGGAAGTACGGCCACGGCAACTGGGAGCTGATCCAGAAGGACAAGACGCTCGGACTGGAGGACAAGTTCTTCCTCGAGGACGCCAAGATGAAGGGCGACGAGGCGGCCAAGCGTCAACTGCCCAACTCGATCCACCTCGTCCGCCGCGCCGACTACCTCACCCACCTCCTCAAGGAGCACCACGACTCGAACGGAGGACCTTCTCGCAGCGGATCGAGCCGACCGGCGCCTCGCCCCAAGGCCACCACCGAGCGTTCGCACGATTCGTCGAACAAGCCGAGCAAGCCGAAGCGCAAGGCGACTCCCGACTACTCGAGCTCGGACGAGAGCGCCTACGACTCGATGGACGAGAAGGAGTGCAAGGAAATCCTTCGCCCTGTCAAGCGCGAGCTCAAGCGCCTCAAGCTCGACACGGCCAGCTACTCGAGGGAGCAGAAGGTCGCCCACCTCAAGGAGTGCCTCTCGGCCATTGGAGCGAGGATCGACTACTCGGCCAGCCAGGAGAAGTCGTCGTCGGCCAAGGACAAGCGCAGGAAGCATCTCTGTGCGTTAGGCTTCTCCCTCTCGACGAGCGAAAGCTGACCCTCTTCTCGGCGCGCAGGGGTCTGGACATCTCACTTCTTCCCCGCCAAGGTCCACTGGCAGAAATTGCGAGAGCTGTACGTCGCTTCGCAGTCTCTTCGAGAGGCGCTGTAGCTGACGCCTTCCTTTGCAGCCACGAGAAGCTTACCGTGGGAGCCTCGGAGCCCGCCGCCGCACCTTCTCCTCAAGTCCCTCCACCAAAACGTCGCAGTGCAGACGAGGATGGTCCACAGAAGAGGAACAAGCTGGACGTGTAGGTCAACATCGCTGTGCTCTACTAGCGACGAAGCTGACACTCGTCCACTTCTGCAGCCCGCCCTCCAACATCTCCTCCCTTCCCACCATCAAGCGCGTCAACAACCCACCACAGAGTCCTCGCGCTCAGAGTGGCTCGCCCGCCCACGACTCTTCCGCCTACCCTCGTTCGCACTCGCACTCGCACTCGCAGCCTCGGCAAGATTCGCGCTCCGACTCCCGCTACGACTCGCGAGACTCGCGACCCGACTCGCGCTACGACTCCCACTCGCACTCGCAAAACGGTCAAAGCCGCAGCTACGACCACGGCAGCAGCTACCACAACGGCAGCGGAGGTGGAAGGCCGCCACTCCCTCAAGATCGCTACTCTTCGTCCTCCTCGTACTCTCAGCAGCGCTAGCTTCGCGTCCGTGTGTCTCCTCCTTGCTTGCTACCCCCTTTCCCCACTGTATACCCTTCTCTCTCCTGCCTGCAAACGTACAGCGTTGATACCATCACCGAGGAGCTGAGCGGACGAGAAGGCGAAGGTCGTGCCGAGCGGCTTCTTAGTCCTTTCTGGCTCGCTGTGGCTGCTCTCGGAGGGACAGGGGTGAATAAGAAGGGTAAGGCTGCCCCGATGGGCGCCAATGCTGATGCTTTACATGCGGAGAGAACTAAGACTGAAGACCACTAAGCTAAACTGAACGCCGAACACCCCTGCTCTCTAAGCCCCAATAATGATACTCCGACCGCCCTCCGTACCCAATCAGATCTGCCGCGTCCCCGGTGTCCCCTCGCTTCGACCCCATTCCTACCACCGCCATCCCTCGCGCTCACCAGCGATCCTCCTCAACTCCCTCTCGGCGACTCCCCTCGCTCCTCCCATCTCGAGCATTCCCCTCGCCTCGAGGTCGAGCAGCACAGTCTGCACCTCAGCAGCCATGTACACCTTACCCGCCTCCTCGACCCACGCCTCCCACAGCTCGAGGTGCTCAACACTCGCAGCGCTCAATCCCTCGAACCAGCGATCCAGCTTCTGCTGCTGCTCGTACTTGGCCTTCTCCATTGCACCGGCGAGCTGGAGAGGAGCAGGAAGCTGTGACTCAATCCAGGCGACGCTACTGACCTCCGAGGAGGGAGCAGGGAACGGCCAGCTCAGCGCCGAGGTGCGGTCGCCATCGCCGAGCTCGCTCCGAGCGGCACGCTTGCGCGACTCAGCGGCCTTGCGTTGACGAGGAGGGATAGGGCTAGGGCGGATGAGCCGGTCGGAGAGGAAGTGGCGGGAGGAGTTGGAGGAGGCGGGCGAGGAGCGGACCTTCTTGATCTTGCGCGACGAGCGAGGAGGGGTCGAGGGGCAGGTAGAGAGGGAGGCAGCAGAGGAGGAGCTACCGCTAGCGTTGCTGCTATCGTTCGACTCGCGCTCAATGTACTCCGACTCTGATCCACACGACTCGCTCCATCCGCACTCGGCGTCCGAGAGGCAAGGCTCTGCTCCACAGCTCATAGCGAGCACCTCCTCCTCGGTCATTCCACGAGCGAGCTGCTTGGCGATCCACGAGGCGGTCGACCTGATCTTGCTAGTGATAGTGGTCGGCTCGGCGGGGAGAGGGAAGTCGAGGTAACCGCGAGTAGGAGGAGAGATGGAGAGGTCGGCTTCGGCGAAGAGGAGGGAGTCGTCCGAGGTGGTTTCGATGATGATGTCGTCTTCGAGGTCGGTGAGGTCGAGGTCGAAGATTTGAGTAGATGCGGTGTAACAGGTGCAGTCCGAGATGGAGACGCATTCGATGGTAGACCCCTGTGGCGTCGAGATGAGAGAGGAGGAGCAGGGTCAGTTTCGAAGCGCTAGCAGACTGTAGTCGAGTACAACTCACCTCTTGGTCATCGGCAAGCCAGCGCTGCATGTCTACACTACCCTCCGAGGTGGCAAGCTGGTCGGCGAACGAGATGTAGCTTGATGAGGGGGCGGTGAACGACATGGTGAAGTGGTGAGAGTGCTGTGAGGCTGAGAGAGAGCGCGAGGTGTAGGTGAGAGGGCTGCAGAGTGCTAGCGACTGAAGAGGAGCAGTGAGTGGTAGGAAGACAAGAGGCGAACGAGCCAATCCATCACATTAAGACCCTCATTTGCCTTGCCAAGCTCGGCGCAATCTCGCCGCTGTCTCATCACACGGCTAGCGCGTCTGTAGATGAGCTGTTGGGTGCTGTTGAGCTGCCCCTATTGTCAAGGTACATGACTGGTCATCTCACTAGCGTATAGAGAGCTCACCGGACCCGGCGAGAGCGAAAGAAGCGAGCAAGACGGAATCCAACTTTGCGTCCTCGCGCTCTCCAGCGAGTGTGATGCACGTCGGTAGAGCAATTAGAATGTAAAGCAGCGAGTCGAGGGGGTCGGCTGGTCTCATCGCGGACTACAGAGACGCGTAGCGGGTGAAACGAGCACATCCTTGGAGCGCCGAGGTGGACCGAGCTGCGCCTCCTCCTCTCCCTTGGCCTTCGCCGTTGATGTGGGAGATTGAAGATCTTTCATAGAGCAGGGGCGCGTCCATTGGGAGGGTACAGGCCTACAGACGCTCTCCAGCACCTCGCTGAGCACGCTCGGCAGCTCTGGCTCGTTTCAATCGAGCGCCGACTTTCCCTTCGTTCGCCGAACGATCCCCGCTCTACAGTGACGCTGTTCTGCACCATCCACCCGAGCTTCCTGTGTCACGGAGCTCTCAGAAACTGGGTGCACATGCTCGGTAGCAGCTTACGCGACTTCGATCCCGCCAACGAGCAGCTCTTCCTTTTTTGCCGCTCGGTCGAAGGGAACGATCTCGATGGCTCGACAGGGTCCTCTCCTCTCCACCTCAGTGGTCACACCAGCAAGCTCGACTCCAGGCAGCTACGGAGCCAACCAAGCCTCACCCGCCTCCCCTTCCAAACTCACATCGCCGCCGAGTCGCCCTCGCTCTCCTCTGCCGCCACGGCAGCCATCAAAGCCTGCCTCGACGGATGCACGAATGGTCCACGAGGTGCGATGGGGATCTCCGACTCCTGAGGCTGTCTGGACGAAGCGAAGTGAACGGTGGGATCGGGTTCGGAGGCCTGGGGAATCTCGGCGAAGGGCGTAGGGGCGCCGGAGAGGGTGAGGTGAGGAGGGGCGTCGCGGGACGGGAGCATCGCGTGAGAAAGAGGATCGGTATTGGTCGCTTTGGGCTTTCGACGTCTAGCGAGAGATGGACAGTCAGCTTTCTCTCGACAATTCGACGGTTGAGCCCTTGCCGAGCTCACCGATCGGGCTTTTTCCCTCCCTCACCGCGATGCACTGCAAGCTTCACCCCATCCCACTCGAACCTCCTCAACTTCTCTGCAACCTTGTCACACAACGCAGCATCATGAAACACCACCTCCACGTACTTCCTCTGTCCAACCGCCTTCCCCTTCCCGCCGAGCACTGGTCGTCCGTCTTCGTCGACGAGTTTCCTGGTAGTCTTTTGATGGATTGACTGTACATCCACCGCTAGGTTGACGCCACATTCCTCGAGCAGTCGACGCGCCTGCTTTGCTCGAAGATCGGTGTTCACGGGGAGGTGGTAGATGCTGAGGATGCGCGGTTGGTTCGAGAGCTGAGGAGGTCGAGGAGGGGGTTCGAGAGGTGAGGGACTAGGGGAGCGAGGTCGTTTCCTGACTCGACGCGAGGGCGCAGCGGGCTTGGGGGTTGGAGCGGGCGTAGGGGCTGAGAGCGGTGAAGGGAGAGGGCTCGGTGTTGGGATTCGAGTGAGCCTGCAAGTTGGGTGCGTCAGATGTTGGCTCCTCGTCCTCGGCAGCTTCATCTAACCTTACCTGGCTGCTACAGCCTCTGATCCCGTCCACAGAACCTTCCCACTATCTCCCTGACCATCCTCGTCGCCTCCTCCTCACTCTCTAGCGTAACTCTCGCGCCCCTCGCTCCCGCCGACGTTCTCCCCAATTCCACATTATCCGGCAGCACGTCGAACTTGTTCTGCGTCAGTCGGACGGCCAGCCCGAAGTCGGTGACTGATTCGGGGAGGGGAGTGAGGAGGACGGCGCGGAGAGGATGTTCGAGAGCAAGGGGAGGAGGGGACAGGGAGGGCGTGGGGAGGGTGGTGCGGTCGGCTTGGCTTCGAGGATTAGCGTTGGTGAAGATGCTGGTGGATTCGTAGGAGGAAGAGAGAGGCTTGGGTACCGGACCCTCGGCTTTCGCCGCTCCCTCCTGCTCGGCGCTGCTCTGCTCGGCAAACTCGTCCTCGGCGAGTCCTTCGTTCCTCCACTCCTCATACCACGATCTCAGCGCATCCTCGCTCATGCACAGCAGCGCCTTGAGCCTGACAGCTGCACCTCGGTGAAGCGTCTCAGACCCACAAGCTCCTCAAGCGATTCAGCAGCCACTCACCCTCTTGGTGACTCTGCTCCTCTTCCCCACACACCAGTCGAATCAAAACCTGATCCCTCATCTTGACAGCCTGCTCCACCGCCGCGGGGATGCTAGTCGAAGCGCTTTCTAGAAGGACGAGTCGGAGCGCGAGGAGCTGTTCTGCCGAAGAAGGCTGCGCAAGGAGGGCGAGCAGAGGGGTGAGGGAGGTGTAAGGATCTATAGGAGAGTCTTTTTGTCAGCGAGAGCTCATGGAACGCCTCCCTGCAGCTCGTGAGACCGGCTGCTCACCTTCCGAGTCCAACTCACTCGCCTCAGTGCGCTGCAGCAAGAGAATCAAGTCGACCAAGTCGCCGCTCTGGATCGTCTCTATCACTTCCTCGACCATCCCTGGTGAGTCGGAGGCGGAGAGAGGCGGCATCGAGCGGTTTCGTGCTGAGTCGAGAGGAGGGCGAATGGAGCAGCTGCAGGGCGGTAGGAGGGTACGAGTGGGCTGGATGGGGTGCCGAGCGTCGGTTGATACCTTGGAGGGGTGTTTGTCGGCCTCAGCAGGGAGAACAGCGAAGCGAGAGAAGCGACAGATGAGGAAGGAGCTCAAGCTGCTCCAGCTCGGTTCTGGCCGCTCTCACCTTGAAGAGGAGTGCCAACTCATCTCGCGCAGAAGTACAGAGAATCAATAATCTCCTCTTAGAGCCAAAGAGTGTCTCCCTCACCCTCCAACAAGCTGCTACGGATGCGAGTGAAGTGCTCGGCGCAGGTCTCGGCGCCAAAGTACGGTGCTTGACTCGTGGAGAGAGGATGTCAAGCAGGGGAGAGCCTCTTGAATCTTACCTAGCTCCCTCAGCTTCCCCCTGGCCGCCTGCAACTCAGCGGAAGCTAAAGAAGAGAAGAGGCAGCGCCGAAGCCATCGCCGAACTGACGAGGATACGCTGTAGAGATTCTTGCTGTACTGCAGTAGCTGTCAGAGCACATTTCAACCCGCCCCGAGCTCTCTCGAGACCACTGCACGACATCAAAGCGAGAGGAGTTGCTCCCGTTTTGCCTCTCCCTCCTCCCAAGTCATCTCTCGCGCTCGCTCTCTCGCCTCTCCATCTCCGCCTGCACGCGCTCGACTTGGACAGCTGTCTAGTCATCTACAGCCTGCCGTCCTAGAGAGCGGACTCGCGCCAGAGCGACTAGAATGACGGCGCCACAGACTCCAGCAGGGTATGTTGTGATCGCTTCTTGCTCGCTCCCTGAAGCTCGATACTGATGGGGCGCGCTCTCGGTCTACAGGCCCAACGATGTATCTCCTCCCAAGCCCGTCATCTCTGCTCCCAACACCGTGTTGCTCAAGGACGTCTCGTCCGGTTGCAAGGTGTTTGTCGAGCGTCCAAACGAGCCCGAACCGCGCAAGGCCGAGATCCTGAGCATCCGACAGAAGAAGCTTACTAGGGCAGAGCGCAGGGCGACGCTGGATGCAGGCGTATCTATCGAGGACGCCGTCAACGCCATCCCCGATGAGGAGAAGCTCGAGTACTATGTCCACTATGTCGAGTTCAACAAGGTGAGTCGTCTAGCGTGTAGGTCCATATGTACTGTGATAGCTAACCCTGCTCGCCCGCCTTCGCCCACCTACAGCGTCTCGACGAGTGGATTCTCGGCTCTCGCATCCTCCTCTCGCGCGAAGTCGAATGGCCAGTCATCCAGCCCGCCGTTCCTCCACCACCACCCACTCCCAGCAACTCTCATCGCAAGAAATCGGTCGACACCAGCGGCTCCAATACCCCTTCTCGCGACGGCAGCCCAGGCGCTCGCAAGAAGTCGGCCGCCGCCGACGGTTCTCTCCTTCGCAAGGCCGCCATCAAGGCTGCCGCCAGCGCCTCGGTCGGCGAGAGCAAGAGGAGGAAGCTTGGCGACGAGACGGACGCTACGGGCGAGGACGAGGACGCCGAGGGAGAGATGGATGAGGACGCCGAGGGCGAGGTCGATGCCGATGGCGACTCGGATATGGCCGACACACCACCACCACGACCAGAAGGCGACATCCCCGAGCTGGCGCCCGGCGTCGAGCGCCTCGACGAGGACGACGAGATTGTACCGACCTTCTCCAAGGCGCGCGAGATCGAGAAGCTTCGCACGCAGGGCTCGATGACCCAATCCCACTCGGAGGTCTCGCGCGTTAAGAATCTCGACAAGATCCAGATGGGCCGCCACGAGGTCGAAGCCTGGTACTTCTCGCCGTACCCCATCGAATTCGCCCACATCCCCACCCTCTACATCTGCGAGTTCTGCCTCTCCTTCTTCCCCTCGGAGAAGATGATTGAGCGTCACCGCAAGAAGTGCACCCTCCACCACCCTCCCGGCAACGAGATCTACCGCCACGAGGAGATCTCCTTCTTCGAAATCGACGGCCGCAAGCAGAAGACATGGTGTCGCAACCTCTGCCTCCTCTCCAAGGCCTTCCTCGACCACAAAACCCTCTACTACGACGTCGACCCCTTCCTTTACTACGTCATGTGCTCTCGCGACGAGACGGGCGTCCACCTCATCGGCTACTTCTCCAAGGAGAAGGAGTCGGCGGAGAACTACAACGTCGCCTGCATCCTCACCCTCCCGCAATACCAACGCATGGGCTACGGCAAGCTTCTCATCGAGTTCTCGTACGAGCTCAGCAAGAAGGAGGGCAAGCTTGGCAGTCCCGAGAAGCCGCTGAGTGACTTGGGACTGCTGAGTTACCGAGCGTACTGGGCCGAGACGATTGTGGAGATGCTCTTGGCGACGAGGGAGGACATCAGCATCGATGAGATTGCCAACAAGACCGCCATCGTGCACGGCGATGTCATGCACACGTGAGTCGCCTTTTCGCTTCCTCTCATGCCGAACGACTCGAGCTGAATTGTCCCATTTCGTCAACAGCTGCCAAGTCCTCCAGATGCTCAAGTTCGCCAAGGGCCAACACCACCTCGTCGTCTCCCAAGCCGTTATCGAGCAGCACGAGCGTCAAAAGGCCAAGTCTCGCAGGCGCATCGAACCCTCCAAGCTCCACTGGAAACCGCCATCGTTCACGCGTCAAGAGCTTCGCTTCGGCTTCTAGGCGTACATGTCGCAGGAGGAGGAGGAGAGCTGCCGTGTTGGGTTGGAGGTCGATTGCCCACGAGGGAAGGGGCGGATTGCGAGGGAGGGGTTCTTGGTCGATAGTTAGGTAGTCTTGATATGTTGTACGAGTGCAAAGCCGGACGTGATTAGTAGCCCATGGACGATCGAGCCTGGCGAAGTGAGAGTGAGAGCGCGAGAGGATTTCATCGAAGCGAGGTTCTCGGCGCACATGTTAGGAGCTGTCGAACGCTTTCGCAGGTGCTCTGCGCCGAAGATCAGTGTCTGATGCCGAACGTTGCAAAAAGCGGTCTTGTACATCTACATGCATGCTCAGCAACCCATCGTCCACGAAAGCGACCTGGACACAGCCTCGCCCCCTGCAATACCGACTCGAGCTTACAACAAATCGCCCGTTACCACAAGCTGACACCTCAAAGCGTCTCATCCACCGAACAGGCCTCTCAACCACGACATGAACCTCTCCCAGAGGGTCCCAGTCCACCCCTCATCTCTCGACGAGACGCCGATACGAATCTCCCCATGTCCCAGCTTCCCACCCGCTCCCTCTTCCACTTGCATGGGGCTAGGTCCCGACCCCAACCTCGCCGACGCTCCTACCGCCGCTTCCTCGTCGACTTTGACGCTCGCGGTCGTCGGTTTTGCTCGCGAGGTGATGAAGTCGGGGAAGAGGCGAGAGAGGGCACGGAGTTCGGGGTCGGTGAGGTAAGGAGGGAGGGTGAAGATGCGGAACTGCGGTGGAGGAGGTGCGGGCGTATGGGTCGAGTAGCGAGGATTGAGTACAGGGCGCTGAGGGATGGGAGGCGAGGTCGGCGGTAGGACTGGAGAAGAGGAGGAGTCGAGGAAGGGAGTGGCGTCGGAGGGGGAAGGGAGACCTGGGGAAGGAGGGTCGGAGAGAGGGCCGCTAGCGACGGGTGTACGGCGGTCTCCAGGGTCGAGGAAGGGGTCGCTCGTCGAGCGCTCGCGGGAGGAGTTGGTGCCGATGGAGCGGTGAGGAGGGATTTTGGGAGGAGTGCGCTTGGGTTTGACCTGCATCCCGCTGCCGATGATGGTGGGCTGAGCGTTGAGAGCGCTCGAGGCCGAACGAGGCGAGTCGGGCGAGTCGCCGTCGACCGAATCACCGTCGTCCTCGGTGAAGTAGGAATCTGGAGGCGACTCTTTGATCTGCTCCGAGAATCCGAGGCCCTGTGGAAAAAAGCGCAGTGGCTGGAGGTCAGCAACGAGCTCAACAGTGAACGCCGAGAGACGAATTACCCCTTTGAGCAGTTCGATACTATCGGCCATCCAGCTCCCTCCACTCGCCTCGCTGAAGACCGCCATATCGACCTCCCACTCGACCCTCCTCTTCCCTGCTCCGCCCTTCTCGGCCTTGAGGGCTTGCAGATACAGCAGCGCGTAGAGGCTTCGGAAGAATGGGTGTGTGCCAGGCATCGCCTTGTCGCAGTGGTTCTGGATGAAGGCCTTCAGCAGCTTGGCCCTCTCCTGCTTGGCCGTACTGCTCCTCATCGCAATCGTGCCGCCCTCCGAAACGCGAAGGGCGTTCATGATGAGACGTCCGGGCTCGTTGGCGGCGAGGGTGGCTTCCACTTGCTGTCGACGGCGGGTCTCCTCCTCGCGGTGGTACTGAGAGCGCACGCCAGCCATCGTACGGGCGTACTGGGTGCGAGCGTGAGCTGGCAGGCGATTGAGGATGGCGTCGACCGATTTGGCTGTAAGCGAGTGAGGTTAACGATGCGAGGTCGAAGGTACTCGACGAGACACCACGTACCCGCTCCAGCATTCTTGTTGTAGTACAGCTCCCTGCACAGCTCGGCGAACTGAGCGAGTTCCTCGGGCTTGGGACCCTCCAGCTCGGCGCGCGCCTGCTGAGCGTGGGGCGCACCAGGACTCGCTCTCCCAGCACCAGTCATCACCGACTGTGCTCTCATTGGCGGTGAAGGGTAGCGAGCAGTCGGTTGCGAAGGAGGCGAGTAAGGACGGGAGGGGATCGTCCTCGTTGGCGAATGGACGAGATTGGAGCGAGGCGGGATGGGAGTAGGTCGAATGGGAGCTCTGCCGTGTGCTGAGCCGTTCTGCGCCAGCGAGGTAGCCGAGAGACGCCGGCTGCTGAGCGCGTTGCCTGGCTGTTTCGTGGTGGGTCGGAGCGTCGAGGTGGTGGAGGTGTAGGAGTAGGTGGTCTCGTGGCTTAGTGGGTTGCTCTGGTCTGTAGCGAGTGAGTCTGCCATGCTGTAGCGCGTGGGAAGGGGCAGGATCAGCTCAAGAGCCATCGAAAAGCCAAGGTCTGGGAGCACGCACTCGTCCGGCGCCTGGGGCGGTGCAACTTGCGAGGCTGACTCGATGCTGGACGATCCGGCTTCCTGTACACCTCTGAGAGCTATTCCAGCGAATGTGAGAAGGTCGAAAGCGAGACGAGAAGGCGAAACCAGGGAGACGAAGGAGGGAGAGAGGAGGAGAGCTCGAACGACGAGCCGAGATGGTCGCTCGTGTCCGGCGCCTGAAGTACAGAGTCGATTCGAAAAGCGAGCAGGAAGCAAGCAGAGAAGTGTACCAGCAGCGTCCACTTCACTCTAGAACTCGACAAAGGCTTGCTCACGGGCCCTTCGCCGAAGTCTCACCGACTCGCGACGCGTGTCGTGCAGCTCTCGATCATAGTAGAACGATCATAGTAACAAGGTAGATTTCTATCATAACAACGCTCACACAAAAGTAACTTAAGGGCACTGCGGAGGGGGTGGGCGAACGAGGGAAGGTAGGATAGAGAGTTCGGCGAAGGGGAGAGAGAGGACTAGAAAGGGAGTGGAAGTGGTCTGCGCCTAGGCGTCGAGATCCATAGCGACGTCCTGGGAGGTGGGATTAGGTGCATAAGATACGTTGAAGACCTCTTGGAGGAAAGGCTCGCCCTCGGGGATGGTAGCGCCTCGAAGAGCGGGAGTCGAGTCGTTCTCGCGAGCGAGCCTGAAGCTCTCGAGGAGCATGGTATGGAGGGTGGCGACGACGGGGTGGCGTTGGATCTGGAGGGAGGAGATGCGGCGATCGGGCGACTTGTCGAGCATTTGGGTGAGGAGGGCGATGAGGGGCTCGGAGAGGCGCGAGAGGTCAACGTCGGAGAAGTCGTTGGAGCGGAGCTTGTGCCACGAGGGACCGTTGTCGGGGAGGACGACGTTGACGGCGGCTTCGAGGATGATGAGACCGAGACTGCGAGGGAGAAGCGAGTTAGCGACTACTCCGGCAGAGCCGAGAGACGAGCGAGCATGCTCACCTGAAGACGTCGGCTTCCTTGCCGTAACGACCGCCAAGAATCTCCGGAGCGATGTACTCCCTATCACCCTCGCGCTCGAGGTCCTCGGGCGCATCTCCATTACTCTTGGCCCTCACCCTCCTCTCTCCCTCCGCCGCCCTCCACACATTCTCCGAGTCGTCGTTCCAAGCGACGCCAGGGCTCTGCACCGCAGCACCTCGAACGATGCTGATGGGATCCGCCCTCGGCCATCGAGTAGCGAGTCCAAAGTCCCCAATCTTGAGGTGACCGCGCTCGGTGACGAAGACGTTGGCGGGCTTGAGGTCGAGGTGAATGACATTGCGCGAGTGGAGGTGGGCGACTCCCGCAGCGACCTCGTTGAGAATCTTCCACACGCGGGTTTCGTCGAGGAACTCGTGCTCGCGGCCATGTTCATCGAGGAAGAATTCGAGGTTGCCGTTGGCGCAGAGCTCGGTTTGGATAAAGAGGTGGCCGGATTGCTCCCAAGCGTGGACGAGGGAGATGAGGTGAGGCGAATGGTCCTCGTCGGAGGAGAAGAGGCGGAGGATGTCGACTTCCTCGAGGCGACGGAGACTGCGAGGGGTAATGTCAGTCAACGTGGCGCGTTCGAGGCAGAGTGACGCGACTCACCGATCCTTTGGTCCACCGAAGGGGTTCTTAGTCCTCTTAACAGCATACACCGCACCCTCCCTCGACCGATCCGCCACCTCAAACGCATCGCTAAACGCGCCGTTCCCAAGCGACCTGAGCACCGTAAAGTTGGTCTCAAACCAACTCGGTTCCTGCATCTCCCTCTGCCTCAACGAATGCACTGTCGAGCCCGAGTGTCGAACTTTGAACTGAGGCCGACCTCCCGGGAGAGGGGGCTGGGAAGCCGAGCCGGATTGAACGTAGGAGCGCCGTTCGAGGTCGGAGAAGGGGAAGGATTGCCGGCCGTGAGGGGTGGCGAGGGGTTGGAGAAAGACGGTGGATTGCGAGGTGGCGGCGAGGGCGAGGGGGAATTGAGGAGGGAAGGCGGGGGTCGCGGGAGTGAGGGGTTGAGGCTCTTCGGAGGGGGTGTCGAGGAGTTGGGGCGCTCCTGCGTGGTCGAGAAAGCGGGATCAGCTATCTGCTTCTGCAGCTGTACTCCAAGAGACGACTCACCATCCCACCACCTCCCACCACTCGACCTAGTAGGCGTCATCGGCTCCCCCTCCACCACCAAGGTACCCGCACTACTGCCCGAACTACTCCCACTCCTCCCCTGCTGCACGCCAAGGAAGCTCCCCTCCGTACTCAGCTGACCACTACTCCTCCTCCTAAACATCGTCGGCCGGACCCTCGCGGGCCTCCCCGTCCCCATCCCTATGCTCGCCCTCGTACTCCCCCTCGAAGCATGCACCGTAGGCGAGACGTCGCCGGCTTGACGACTATGCTCGGCGACTGATCCTAAGGGCGAGTCCTGAGGCGAGAGAGTGACGACTCCCTCGCCGCTGAGCTTCGAGGCGCTGCCCATGGTGCTGCTCGAGGCGCTACTGCTACAGCTGCTTGATCGCCCTCCTCCTCCTCCTCCTCCGAGGGGCGAGAGGGATTTCTTGCTCTTGAGCAGCGGGAGCAACGGGCCAGGCGACCCACCGCTCGTCGAGTCGTCCTCCGAGGGGTCGTCGCTCCGAGGGTCCACCGCTGTATCGATCGTGACGCCGGGAGGGAGGTTGAGGCTTTTGGACGAGGTCGAGCCGGAGAAAGCAGACTTCTTGACGGGCGTGTCGGGCATGATGGATGCTGAGCGGGGGAGGAGGGTCGGGAGGGGGTTGTCGGCGAGGGAGGGAGCGGTAGGATCTGTCGAGGAGGCGTTGGAGGTGGAAGCGCGTTCGTCGAGGTGGGATTGGAGGAGATGTTGATGGAGGTTGAAGGGAGGAGGGCCCGAGTTGACGCTACTAGAGCGCGGTCGACTCCGTTTGCTGACGAGTCCAGTGGACATGAACGCCGCCTGGAGGGGTTTGACATGCTTGTAGTTCTGCGGCGTGAAGAAGGATTCTCCCTCCGTCCCCGTCCCCGGCGCGCCAGTCGAGCTACTTGCCGAGATGGACCTCGAGCTCGTCGAACTGGTCGGTCCTCCCTGATCCACTCCGGCGACGAACACCTGATCCCCCTCGGCATGACTACTCAACGAAGTCGAGAGCGACGAACTAGCACTGGTCGTCCCATCCGTCAGCGCAGGCGGCGGGGGACTCAAACTCCCATCCCCCCAAGCTCCCTCATCCCCCTCCTCCATCGCCTCGTCCTCCTCGTCCTCTTCCTCCTCCTCCAAATCCGTCCTCGACTGCCTAGCCTGCCAAGGCGCGGGACTACTCGGCGCAGCAACAATCGGCGACACGGCGCCGAGTTTACTCCCCGTCGCAGCTCCGGCACCCACGAGCAGGGCGCCATTGGCGTTCCTCTTGCGCCCTCCAGCAGGGGCTGGGACATCGCGCAGATGGTGCACGCTGGCGTGGACGTGTTGAGCGTGACCGTTGGGGGTGGTGACCGTCCCTGCTCGGCCGAAGGGGGAGGGAACGTCGCCCGATTGGATGGAGGCGAGGAAGAGGGAGTCGAGCGAGGCGGCGCGGCGGGAGGGGAAGGGGATGGGGTGATCGGTGTGCTGGGAGGAGGAGGTGGAAGCGACGGGAGTGTGCTCGAGAGGAGGAAGGTGGGCGACTCGCCGAGCGTTGAGAGGAGGGTTATTGTTGGAGCGCCGGCGGCGAGGGGCGTTGGAGCCGAGCGCCTCGTCCTCGTCGGGCGTAATGTCGCCGTCGTCCACCATTGTCATATCAGGCATCGAGATGGAGCTCCTCCTCCCCTCGCCGCCGCTGAGCGATTTCCTCGAGGTCGAAGTCCCGAGGAGCGACCCATTTGACGTCGAAGCGAGCCCCGAGCCAAAGAGGCTAAACTCGCTCCTCCTCCTCGGCGGGGTCATGGTCCCGAGGTTATCGAGTCCATCCGGTGTCCTCGCTCCCTCCCTCCCAGGTCCGGCGACCGAGAAGTAATCCGGAGCAGGCCCACTCTCACTGAGGGTATCGAGGTTGGTGACGCTCGACGCGGTCCGACTCCGCGCTTTGACGGCTCCTCCTCCTCCTCCGAGGTCGCTGGGACTAGCGAGGCCTCCGTTGAAGCGACTGCTGCTGCCGAGGGGAGGGGCCGTGTCGAACCCTTCGCCGATCCAACCGGGGTGGGAGTTGGAGGAAGGGATGGGAACGATGTTGAAGGAAGGAACCGAGGTGCGGGAGAGTGACTTGGCGCGACTGACTCCTCCTCCTCCCGACGCGGGTTTCTTGCCCGCTGCGACTGGGGAAGAAGCGATGGGCGTCCCTCCCCCGCCGAAGACCGAGTCGGACATGAGGGAATCCTCGTCGCGCTGCTTGCCCTTGCCGAGGCCTTCGACCGACATCTTCTTGCTGGGAGGTGGTGCGTTGAGATGCAGGGAAGAGGAGGAAGGAGCGAAAGAGTCGTCCTCGCCGCCGAAAGGGTTGGTAAACGCGATGGCGTGGGCTGTCCTCGAGCTCGGGGTAGGCGCAGGGATGGAGTAAGGGGAATGGGAGGTAGAAGCGCGGGGGGAGAGGCCGACATGATGACGGGGTGAGTCGTTCTGCGCCGACGAGGAGGTGGAGGCGTGGTGGGAGAGGGTCCTCGACGACCGGAGCGTGTGCGCATGAGCGAGGGAATGGGACCTCCCATGATGGCTCTCGCGCCTAACGGCAGGAGCGACCGCCTGAGTCTGTTGAAAGCTGTCCCGCTCCTCCTCCTCCATCTCGTCGCTCTTGCGTCGACGCGTCTCCCCTCCCCCTCCCAACGCGTGACTCAGCTCGAGGCCTCGAGGGAGGGAGCGTAGGCCGCCGCCGCTCGAGGCGGAGGCGGTAGGAGTGACAATTTCATCGGATGAACGAGTGTTGTAGGCCGTTTGGATGCGAGCTGGTCGACTACGAGGGAGAGGGAGAGGTGGTTCCTCGGCGGCGGCGGAGGAGGAGGAAGGGTGGGAAGCGATGGCCGCGAGGTCGTGGTTCCAATCGCTCAAGTCGAATCCTTGCTTGTCATTGCGCGATGGTCGTTTGCCTCCTGCTGTAGTGAAGGCCCCTTGCAACGACGTGGCGAACTTCTTGAGCCCAGCGGCCGAGGTAGGAGGCTCACGTGGTGGAGCTGAAGGGTAGTTTGTCGCGTCGTGTTCGAGGGGTTGTTGAGGTGCAGGACTGGCGGGGAAGAGCATCGCTCCGCCTCTTCCTCTACCTTTGCCCGTAGGAGCCATCGTCGTCGTCGTCGTGGTCGAGTTGTGACTGAGGTTGGAATTGGACGCGTCGCCTCCTTGCTTGAGGTTGAGAGGGGATCTCAAGCGGTCGTTGGACGGTTTAGAAGAGAGAGCGTTGAGGAGGGCAGGTTTAGGAGAAAAGGGAGGACGAGGAAAGGAACGGCGAGGGCGTAAAGTGTGCTTGTGAGGCGAGCGAGAAGGGGAGCGTCGAGGGGAGCGGGGCGCGGGCGGGGAGAGAGCCTCCATGGGGTGACCCCTGCTACACAAGGGGGAGAGCAGACGAGGGTGTGTAGACTCTGTATACACACTGATTGTTAGCTGTAGCCCAGTAGCTCTGCAGACGAGACGAGACGAGACGAACCGAGAGGGTGGGAGCGTCTGTTGTTTGTAGAGGCTAAGAGTGGTCGTTGTAGGCGTGTAGGAGAGCAGGAGGCAGTCGATAAGTGTAGATATAATAAGCTGTAGTCGTCCGTAAGCCGTTGGAGGTCGTTAGGAGAGAAGGGAGCGCGCGAGAGAGATGTGGGTGGTGGCAAGAGGATCCGCTCGTCTGGCGCGTCGGCGTCGAACATCCCCTTCGGCCTGACACTCGGACATCGCAGCCTCTCTCATTCTGCAGCTCATCAACCTCGGCTTTATAGTCATCTCAGTAGCTCTACTCTATCCCGCGCCCTCATGAACCTCTCTACAGCCTCTGCACCGCCCACCCTCTCTCACTCAACCGCTCGCGCCTCTCACCTTCTCTCGGCCCCTCGCCTAACCTTGCCATTCAAAGCTTACAGAAACGATTTCTCACAACTATCACAGAAGAACTAAAACACAGCGAAAAGAGATCTGGTATCCCGTGTATATGTACAAGCCTGCTCCGCACGCTCAACCTCGGCTCAAGCCATTTCGTCTCGTCTCGTCTCGTCTCCTTCGGCGCGCTCCTACTCCTCCTCTTCGGCCTGGCGTATCCATGAAGCGCGTTCAACGATCCTGGATGTCGGACAAGAGGCGCAGGATCTGGAGGAAGAGGTTGATGATGCTGTAGTAGGGGGGGGGGGGGGGGGGGGGGGGGGGGGGGGGGGGGCCAGTGTCAGCGGCTGGGTCCGAGTAGAAGCGACCGACCGAGCGAGGCGAGGTGAGGTGAGGTGAGGGGGTGGCTAGACTCACTCGAGGTACAAGCTGACGCAAGCGATGACCCAATCATCGACGTGGACTGGTTCAATCGCGAGTAGAGGGGGGTGGTGGGTCAGCGCACGCTCAAGTTCAGCGGAGAAGGGAGGAAGGACTGACGGCGCTTGAACAGCGTATGCGTATCATACACGATGTACGCGCTAAAGAGCAACACCCCCGCACCAGCAATGAGCATATCGGTCGTCTTGCTGTAAGGGATGAAGAGGCCGACGATGCCGGTGAACTGTGAGCGAGAGGGCGAGTCGGGTCAGCTTGTCCTCCGACGGCGAGGGAGAGAGAGAGAGAGAGAGAGAGAGAGAGAGAGAGAGAGAGAGAGAGAGAGCGAGAGAGAGAAGGGAGACAGACGCACGAAGAAGACGAGCAGAGCGCCAAAGAGGTAGGGAGCCATGCCGTCGAAATCCCACTTGCTCTGCGTGCGTGGGTGCGAAGAGGTCAGCAAACGTGCACCGAGCTCAACTCCACCTTTGAGCTCTGTCGCTTACCTGGAGCGTGAACAAGGTCAAGCCAGCGAAGAGGAAGACGGTGATGAGCATCGCTTGGAGGACGATCTGTATCGCATCGCACAGAGCGAGGGGGTCAGCCCGGGGTAAGAGAAGGAGCAGCTCGGCGATGAGAAAGGAAAGCTCACGGTCGAGTTGAAGTAGGAAATGACCGAGCCGATGGTCGCCGCTTCGAAGAGGGTAAAAATCCCAAGGAAGACGAGGTTGAGAGCTGTTGTCGAGCATCGTCGCGGTCAGCTCGAGCTTCTTCGAACGCCGAGAGCGAGAGAGTGAAACCGTACGGTGCGAATGCCTCTTCCAAAAGCAGCCTCCCATAGCAAACAAGGCGCCAATCATCGGAATCATCATCAACCCCCTATGGTCCTGCACCCACGCCGAGATGTGGTCGGTCGACATGAACCAGCCAACGAGGACGGTCGCGAGCTGTTCGGGTTTCCTCACCGCGTCAGCTGGAGCTCCAGCGGGAAGGAAGAGGGAAAGAAAACGCAACGCACGATTTGGATGAACAGCACACCATACACTTTGCGCACGAAGGCGAGGCGCACGTCCTGCGAGCTTTGGCTGACCGTCATGCCGATCTGTCGCTCCAGAGTCAGCACTCCCACTCCCTTGCCTGCTGCACTAACAGGAGAGCAGAGGACGCACCTTGAAATCCTCGGGAATATCACCCTCACTCCCCTCTGCGTCCCAATCGTTCCTAGGCTGGTGAGAGCCGCTCGCCCATTGCTGACTGGTCACTCCGCTGAGGAGAGGTTGCTGAGCCTCCGACTGAGGGTTGGTAGTAGCGCCGTAAGCTTTCTTAGCGGAGGGAGCGGTGTAAGTGGGTGGGTCGACCGTATAGCCGCTGGTAGGGGCGGACATGGCTGAGAGCGGAGAGAGAGAGCCCAAGTGGCGGTGGGTGGGTGCGCGAAGACGAGAGAAGCGGGGGTGTAGGCTGGTAGGAGAGTAAGAGAGCAGGGGGGGAGGGGAGCTACTACGAGTCGGAGTTTGCTGGACGACAAGAGAGCAAGAGATGAGATGGTAACAAGGAGAGCCTCGATTCACCGCTCTGCTTCCTTCCTGATCCTGATCCTCTGCAACATGTCATCCTCAAGCCAAGTGAGTAACTAACTAGGTCCTGTAGGCTTCTACCACTGCTCACACTAACCCTACACCCTACTACTTGTCTTGGACTACAGGTTCCCATCTCGTCCACCCTTCAAGGCGGCTACTTCCACCCCCTCCTCCGCACCTTGCAAGCAGAGCGACACCTCACAAAAGACATGCTCATGTACCCCATCTTCATCACTGACGAACCTGACGCTGAGGTCTGTCTGTCCTGCTCCCTCTCCTCCCTCTCCTCCCTCTCTCTCAGCTCACTCGCTCCATCTCCTCGCTACTCTGCTCACACACACAGGTCGAGATCAAGTCCCTCCCCGGCCAAAAACGCTGGGGGTTGAACAAGCTCCAATCCTTCCTCGCTCCCCTCGTAGCAAAGGGTCTCCAATCCGTCATCCTCTTCGGCGTGCCCCTCCACCTCCAAAAGGACAGCCGTGGTTCCCCCGCCGACGATCCTCAAACTCCCGTCATCCTCGCCACCCAGCTCATCCGACGCGAGTTCCCCAACTTAGTCGTGGCATGCGATGTCTGCTTGTGCGAGTACACGGATCATGGCCATTGTGGCGAGTTGAGGGACGAGGATGGCACGATTGATAATGGCAAGAGTGTGCAACGCATGGCTCAGGTGGCTTTGGCGTATGCGAGGGCAGGGGCGCATATGGTCGCGCCGAGTGATATGATGGATGGTGAGTTCTTTTTTTTTCGAGCGGCTCGGCGCCGAGCTGACTCTCGAACGCAATGAAAGGACGGATCCGAGCCATCAAGCAGACGTTGATCGACAATGGCTATGGAAACCGCTGTAACCTCATGTCCTACAGCGCAAAATTCGCAAGCAGCCTCTACGGTCCTTTCCGGTTCGTCTCACTTGCCGCCTTCTCATCACCGCCGAGCTGACCTTCCTTTCCTTCCTCGATACTACAGCGAAGCAGCGGGCTCGGTCCCCGATTTCGGCAACCGCAAATGCTACCAACTACCACCCAACGCCCGAGGACTAGCGAAGCGGGCTATCGTTTGTCGCCTTTTCCCCTCTTTCCTCTCCTTCCTTCCGGCCGTTCGCTGACGAGGCTGCCGGTGATTGTCAATCGCCCCACAGGCCCGCGACGTCCAAGAAGGCGCCGACATCCTCATGGTCAAGCCCACGCTCCCCTACCTCGACATCCTCTCCGAGATGCGCACGATCGCGCCCAACCATCCGTTGGCTTGCTACCAGGTGCGTTTGGCGCCGCGCCGCGCCGAGCTTCTTCCTCTCCTCTCGCTGAGCGACGCTGATGGATGGATGGGGGTCGTGGGTGGTAAATAGGTCTCAGGCGAGTACGCCATGATCCATGCTGGAGCGAATGCTGGGGTGTACGAGTTGAAGGCTATGGCGTTCGAGACGGTCGATTCCTTCTTGAGGGCTGGTGAGTTCCGTCTCTCTCTTCTCCCGGAAGCACGGAGCTGATGTATGGTGAGGATTGACAAACAGGCGCCACCCTCATCCTGACCTACTTTACGCCCGACTTCCTCGACTGGCTCGATGAGGACAAGTAAGACCGAAACCCGAGCGAGACGTGCCGAATCGGAATCTCACAACTGCAGCAGTATCAATTCGCCTCCCTTGTTCGTTGTTCGGCAGAGTGGGTGAGAGACGCAGTTGCGAGCTGGGCTCATGCTGAAAACCTTTAGTCGTCTTAAAATTCTCGGCTCGCTCGACTCGGCTTGGCTTGACGTTCGCTCTCGGCCCTCATCGCGAGTAAGGAGGTAGTCAACGTGTATCCGACCAGCAGCCAACCAACAGCAAGAATACAATCACTATAACGAACAACCCTCCCTTCCATCAAGCAAGCCTGCCATCTTCTCTCTTCATCGCCCTATTCACCTTCACCTGCTCCCTCTCCCAAGCTCTTCTCCTTCTCCTCGCCCTCCCCGTTCTTCTCTCCAGCCGACTCGACAGCACCTACAATATCGGCCACCTCCTTGACCCTCTTCGTCTCGTAATCCGCGCTGCTCACGCCCGAGTAGTCGACTTCGGGATGGATCTGCTCGGTCGGTCGGTCGGGTCAGCTGGGAGCTAGGTGGGGCTGGGAACGGAGCAGGACGAGAGAGGGAGAGATCAAGACAGACCTTGGTGTGACGCTTGAGGTTGGAGAAGACGGTGAAAGCTCGACGACAGCTGGCGACGGGGCAGACGAAGGCTGTGTTCGGCGAGGGGAGAGAGAGTGAGCGAGAGGGGGATCAGCCGGTTGCGCACGACAGGCAATACAGAGAGGTTACGTACGCTTCTCTTTGGTATGCGACCTCTTGTGCGTCGTCAACGCCGAAGGGCGGGCGACTGCAAGAGAGGAAAGGGTCGCGAGTGTCAGCGCTCGGCGCCGAGCTGGGCGAGAAAAGAGAGCTACTCACAAGCCTTCCCACACCCCTGCTGATCACACTTGTACACCCTCTTCGCCTCGTCCACCGGCGGCCCTTCCCTCCCTCCATCACACCTCTTTGTACGGGGCTTCTTGACGGCCGGCTCGGACTTCTCGTGCTCGATGGCTTGGGGAAGGGAGGAAGAGCTCGAAGATGGAGACCCTGCGCTGGAGCTGGGGTGCTCTCCCTTGAGAGTGGTTAAGTCGGTCCATTGAGGGTAGAAGGGGAGAGACGGGCTCGGTGCGGCGTAGAGAGGACTCGGCGCAGTCGCAGTGAGAGGCGAGGGCTGAGACGACGGGAGGTAGGAGCAGGTGCTGGAGGTCGGACTGGTCGAGTAGTAGCTACTACCATCGTCTGAACCGGCGCGCCAGTCTTGCCAGAGCGAGTAGTCGTCCTGGGAAGGAAGGGCCGGGGGAAGACCGAACGCCGAGGGTGTCGCCGAGGGAGGAAGGCGAGGGAATTGGGTGAATCGAGGAAGGGTGTGGTAGGGAGTAGACGTCTGTTGAGGGTTCGGGAGGAAAGTTGGACGCCTGTAAGTCGCCTCGGGGTCGAGAGGTGGGTCGTCGGCCAGGGGAGGAGGAGGGAAGTCGGGAAGAGCGGCAGCGGCGACGAGGAGAGTGTCGAAGGAGGTGTACTTGGTATCGCCAGAGATCGCTTGTTGAGGCTGACCTCCGAGAGTGAAGTTGTGGTAGGGAGGTTCGGGGCAGGTCGAGCGAGGTGGCCTCGGCTTACAGGGTGCGCCAGGGCTCGGCGAGGAGGGCTGCGCCGAGGTCGCTCCGTCACCCCTCGCTGCGAACCTGCCTCCCAACATATCCTCGAACGATCTCCTCTGCTCCAAATTCTGCATCCTCCCACCCTCGAGCCCGTCGTCGCTCCTCCCAGCCTGCCCGTTCGCTCCTCCGCCGTCGCCGAGGCTGTTCCWCCTACTTSCTCCTGCGCCRAGCTCCTCCTCWTCACCCGCCTGGTCAAGCTYACCCTCTCCGTAGTATCCCYYTTTGTSCCACTGCACCCCTTCCRAGTAGCTCGAGTGCATGGGAGGTGGAGGAGGAAGAGCGAAGATGGGGCGAMCTGAGCTCGGCGAAGCGCTRTAGGGCRAGTGGKAGGGGGGARGAGGGTACGGGAGACCCGAATCGTCCGTGTAGTGTTGAGAARCCTTCCAATAGCCTCCAGAGCTCATCTTGTAGGGTGTCGAGGGAAGGCGAGGTCGAGCTGAGGAGGGTCGCACAAGCGAGGAGGGGGGTCAGTACTAGTCTGGAGAGCTGTAGCGGGTCAGAGGGGGCTAAAGAGCTCGCCTGAGGAGTGTAGGATAGTTGTTGGAGCAGTCTGAAGTCGGTTAGGCGAAGTGAGCGTAGTGGCAGGAGGAGAAGAGACAATCTCGATTTTGCAGCCGACTCGGACCTGTGCGAGCGGGCTTCTCCTTGCTGTGCTGTGGCTTGATCGCAAGTCGTAAACTGCTCTAGCAGCTCTTGACACATTTTCCGATAGCTCATTAGGCTTCGATACCCCTCGCATGCTCTCCTCGCTGAACAAGAGCTCGACCGAGCTGAGAGCAATCGGCGACGAGCAGTTGATCCGTCGCTGTACTCGCTAGTAGCCAGTTGCGAGACCTCGAGGTGTCTGCTTTCACTTCACAGATCACATCTTTAGCTTCAGATGTCGTCCAAGCGGCTCAAGAGTGAGCAAGGTGCAGAGATCTCTCATCGCCGAATTTCAAATCGAGTGCAAGCTGCTTGCGCTCCTTACAGTGTACAACAGAGTGTTGTTGACTCTGCGCAGTGGGTATTCAAATACATAAAGGACCGCTCCAGGCCAAGACGAGTGCAGAGGGGCACCTGTCAGCGGCGAATGGCATCGCCGAGAGAAGAGAACTTGAAGCTGCGCCGAGCCCTGTATTCTGCTAGARTACGCCCGGGCCGAGAAGGTTGACTGGTCGGAGTAGTACCTCGAAGCGCCGGAGGAGCTGCTACGCTTTTCGTGGGCTCTCGAGGAGGTCAGGCTGTTGGAGATTCGCTCACAACCTTCGCCGAGCTCCGTCTGCATCACCAGGCTCGGCTGGTTCGGCTGCTGAGGTCCTAAGCCGCTGTGCTGGGCATGTCTTGAAGTAGCCTACTCATCTACAGCGAATCAGAACTAGAACTAGACCTCGTCTGCCCCCTCGCCTCGGCGCTGCGAGTCTATAGAAGTCAGCGAGCAGGCTCGGTCGACTCTTGGCCTCTGACCACTTTCTGCTTCTTTGCCTCGAGTGCTCGAGTGCACAAGTGACTCTCACCTRCTCCATCCACACCTACAGCACCTTCCTCACTCGACTACAGCTCCACTTGATCAGCAGCTCGMSGCTCAACYCCTYCCTCCCCTCCCCCGCTCGCTTCCGCGCCGARGKWSAAGCTCGAACAGCGCGATGGAAGCTYTCGGRAGAGCGTCCAGTACGCCTACACGCCTCAGCAGCYACRCGAAGCTSGCAGTGAAGGRCCAGCAGGCGAGCAACGAGGTGGAAGGTGAGTCGTTGGACATCGCGCGGAGACGAGCTCGCTGATCTCACTCTCGCTGACCACTCCACAGATCTCGAGGATACACCAAACCAGCGCGACTGGCAACCCTCATCTCCCCATTCGACGCCTACCACCCGACCACGCCCTGCTTCGATATCGGCTCGCTTCCCCGTCGCACCGCTTCCCTCTACCACCCCTTCGCACTCTCGCTCTTCCAGTGGATGTGCCAGTCTGCTCAAAAAGAAGAGCCTGCGATTCTCGCCCGAGCACCCCAGGAGGATGGAGCACGAGAAGGAAGCGACGACGGCGGACGAGACGAGGAGCCATCGCCGAGGCCTACCCAAGCTCCTTCAAGCTCTTCGCCCCAAGTCGAATCACCACCAGTCCGAGACGAGTAGCGATAGTAGTCGCTCTTCGGCCCTCACATCCTCCATTTTGGCCCCTGCGATGCGTCACTCTCGCTCCATCTCCACCAACCTGCCATCGCCGACGCCAGAACCCATCGCTTCTACCTCTTCCGCCACCTCCTTTTTCCCGTCACCTCTTCCAGCTCAATCCAAGATACCTCGCGCACAGCCTCGCCCACCACTCGCCCACTCCCACTCGATACCGAGCCCGCACGAACAGCGATGGTCCTCGCCGACGAGCTCGGACAGCTGGCGAGGCGATCTAGTAGGGATGGGTCGCCACCAGGAGGAGTCCTTCGTCAGCTCCCTCGAGGAGTACCGCTTTCCTCCTCTACCTCAACAGCAGCAAGCTGTTCTACAGCCCACGCCTCAAACCCCTCGACTCCCGCCAGCTCAAGCGCTCCCAATCCCCATCTCGCCTTTGGTCCTCCCTTCACCCCACTCGCCCATCTATCACCTCACAAGACTCCCTCAAGTTAACGTCGATGAGCACCAGGACGAGATCAGCTCGCTCGAAGCCCCCACATCCTTTGTCCGAGCTGGTCGGCGTAGAGACAGCTTCACCTCCTTCTCGCAGTCGTCGCTCTCCCTCTACGACACCCTCTCCCCTCTGCCAGGGCCATCCCACCGTAGTACCACCGAGTCGTCGGGATCCTCGTCCGGCGATTCTCGTCGACCTTCGCTCGCGCCGACCGAGGAGGAGACCAGCATGGCGACGGGCGTCAATCCTCCCGCTCCCGTCCTCACCTCCAAGTTTAGCGACTGGACGCTCAGCACACACCACTCCTATCTCCTCTCACACCCCCTCAGCAACCCCTCCAACCCGTCAATCCTCAGCGACAGCCGTCGCAGCTCGGCGATGGAGCACCTCGGCGACTCTCCTCCTCCCTCTCCCCTTCCTCAAGCTCCGACTACTCGTACCATCGCTGTGCAGACCGACCCTTCCTCCTGTACCGACTGCGAGGCCTTCCACTCTTCCTCCTGGGGAGACGAGGAGACAACCCGAGGACCTCGACTCGGCGGAGGGCGCTGGTCGACGAGCCGAGGAGGCGCCGAGACGACCAACAACGACGGCGGAGGCGAGGAGTTGAGCATCCGAGAAGCGCTTGCTGCGTTTGAGGATGGGTGTGCGAGAGCCGAGTTGAGGAGGAGGCTGTTGGAGGCGGGTCTGGATGGCAAGGGAGGTTGGCGAGGAGGAGGAGGGAACCGAGGCTCGCAGTCGCCGCTTCGTGGGCACGAGGAGATGGATCAGGAGGCGAGGGAGGAGAGGATGAGACTGATGGAGGATGAGACCGAGTGGAGGATCGAGTCGTTCAAGAGGGCGGGCGATATCATTGCGAGACTTTGAGGTCGCCGAGCGCCGAGCGGTCGCCGGGTCGTGGCGCAGAGCTCGCTTGTGAGGGTACAGCATGGGCGCGAGGGGTGTGGTATAGCTTGAAATTGAATAACTATCACTGTCAGCCTCTCTGAAGCCTCTGGAGCCAGCGAAAGACTGCGGGCCTGCGCCGAGCCCCCTCTCTGCGACGGAGTCAGCGTTTTGCACCGCTTCCCCGTGGTCATCCCTGCTCATCTCGACGCCGCCTCCCCAGATCCTGTCTCCGCTCTCTCCCTCTACGCTGAACGACTCACTGCTTTACTACAGGAATTCGCCAACCCCGACCTCCTCGGCGTTCGATGCTCGGCGCCTTCGGCCTCCGCTCCCTTCTCCGCGTTCTGTCCCAGGACAAAGGCCGACTTGTACGAGAGCGTTATATTGCTATGCAGAGTGCAATTGAGTCGTCACTACCCGAGCTGGAGGCCGGGCAGGGGCGAATCAGAGGCTGTCATGCTTCGGCGACCGTTGCGCAAGATCCAATCTCTGACGCCCAGTGTCTGAGGACAGTTCGGTAGCATCTCGCGCCCGTGTAGCTTCAGACATGCATGCTAGACACTTCAGCATGGCACCTCAGAGCGAGAGGGAGCGAGCAGAACCCTACAGCGCCGAGCTCGTTATCTAAGGTTTCCGCGACAGACAGAAACAGGAGAGAAGCTCATGAATTACGAAACGTCGGGTAGGTCGGGAAAGGAGCGAAGCCGGGTTGGCAGGCGCTGCGAAGGGAGAAGCTGGGCGCCGAGGTAAGGCGAAAGCAGGGAAAGCAGGGAAAGCAGGGTTAGCTCTCTCGTTCTTTTTGCTTTATCCAAGAGATTCGAGGGTGCTGTAGCGCATCAAGAGCCCGTGTCCAAGCAGCAAGGTACGTTTCGCTCGGAGTTCTGCTTGGGCTCTCAGTACCAAAGGATCGTCGCCCCCTCGCTCGCTAAGAGAGGGAGTTCGGGTCGTCTCGCCTTGCTTTCATACTTTCGCTCACATCTCTCTTCGTTCTCCCCTACAGCCCAAGGCGCTTCCTACAGCCAACCTCCACCTCTCTGGGACTCCGCGCGCCAGCGCTAAGCGATCGACCCATCTCCCTCTCTCTCTCTCTCTCTCTCTCTCTCTCCTTGTCGCTCGTCTCGGAGGAGCACACCTCAACCGGCATGGAGTGGCTAGCCTCGCCTTCAGCCTCAGCAGCAGCAGCAGCAGCTACCAGCAGTAGCACTCGCGCCGCCGCTACTGCTGGCTTTCTCGACCTCGAACTGCTGGCTTTCTCGACCTCGAACTGCCTTACCATCTCTCGCTACTGCCCTCCCTCTTTCGCATGGTCGCCCTCGTCTTCTTCGCCCCGGTAATCATCCTCGCTGCTGGCGACTGCTTGGGCTGGGCCTTCTTCAAGCTCATCCTCCGTCCTCTGGGCTACTCGAGCGTGTAAGTCGCAGCTTGTCTCGCTTTCATCTCGCAACCCACGCGCCGGCGAGAGCGTGACGGCGGGCTTTGCGAAAGCAGGGGCAGAACTGACTCTGTTTGAACAACCTACAGCATCCGCTTCAAGGACCCCGAACCGCCTACAACTCGCCTCTCCTCCACTTCCGCCTCCTCCCCGTCGAAGCGCGCCCGCTCTTCGCAACGTGCCGGCAAGCACGGCGAGCAAGGCGTCTCGCGCACCTCCTCCCTCCCAGCATCACTACGTCCTCGTCGCCATTCGACCAATTCAACCATTCACGCTGTCTCGGCCCTCGGACTCGTCGGCGGGCTCGACTCGGGCGCCAGCAGCACGACGCATTCGCCGCCGAACGGCCAAGTCGGGAGGCGCTCGGCCTCTCCCTCCTCTTCCTTCACCACTACATCTTCCTCCTCCTCCTCCTCCTCCTCACCAATCCTCATGACCTACTCCTCATCCTCCTCGCTCGCTTCCTCCCCCTCCACCTCTCCCAAATCCATCGACCTCGCGCTCCCTTCCCCTGCTTCGGGTCGCCCTCGCTCAGCCTCCACAGGTTCCTCCATCCTCCCAGGACTACGTCGACACCGCGCCGCTTCGGTCGGGGTGGAAGGTCCCCTCTTTGGCACGCAGGAGGATGGCGAAGAGCCGGGGTTGATGAGTCCTGCGAGGAGCGAGTGTGAGGAATTGCCGACGATGACGGAGAGTGAGAGTGAGGGAGAAGGGGGAGGGGGAGGGACGACGGTGCGGAGGCGGAGAGGCAGACAGGCGGGCGTACCTAGGAGGGGGCCCAAGTTTGATTTCACGGTCATGGAGTGAGCGCCGAGCAGTCGAGTTCGACCCCGGCGGAACGGACCTCTTGCTGGCTAGCGGGTGTGAGTATACCACCCAACCTCGCGATACGAACCTTTTCTCTCTCCCTTCTCATTAGTACCCCATCACGCCTCGCCTCGCCTCCTCAGATAGTATGGACGCTCCCTTCTTGCTCGGCTTTCGGCTTTAGTTCCCAGCAGTGTTGTGCAAAGACAGTAGTAATCAGTGACCCCCATCCTTCGCTTCGCTGTCGCAGCGTAAGAGAGTGAGTGAGTTGGGCCTTCGAGGGCTGGATGAGAGGATGCGATTGCGAGAGAAGTTGAGGAAGAGAGAGCGAAGGGGGTATCATTGAAGGCAAGGGGTATCGTCTACACAATAGCGGAAGCTGCTCTTCGTAGGAGAGCGCTTATAGGAAATACTCGATCTGTTCGCTCAAGAGCACAGGTCAGCAAACTCTCCTCCACGAAAGCCGAAGCGAGCGCCGAAAACTCACATTCTGCGGCACCTGCGCATTCTGCATATTCTGCCCCGGTCCATCCCTCTCATTCTCGGGCGCCGCATCAAACACATTAAAGTGCTTCTCCCCTCCCGGTCCAATCTCGAGGATGGACGCCATGTTGCCGCAGCGGTAGCAATAATTGGGCGCCGACCAGACGGTCGACAGACGGTCGTCGTAGAGGACCGAGAAGCCTTCCATGCACAGTTGGTGCGCGCGGAGGATGTGCACCATCGAGTTGAGCTCGAGGAATTTCTTGACGACTTGGGCGCCGAAGGTGTAGCCTGCGCCGCTGTGAGGTGCGAGAGAGGGTCAGCGAGTGGAGGGAGAAGGGAGGGGGATGGGACGAACCGAGGCGAGATGGCGAATTCTTCCTTGTCTGGGTCGGGGTCGGACCAGACGAGGTCGGCCATTGGTCCCTCGTGTGGGATTTCTGAGAGCGGGAAGTGGGGGGTTCAGCGAGCGCCGAGCAGCGAATGGGCGAGGTTGAACGCACCTCGGAAGCGATCGATGATCTTGATTTGATCCAAAGTATGTACTGATGGTGATAGTCCTGTTCCGCAGTGGGTAAGGTTCAGCCTCGGCGCGTCAAGGGAGCAAGACGACGGCAGCTCACCTCCATGAACGCAGAAGATCCGGTCGTCAATGACCACCGAGAGCGTGAGGAAGTCGAACATGTCGGTGAAGTAGGTCCAGACGGATGCTGAGCCGTACTTGCGTACACACTCGCTGTAGAACCCATAAGTCTACTCGCACGAGCACGCGAAGCTAACGTCAGCTCTCCCTTCCGTCTCAACTCTTCCCAGCAACCAACGACTCACCTGGGTAACAGCCCTACTCTCATGGTTCCCCCTGATCAATTGCACGCGATCCGGGTAGCGCAGCTTGAGGCAAGTGAGGAGAGAAATGGTCTCGACGGAGAAGAGGCCCCGGTCGACGTAGTCGCCGAGGAAGAGGTAGTTGGTGTGTGGTGAGTAGCCTCCTATCCGGAAGATCTCGATTAGGTCGTAGAATTGTCTGTGTAGGCGTGAGCGAGGGGGCAGGAGTCAGCGAGCTGATGGGTAGCGACGACGGCGACGCAGCTCGTGGAGGGGGTCAAGGGAGAAGCTCAAACAGCAGCAGCAGCACAGCCTCCAGCTGCGCTACCAACAACCGTACATGCTCCTCTACAGCCCTCCAACGCGCTCAGCTCGGGCTCCAACCCCTCGCAACTCACCCGTGAATGTCTCCCACGACGGTAACGGGTGCCGAGATGTGTACGACATTGCTCTCTCGCATGAGGAGCTCCTTTGTCTTCTCGCAGATTTCCTTAACGAGGGATTCTGCTAGCAAGCGCTTGCGGAGGAGGGTGGCGATGGCCCCGTCGAGGTCGAGCATCCCTCGAGCGAGATAGTGGAGCTGTAGCCGAGTGGAAGGGAGAGGGCGAGGGCTGTAACGATGTGAGAGCTCTAGTTGAGAATGTCCTGTAGGCTTGCAGACGAGTGACGAGATTGAAGACGAGCGATTTGGAGGAGGAAGAGCAGCTGTCAGCGCGACGAGGCGACGAGGGTCTCCCTTCGACGTCGTCGCTGCCTCTGCTTGCTCATGTCGACTGGGTTGACTAGACTGCTACAAGCTCAACTCTTTTCGCTTTCTCACCCGCTGAGCGACTCGGACCTGCGCTCTCTCGCTCTCCTCACCTCTTCCTCCCTCCTCGTCGATGCTCTCGACTTGGTCGACAAAGGTCAAGGTGCGCTCCTAGTGCTCTCCACTACAGCTGCACAGCTCACTAAGATCTACACCTTCCAGTTACTGAAATCACCCTCCCCAACGGCCGTCATCTGTACCACGTCGCCGGCACCTCGGCCGCCTACTCGGTTCATCCCGACCTGCCTTCTCCTCGCCCTTCTTCCTCCCTCGAAGGCTCGGCAGAAGGACAAACAACCCTTCAACTAGGCTACTGCCCCTGCCCCGCCTTCTCCTACGGCGTCTTCCAAGTAGACCATCAAGTCATCGTTCGTCCCCCTTCCCCTTCTTCTCCTTCTCGCGCCGAGCTGACGACTGGAGCCGCAGTGCAAGCACCTCCTCGCTGTCAAGATAGCGCAACATCTCGGCTCACCGACCCTCGTCAAGAAGGAGCACGGACTGAGGTGGCTAGCGGCGTTTGCGACCAGCTTCGCTTCAGCGCCGGCGGAGCAGGCTGGGGCGGGGACAGCGGCTGGAGCTGGAGCGGTGGCGGGGGGAGGAAGAGGAGGAGCGTTTGGTGGAGCGTGAGCAGAGATGGCCACTACGACGCGCCATTGCCATCCACGAGCAAGAAGATTCGCCGCCCTCGCCTTTCTCTCGGCTCGCCATCCTCGTCGAACATCCAGCTCTCCACTCGGACCAAAAACGCCCCATACGCTAGCCGAAGGTTCAACCTCGACGTTTCCAAGCTATACGCCTCCTACTACTCCGCCCTCACCGCCCTCCTCTGCCATCCTCCTCGGCCTAGTCACCTCACTCCCCAAAGACCCTCAGCACCTCCACACCCCCACTCCTCGCCCCCTCCTCATCCCCATGCAAACACTCAAAACACCTCCTACACAGCCACGCGGGGCTCTCTCCCGCTAGCTCGTCGTTGAGCGTCACGATGGAAGACGGGTCGCGGTCGCAGAGGCGGCATTTGGGGTGGATGAGGCGCGAGAGATGCGTGGTGAGGGGGTAGGAGGAGGGGTTGGGGGGGTCGTGCGGGTGGAGTAAGCTGGGGAGGGAGGGGGGGTTAGTGAGGAGGAGGAGGAGAAGCGAGGGAGAAGGAGGAGACACGACGGACCGAACGCTCTCTACGCTCCAGACGTGCTCTGCACTCCCTTGATGCACGAACCAATAAGGCTCTCCCACCCTCAGCTCCACTTCCCCCATCCTAGTCTCCTGCATACTCCCTCCCTTTCGCCAATGGATCTCATCCCACACCGGCGCTCCTCCTCCTCCTTCAAGGGCGGCAGGAGGAGGAGGAAGCCAAGGGTGAATAGTGTTGGGGTCGGGGTTGCAGCGTTCGGATATGTGGGCTGCGTGGGAGGCGGGTGGGAAGGGTGGGGGGAGGGGGTTGGGGATGGGGAGAAGCTCGGTCGAGGGGGAGCGGATGTGGCGGGGGAGGGTGCGCGGGAGGGAGGCGATGGAGGTGAGGATCATCCTGTAGTGTGTGACGAGGGAACGAGTTAGCTCCTAGCTTCCAAGTTACCCGAGTGTGGAGCCCAGCATCAGTGAGCGCGCGAAAGAGAGTGAAAGCTCACTCGGCGTAATCCTCCACATCATCCTCCCCATCGGCATACAGCACCCCCTCAATCCCAAAGCAAGCGCCCGTCCTCCTCCTCTCCTCCCCCCACTTGACCTTCTTCCTCTTCTCCCCCTGCTGCCCCTTCTTGGCCCAAACGCCGCTCCTCTTCCCCTGGACTCCCGGACTCCCACCCACGACCTCCTCCTCCTCCTCCTCCATCTCATCATCTTCTTCCTCGCTCTCCCCCTCCCCTTGTTCCACCTCCTCAAAAATCGGTACCGCCTCCCCACCGACCCGCATTGCGCCCCTCACTTCCGCCAATGTCGAGCTCCCCAAGACGTGCATCACTTGCTTCTTGGTCGCGAAAGGGGAGCGACCTGTGAGGGTGGGGATGGCGTGAAAGATGAGGGTGTAGATGAGGGTATCTAGGGGTTCTGGGGGAGTGGAGGCCGAGAGAAGTGTGCGAGGGAGAGGGGGGCAGGGGAGCTGTGAGGGAGGGAGGGAAGGGAGGGAGGGAGGGGGTTAGCGAAAAGGATGGATGTGAGGGAGAGAGACGCACGATGTTTTGTAGGATGTTAGTATCTTGTATCTTGTGTTTGCGGAGGTAGTGGGAGAGGTCGAGGGACCTGTTTGAGGGAGAGAAAGGGAGTCAGGCGTACGCCGAAGGAACGCCGAGGGCGGCCATCGAGCGAGAAAAGGACCCACTTGAGCAACTTCAACTCGCTCTCCTCCGCTTCCTCAATAATTTCAGCCACCTTCTTCGCCTTTGCTCCCTCCGCTCCAAAGCCAGTCAACCCTCCCAGCGCCGAGCCGGCTCCATCTTCCTCGTCCTCGCCGTCGAGATCATCCCCGCCGCCACCGCCGAGCGACCGCCCGCCGGTCATGGGTAGCAGTCGCTTTTCGTGCCATTGTCGCAGCTCTTCGCGGGCGATGATGTCCGAGTGGGTGATCGAGATGAGGGTGCGGAGGGGAGAGAGACTGCGAGATGGGAACGGAGCGGTTAGTGCGGGCGGTAGGAGAGGGAGTAGTGCGAGGCAGCAGTGCTATAGCCTTGTGATCGGGCTGTACAGCTACAGAGCAAGTTCGAGCGAACGTCCAGCCCTGGCAGCGCGCCAGAGCGAGCGAGAACCAACTCACCTGCACCTCTCCCTGACCTGTTCCTCTACACCCGATTCTTCCAACCTCTGCTGAAGCTCCTTCACTCGCTCCTTCGCCTTGTCCAACGCTGCCTGAGCCTCTGCGACGAATTGCTTTGGTTGAACGAGCTCTGTAGGCGGACCGATGGGCTCGAGGTAGAGGCGGTGATGGGTGATGGGTAGCAGCTCGGCGATGTCTGGTGCACGAGGAGCCATGGCTGCTGCTTTGCTGTGGCTCGAAAGTTGTAGGGAAGCAGAAATCCGCGTGACTTGGGCCAGGACAAGCCAGATTCGAGCGGATTCAAGCTTCAAGGCTTGGCCTTGTACTCGTCGCTCGCTTCGAATCGTCTATCGCCGTACAGCTCGCAGGGAGTCGTAATTAGCTACAATCGACTACAGGTATCGACCTACAAGTCTACTTTCAAGCCCGACTCGATCCGAGTCCCCACATCTCCGCCTTCCTCTCTCCCTCAACCTCTCTGTAACAAGGATGGCACTTCAACGACCGCTAGCGCCAGCACCTGCGCCTCAACAAGCTACAGCTTCACCTGGTTCAGCTTCCTCCTCCTCCTCACTCGACCCTCAATCGATAGCAGTAGCAGGCGTACTCGCTTCCGCCTCGGCAGCCTCCGCCTCATCAGCACCTCCTCCCACCGCCTCGCGCTCCTCACCAGCACCAACGACCAACAGCAAACCAGCCAAGAAGCCCCGTCGCTCCAAAGTGGCCGAAGCATGTCGCTTCTGCCGCCGCTCGCACATGTCGTGCGATGCCGGTCGCCCTTGCTCTCGCTGCGTCAAACGAGATATCGCCCATCTCTGTAGGGATGAACCCATCTCGTCCCTCTCGGCTCCTTCTGCACCGCATTCGCCCGCACCAGCAACGGCAACAGCACCAGCAACAGGCTCAGCTTCCCCCAAACCCCGCCCTCCGCCTCAGCAGCCCGCTCAAGACAGGACGCCCCAACCGCCTGCTGTATCGCAAGCAGGGGGGCTCGGCGCCAACCTCCTCGGTCTCGAAACTCTCAATGGAGGCGCAATCTCGTCCTCCTCAAGACCCAGCTTGACTCCCTCCCTCTCGGCCACCGCCGCCAATCTCGCCATGGCGGGTTCGCTCGGTGATCAACCTACCATGTCGTTCGCTGCGAGTCAAGACGGAGCACTAGGATACGGTCAACAGCAGCTACCGATGCTCAGCACCAATTTTAACTTGGCCATGGTGAGTTGGCAACCGTTTCCTAGGCAGAGAAGGCCGAGAGAAGCGCCTTTATAGCCCACCGCGCTCCTTCTTTCGCCGTTGATCGCTATCGGAACTCGAGCGCTTACTTACTCTCTCCCTCCTCCCCTCACACCATGTCTTTCCACCACCGCCCTCGCCCTTCCTTCCCAATCCCCTCCTTCGGCCCTCCTCTCCCCTTTCCTTACTTCGGTCCACCACTTTCGCCTCCTCCTCCCGCTGCGTTTTCTCGGACCACCCCACAGCTCGATCTTGCAAGTGGACAGGATGGCATGGGCGCAGGATTGGGACTGGACATGACGATGGAGCCCTCGGGCGAGTTTCAAGGACTTGGGCTTTCGTACGTTCTCTTCTCGACTCCTTCTCGCCTCGCTCGAGCTTACCCTCCTCGCAATCGCTCCTGCACCGCAACAGCGAATTCCTCCAATCCCTCACCGACTCTCCCTACCTCACCTCAGTCGACCCAACTACCACCTCTCAAGCCTACACCAACCTGCCGACCAACAGCGAAGCGGGACTAACGGGCGGTCAAACGGATAATGGAGCTGGAGTTGGAGGAACAGGAGGAGCCGGTATTGGGACTGGAGCGACTGGAGGGACGTCGACGGGCCATTCGGTGCCGGGCAGTCCTGTCAACAAGTACGTTGTGGCTGCCTTCGCACGCTCCCTTCTCTCGCTGACCCTCGCCCACCACCGACGCAGAACCGAACGCTTCCTCCTCACCGCCGCCGACCAAAAAGACGGCTCCCGTTCCGACCGACTAGCCCGAGTCATCCACGCCAAGTTTGAGGCAGGATTGCTGAGGCCGTATAACCATGTTGCTGGGTATACGAGGCTGATGAGGTGGATGGCGGATAAGTGAGTTCGCTCGCTTGGTCTCGTCTCTCTACCTCGCTGCCCCTCCTCCGAGTCGAGCTCAGCTAATCCCATTGCGCTGCACATAGCATGTCGCAATCCTCCCGTCAACGCACCCTGCACACCCTCTCCGAGTTCCGCCCCGCCTTCCGCGCCATCGCCTCGGGTTTGACCGACTTGGACCTCGTCTTCATCGAGGAGGCGTTCGAGAGGTTGCTGTTGGATTACGATCGTACGGACAATCCTTCTCTCCTTCGCCTCTGCTAGTTGCGCAGAGCAGAAGAGGTGGGAGAGGGAGAAAGGCAAGCTGACCTCCCTCGGCGATCCTCGAACAGGCGTCTTCTCCTCGATGGGCATCCCTTCGTGCTTGTGGCGCAGGACAGGAGAGATCTACAAAGGCAACAAGGAGTTCGCTGCGCTCGGTTCGTCGTCTACCCTCTTCCCTGCCTCGCTCCCTCGCTGACTCCCGCCCGCCTCCCCTCTCCTTCCTACCCTCCCCCCTTCCACTCTCACTCGCACTCTCACTCGCACACTCTTCCCATTTGCCCCATCACTCGCTCCCCCCTCTGCAACACAGTCGGCGTCCCCCTCGAGCACCTCCAAGGCGGCAAACTGGCCATCTATGAGCTCATGGCCGAGGAGTCGGCGGTCAACTACTGGGAGAAGTACGGGAACGTGAGTTGTAGCTCCTCCATTCTCTTCTGTGTACTACCTGATCTCTCGCGGGAACGAGCGCTGACCCCGCTCCGTATTCTCGCGCCCTCTCCCTCCCGCCTGCATCGACCCCTTCCCCGACCAATGCCAACCGACCGAACGCCCCATAGATCGCCTTCGACGCCGGCCAAAAAGCCGTCCTCACCTCCTGCGTGCTCGTCAACCAAGCGGCCCTCAGCAAGAAGCGCAAGAGCTCGGGCAGCGACAAGGCAAAGCGGAAGGAGGAGGCCATGATCAATGTGAGTTTCTTGCTGCTCGGGCTCGCGAGCGGGAATAAAGAAGAGAGAGTGGACGCTGATACGGTGGTGCGGACAGTGCTGCTTCTCGTTTACGATTAGGAGGGATAGTTATGCCATTCCCTCGGTGAGTCGTCGGTTTTAGTCGACCTTGTCCTCGCTTCTCACTCCTCGCCCCTCGTATGCCGTCTCTAACACGATCGCCCTACGCTACAGATGATCGTCGGCAACTTCCTTCGCTTCTGAGCCGAGTCTCCGGAGTCGGAAAGGAGGACGTCGCTCTCTCGCTTGCTTGCAGGCTATCGGAAGAAACGAGGTGTGGGTGCTGTAACATGTTCGCGTCTTGATGACGATGGTTGTAGGATAGTGGATAGACTCGCGCTTTGCTTCGTTTGCAATAGGGAACAGCCGAAAGGCCGCTGCCAGCTTCACCGAGTTGGTCGAGCGGATCGAGTGGAGCGAGCAGGTTTGGGCATTCGCTGCTTTCAGCGGTACAGCCGCAGAGCTATGCATGTCAAACGACCGATTTGCTCTTATTATGAGAGAAGCTACACGAAGTCGTAGAGGCTGCGAAGCGAGAGAGCGATGTCAGCGCTCGGCGATGATGGCCAGAGGCATCGAAGACTTACTGCTCCTCCCTCACCGGGGCAGAAGGCGAAGCAAAGACATGTTTCCTGCACGCGGGAATGATAACGGCCTGGTCAGCTCCTCGTCCTCATCCTTTCTCGCCTCGACTCGGGCGCCGAACTCACTTCTCCCCGCCCGCGACACTGGGGAACGAGGCGAAGAGATCGCTATGCTTCGGCAGAGGGCTTTCCGTGAAGTAAGGGTGCTTGAGGGCTTGTTCGGCCGAGATGCGCTTCTCAGGGTCGTAAGTGAGGAGTTGGGAGAGGAGGTCAAGGCCGTGGGAGGTGGTGAAGCGGAAAGTTTGGCGGAGGGTAGAGAAGCTGCATGATAGGAGGGGAGAGGAGAGGGAGGAGGGGTGAAGAGGGAGTGAGCTGGGGTGCAACGGAACAGCAGCGAGGTGAGAGGACGAACGGCTGGGCGGCGTTGAGGTTGAAGCTCTTGGCGTTGGGGAGCTTGTTGAAGCCTGGCCAGATGTCTTCTGTTGGTCGACCAAGCAGCTTGAAGATCTGTGCGGAGAGAGAAGATGAGCGAGAGATTCAAGTCATCCGCTGCAAGGCGCGCCGAGTGAGAAGACGGGCGAATGGCTCACCTTGCTGACTTGATCAATCTCGCCCTTGCCCGGTAGTAGCGGCTCCTTAAGGATAAGCTCGCCAAAGATGCAGCCGATCGACCACATATCGACGGCCGTCGTGTACTCCGTTGCGCCGAAGAGCAGCTCCGGAGCTCTGTGGGCGATGTACAAGGTAAGCTGAGCTCTAGACCACAGCGAACGAGCGATCGACAGCTCACCGATACCACAGGGTCACGACGAGCTGAGTCATGTCACCCAAGGGATCGCCGTACGTCCTCGCCAGTCCAAAATCGGCGACCTTAATCTGCCCTCGATTGTTCATGAGCAAGTTGCTGGTCTTGAGATCTCGGTGCACGATCCAGTTGTCGTGGCAGAGAGCGATGGCGGAGAGAAGCTGAAGCATGAGGGTCTTGATCTCGGAGGCGAGGAAGGGGGTCGGCATGGTCGCGAGGAGGGATTTGAGGTCGTGCTCGATGAAGTCCATGACGATAAAGATTCTGCGGGAGGCTCAGTGATCAGTCGGTGCTGTTTTAGAGCACGGCGCACGTCGAGACTCACTGAGAGAGGGTGTCGCCGACCACGACCTCTCGCACGCGCACGATGTTCTCGTGGCTGGCCGTCATGAGCGTCTGGATCTCGCGTAGACTGGTGATGGGGAAACCATTCTTCTCCTTTTCCATCTTGAGCTTCTTGAGCGCGACGACGGCGCCGGTCGACTTGCAGCGAGCGCGAAAGACGATGCCGTAGCTGCCTTCCTCGATCTCGTTGAGGCGCTGCAGGTGTAATGGAGCGTTGACCACATCGTTCAGAAGCCGACAGGCGAGCAGAAGCTCACCTCGTACTCGTAGACAGAACGACAGCTCTCTAGCAGCGGATGCGCGTCCCTCCCTCGCGGTGGACCCCTGCTCTTGCCTTCCCTCGTCTCGCCCAGCGTCCGTATCCTCCCCGGTGTACTCTCGCGACTGCTCTGTGACCCTCCGCGCCCTCCCCCAGCAGCGGCTGCCCGCACCGCGAGCTGCTCACGCTCCCTTGCCAGCTTGCTCTCGAGCTCTACCTTCTTGATGCGCTTGCGCTCGCGAGCAGCAGCTTGATCCTCTTCGTCATCGTCCCATTTCGACTTCTTGCGCGGTGGCTCGACGAGAAGGCCTGCTCGGAGCGACAGTCAGCCCTCGAGCTCGTGTTTGAGAAGCGGCTGAGCTCACTGGTGCTTTGTTCGGGTAGCTCAGAGTACATGGGCATAGTGTGCGGTGTCCTGTGGTCGTTCTTTCGGTGTCCTGTAGCTCTGCGAGCAGACGAGGTAAACTGGGACGAAGGCAAGCTGGCTCAGGTTGGCCGCGCTCGCTCTTTGATCTCTCGCAGCTGACGTCTCGTTCGGCTCCTTGCCACTTGGCCGCCGCACAGCGTCAGATATTTCGCGTAGGCCTACAGTGCAATTCCTGCAGCAGCCCCACCGGTCTTTGTGGCAGAGGCAGCGAGGCGGAGCCGATCTCCTTGGCGCCTCCCGAGCTGTTCTGCTGGCAATTCCGCTCTTGCCGTGGTTCCGAACAACGAGCGGCGCTCCATCCGCATTTGAGCAGTCTGCCAAGCCCCTCCCTGTGAGGGTCTGTCCATCCCCTCGTCGATTTGAAGGACCCTTCGGCGCTGGCAGAGAACTAGACCTCGGCGGGCATCTGCTGCCTTGACAGCCTGCCCATCCTGCTCAGGTGATTGAGCCGAAGCTTTCAAAGGGGAGCATCCTTGACATCCGAACGATCTCGCCTGCTCATGTGCAACGCCGACGGGACTTCGGCGCTGGCCCCCGCCTCCCCCCTCGCTCAACGATAAGATCGTTTCGCGGGGGTACCAGGTTCCGAATGTCACCCCACGGGCTTTCTCAAGAATCTGGATCGCTACAGAGCGCATTCCAAGCCCAAAAGCCAGCTGAGTACGCCTCGATTGGCCTGCAGCGGCGGGTCGATGCGCCTACCGACTGGCGAAGCGGCAGGTTCCAGCAGGCCCGGCATGCTGGCTCACCCGCTGAAGGGTGCAGAAGAGAGTGGGGCCTCGCAACCTTCTCCGTGGAGCACCAAATAGCGCCTCCCTCTCTCTCCTCTTCTTCTCCTCATCCTCACTCGTCCTCGCCGCCTTCGCTTCCCCACTCCGAGTCGCTTCACTACCCTCGCCCATAGAACCTTCTCTCTGCGCCACACTCTATGGCCACCAACGTCAACGGCTCCATGTCCGACATCAAAGCGACCACCTCCTACGAGGAGAAGGGCTACGCCGCTGAAACTCATCAAGAGATTCCCCTCCCCGCCATCCTCGCAAGCAAGACCGAGGATGAGCTCAAGGCCATCAAGAGGAGCGCTACCTGGAAGCTCGACTTGTACATCATGCCTGCTATGATCTGTGAGTTGCTCTCGCCATCCTGTCGCCGCCAAGGAGCGGGAGCAGGCTAGCGCCGTTCGGAAGTCTCCTCCGCAACGAGTCGATTAGCTGACCTGTGTGATGGTCCGGAACGACAGTGATGTACATCTTCAACTACCTCGACCGGCAGAACATCGCGTAGGTCACTGCATGTCGTCCACTGCTCCTTGGCTCGTCGCTGACCTCGGCTGCTCGTCCTCAGCGCCGCCAAGCTCGCTGGTATTACCGTGGACCTCAAGCTCACCCCCGTCGAGTACCAAATGTGTATCTCGTTCCTCTTTGTCGGATGTGAGTATCCTCAAAGACTCGACAGCGCTCGGTGCGGAAGCACCGAGCTCTGGCGCCGAGCCCTCGCGCCGCACCTTGCGCTGCTCTGTCGCGCACCAAGCTAACACGCTACACCTCTCGCAGACATCCTCATGCAAGTACCATCCAACATGATTGCTTCCAAGATCGCTCGCCCCGGCCTCTACATCTGCGGAGCCATGGCCCTTTGGGGAGCTCTTTCGGCGATCACGGCCGGCGTTCACAACTTTGCTGGTTTGGTGGTCTGCCGCTTCATGCTAGGGTTTATCGAATCGGTTTTTTTTCCGGGCGCAGTTCGTTCTCCTGCCTCTCCCCGAGCTCCTGGATCGCCTGCTGACCCCCCGCCGTCTTCGCCGAGCATAGATGTTCTTCCTTTCGACCTTCTACAACAAGACACAGTTCGCCACTCGTGTTTCCATCCTCTACACTGGATCTCAACTTGGTAAGCCTCCCTCTCCCTGGTCGTCATGGCTCTGGGACGCTCTCCTGGCCTTCAAGAGATCGATTTGGTCCGCGCCGAAGCTGATACGTTTCTCCTCTTCCTACCTCTCTCGCTTCTGTACTCAGGTAACGCGTTCGGCGGCCTCTTCGCCATCGCCATCTTCAAGTTGGATGGCATGCACGGCATCTCTGGGTGGAAGTGGCTGTTCATCAGTGAGCTCTTTGCCTGGGGCCAGTCTGCTCGGCGGACTCGCACAGCGGCGCGCGTTTCTGTGCAGCGTTCTCCGGAGTCTGCAGTACTGACCAACATCTCGCTACCAGTCGAGGGAGTCGCCACTGTTGGCCTCGCCGGTGCCATCGCCTCCTTCCTGCCCAACAAGCCCTCGACCTTCAAAAAGCTCACCGAGGAGGAGCGCGCTCTCGTCTTGCATAACTTGGCTCGCGAGCAAGGTGCCTCCGACGATGCGAGTGAGATCGGCGCTGGAAGGGCTTTCATCATGGCCGTCACCGATCCCAAGACCTGGCTTCTCATGGGCATCCTCTACTGCGTGAGTTCGGCGATAGATCGAGGAAGGTATACGAGGACGGGATCTGACCCATCACACTACTTCTACAGACCTACATCGCTGCTGCCGTCGTCTCCTTCTTCCCCTCGGTCGTCGGTACTCTCGGCTACAGTCGTCAGTCTCCAGCTCGAGTTTTAGCCTTCGCCGAAGCTGACCTTCCCCCGTCCCTCAGGCAACATCACGCTCGTTCTCACCGCTCCCCCTTACCTTCTCGCTTCTATTGTCATGGTATGTGTGCTCATCGAGACATTCTCAGCCTTCATCCTACTGACCTCACTCCCTCCTTCTTGTGACCCTCTCCTTCTCATCTTGTTTTTCCTTCCGAAGGTCATCAATGGCTGGCACTCTGATAAGACGCAAGAACGGTTCTGGCACATTGCTATTCCCCTTGGCCTAGCTGTCGTCGCGAACGCCATCGCTATCTCGACTCTCAACACTGGCGCTCGCTGTAAGTCTCGGCGATGGCTTTTGAGGGCGCCCCTCGAGGTCTGGGCTGACCTGTGACCTTTCCACAGACTTTGCGATGATGTTGCTACCCACCACTCTTTATGGAAGTGCTGTGGTGACTCTTTCCTGGATCGTGAGTGCCAGAACAGCCTCCTCCGACCCCCGGCGCCGAGCACCGACCTAACTCCTTCCCCACTCTGCTCCCCCAGGCCGGCTCCTTAACTCAACCGTCGGTCAAGCGTGCTACTTGCATTGCTCTCATCAACGCATCATGCAACACACCCAACGTCTGGTGAGCTTTTCGCCGCTTTTCGCTCTCACTTGCGCCAAGCGCTCGGCTGACTCTTCGGCTCCCTCCCTACAGGACCCCTTACCTCTACAAGGCCCCGCCTCGTTATTTCAACGCCTTCTCGCTCAACCTCGCAGCTTCTGCCCTCGCCATCGTCTTCGCCTTCGCCACGCGCTTCTACCTCCAGAGGAAGAACGCCGAGCTCGCTCGCGGCGATATCTCGGCTAGAGGAGCCCCTACTCAACGCCAGCTCGCTGGTGGCTTCAGGTACTTGCTCTAGACGTTTGAGACTAGACGTCAGGACTCGCCGTGGTTTCATTCGGTCTGTAGTATTAGGTTCAAAGGCAATCGACTCGGTTTTGGTCTCATCCTCCACCTTCGAGGCAGCGCCGCTGCTCTGAAGCGGCTTCGTCGTCCCGGTACGTTCTGCACAGATTCATGAGCCCGACTATGGACCTATAAGAGCGTCTAGCGGCTCAGCAGCCACCCCTCGCTTCGCTACTAGTGATCTGTCATGGCGGCACCAACCTCCCTCTTACACAGTCGGCAGTGCGTTAGGCGGCCTCTCGCCGTCGCCAGCTTCAAGTTGGATGGCATGCACGGCATCTCTGGGTGGAAGTGGCTGTTCATCAGTGAGCTCTTTGCCTGGGGCCAGTCTGCTCGGCGGACTCGCACAGCGGCGCGCGTTCCTGCGCGGCACTCACCAAGTGCTGTACTTCAGTCACACCAGACGTGGTCTGTCATGTACGATCCAGCATGAACGCGATCACGAGGGAGCTTCGAGCAGCATTCCGCTCGGTTTTAAGCCGCGGCGCTCGTTCGCCTCGGCGCAGGAAAAGCGCTGTAGACTGAGATGGGATTACACTCGAGCGTTCAATCGAGATTGAGTAATAGAAGATGATGAACTGGACTCCTTAAGATGATGATCCGGGTTGACGAGCTGCAGGCGAGGCAAGGTCAGCGCCGAGCACCGAAGCGTTGCCCCAAACGGCTGAGACGCATACCTTGAGCATAGCGGCCTCGTCTAGAGGAGCTCGATCGGGAAGGGTTCCGCTGCTATCTTCTCGGCTCATCCACAGCGTAGGCCGAATGGCAGAGGCGAGCTTGGGTTCCCCGTAAGATGTGAGCAGCGAGGCCTTCGCCGCCTCAAAGTTTGATGCGACCAACTCCAACTCCTCTAGAGCATCCGGGCTCATAGACCGAGAGAGCCGTGGCTGAAGGTAGGAGACGCCGAAGGTGTTGGAAGTGAGGTCGCCCTCGTCCGAGGCGCCGTCTCGACTCGTTCGAGGAGCGTCGTGGGGTGGGTCCGAGCGAGCTCGATGGAGCGCGAATGGAGAGGAGGAAGGGTAGGAGAGTCGATTGGAGGGTGAGGGGCCGAGCGAGTGGTGGCGAGAGGGTGCAGCTTCACCGGAGGGAGGCCCAGTCGACTGTCGGAAGCTCTCGCGACCGCGCTCCGTATGTGAGTGGTCGGTGGAGATGGAGGCGACGGAGAGTCGATTGGGATTGGGTAAAGTGTAGAGTTGATGATGGGAGTGGGTGTAGGTCGAAGTGCGATCTCGATATTGGCCAGGGAGAGCGGATCTCGAAGAGTAGCGAGAGGAGGGGGAAAGTGGCGGGTCGAAACGCTGCATGGAGGTGTGCGCGGGCGAGTTGAGGTGTAGAGACAAGCTACGGGGAGGAACGGGCGGTGGTATGTCGACGGTGATGGTGTGCTGGCGCCTGCTGTGGACCGACATCGCCCTCGGCGATTCGACGAAAGGCGGCGTCGAGTCTTTCAGGTGCCTAGATCTGCTTGCCTCCACCTGTCCTCCTTCGGCCATGCGAATGCTGTCGGCTGAGCTGCCCTGCGCCATGTCCAGCGCGGTGTAGGCCGAATACCGGCGAAAATCGTCTTCCTCCGCCTCGGCCTCCATCTGCTCCTGCTCCGTCCTCGTCCCTGCCAGCAGCCCATTTGCCTCGCAGCCACTCTCTTGACTCCCTGCGCCACCAGCTTCGATATGCCCACCCTCGCTCGAGCTGATGCGAGCGCCAAAGTGCGGTCGTTCGCCGAGGGGGGAGAAGATGACGACCGGCGGAGGAGTTGGTGCGGTGGTGCTGAGGATGACGAGGTCGTGTTCGTGCCAAGTGCTGTTGCGACGTCGAATGGAGTTGTTAAAGTCTGGCTGGAAGGGGGAGGTGGGCTGAATGGAGGGAATGGCGGCGGAGTAGTGCCGGAGGTGGGAGGACGAGGCGAATCCTTGTACAGCGTAGCCGTAGCTGTCTACATTGCCTCCTTGCGGGTGGTCTCCATCATCTCCCGTTCCCCAAGCAGCGACCTTCCTCGCCCTTTCCGGCTTCGGCGTCTTTTCCCCTCCTCGGCGCCTGCTGCTGCTTCGGCGTCCTGGACCACGGACGAGGACCCTCGAGCCGTTGCGACTGACGCCCGTTTGGATGGTGAAGGTGGGAGATGAAGGACGAGGAGGAAGCATGATGTGCTCCAGCAGCTTGCTCGTTCGGCGACCGGCGAGGCTGGATTGAGGAGGTTGCTCGGCGACATCGCGAGCGGCGGCGGGATGGGCGCGAACGAGGGCCCGGAACTTGATGTACATGAAGATGCTCCATGTGACAATGATCAACACCGCTGAGGTCGGGACGACGATGGCGACGAGGAAGACCGTCCCATTCGAGGGCATAATTGCGGAGGAGAAGGGCGAGAAGTCGGCGGAGGAGAAGGTGCAGGCGATTGTAGTGATGAAACGAATGTGGTGTGTTGCGCTGCTACCTGTGGGAGAAGCCGGTCAACCCCTCCAAATGCTTTTTTCTCCTCGCTTGCTCACCTGAGCAGGGAGCCGGAGAAGGGGAAGTCGAGAGGGAGGTATATACCCGAGTAGACAACTCGAAGAAGCTGTTACTGCATCGTACAGGGAAACGAGAAGACAGCGAGCAAGACGTGGGAGGAGCAAGAAAGACGCGCGGTCGTCGCGGTCGGAGGCAAGGGGTGGGTGCGCCGAACGATGGTCCGTGTGCTTCGATGATCGGTGTAACGCAGCAGACAAGAAGGCGAATGAAGGGTTTACTCACGTTCAAAAAGCTGTAACACGAGCTCGTTCTCGTTGCTCGAGGAAAACGAAAGAGTTGGCTTCGGCGAAAGCGAGAAGGCGCCTCGAAAGGCTGCAGAGCGATACAAATCAACAGCAAGCAAATCATCGACCTACTATCTGAAAGTTATTGTAGATGATGAAGCCACGCGCGGCGAACTGGGTCTTGTTGTAGAAGGTCGAAAAGAAGAACATCTGTGCTCGGCGAAGACGGCGGGGGGTCAGCAGGCGATCCAGGAGCTCGGGGAGAGGCAGGAGAACGACCTGCGCCCGGAAAAAAACCGACTCGATAAAGCCTAGCATGAAGCGGAAGAGAGGTCTGTCGGAGCCAGGCTGAGTTGGAGGCGGGGTCAGCCGAGCGCTCGGCGTAAGAAGTGCGAGGAAACGCGGCGAGAACCAGACGTTGGGAGTCTTGCCTGAAGCGTTGATGAGGACCATGCAAGTAGCACGCTTGACCAATGGCTGAGTCAAGGAGCCGTCCCGGGCGAGCAGAGTGGAGGGAGAGTCAGCTCGGTGCTCGGCGCCGGGGGTCGAAGGAGGCTGCTCTGCCACTCACGATCCAGGAAACAGTCACCACAGCCCACCCATACGAAGCTGTCGGGAAGAGCTTTGCGAGGTCTGCACAATTTCCTCGTAGCTGTCAGCTCCAATCTCCGCCACGGACTCCTCCCAGAAAGCGGCTTCAAAGCCCTTGCTCGCATCTCTCGCGCTCAATCACTCGGCTCTGACTCATCTGAGACGAACAAACAAGTATGTTACACTCCTATGTCGGAGTACGACACGCCATCTCAATCACATAGGAAGCAGCTCGTCCTTGCTGACTTGGGCCATTGGGTCGTCGAAGCGTTGGTCGCGAGTCTTGTGGTACTCTTCTGCTCGTAGTGAGGGGATATGAAAAGGTCAGTGAATTGTCGAGCGACCAAGGAGCACGAGACGGCGAGGGCGAGGGCGAGGGCGAGACGAAGGCAAAGCGAGCGCCGAAGCGTAGGTGAACGATTCAACAGGGAAGAGGGAGGAGGGATGGAGAGAGAAACGCACCCATCTCGGCATCGGTAACAGCAGCCCCGAACCCCTTATCCTTCTCCTTATCATCCTTCTTCTTCCTACTCCCCTCCTCCTCCTCATCAGCCCCACCCTCGGCCTTCCTCTTTCTCTTCTCCTTCTCGACCCTCTTCTCCTCCGCCTCCTTATCCATCTTGATCTGCAACAAACTCCTATTGTCCGGCGCCTCTGCTCCTCCTGGGGGCGCCGTGAGCAAGCCGAGTCCACCGGCAGCTTCGGCTTTGGCTGCTTCGATGGAGGCTTGGCCTGCGCAGTAGGAGTTTTTGACGGAGGAGTGACAGCAGGCGAAGCCCCAGATGCCGGTTTGGGCGTTGTAGTAGGAGCCCCAGACGGAGGTGTGGTTGCCGGGGTAGACTGGTGGTGGGCGGGAGAGGCGAGGGAAGGGGGAGGGGGGCGAACGACGAGCGGTGAAGAGGGGCGAAGAGAGCAGGGATAGGCGTTGCAGAGAGGAAGTGGCGTGGAAGTAGAGAGTGGCGTGAGAAAAAAGAAGGTCAGCTGAGCTCGAGCGAAGGAAGGGCGAGCGCCGAGCGCGCACTCACCATCCTCATCGTACTTAGACCTCGCCTTTGCCCTCTCTCTACCCTTGACAACCTGACCCGTCCTCGAATACTCGACATAATCCTCCGTCTGCCCACCCAGCAACTCCTTCGGCACCCTCTCCAAATACTTCTCGCCTCCATACTTTTCCAAGATGGACGCCGAGCTCGTCTCCTTCAACGCCTCCTTCTTCTCCAAGAACTCGCGATGCAGGAGGTGGGATTGCGTGGGGTTCGAGTTGATGTGGACGTCGTTGCCGCGTTGCTCGGATTGCCAGGCGAAGAGTTGGAGTCGTTGGACTTCGGTCGCGCCGCCCGAGTGTCGGGCAAAGTTGTCGCCGGCGAAGACGGCCTGTGGTGGGAAGGGATGGTCAGCATATGCAAAGGAGACGAGAAGGCGAATAACGTACATCCTCTGGTCGAACATCAGAGACGGGCGCCTCTCGCATCGAACGGGTCTTGGGGTCGTAGTAGGCCGACTCGAGGTCGAGGTTCATGAGGTACTTGGCCGTGTCCTCACGAATACGGAGGTTGCGCACCGTGACTCGAGTCTTGGTATCGAGCCTCTGTCCCGCAACGTCGGCGCCCTCGGCGTACTTGTCCTCATCGTCGCCCGCTCCCGCCTCGCCATCACTCTCGTCCGAGCTGCCGAAATCGTCATCGTCGTCCTGCTTCTTCTTCTTGCCCTTGCCCGCCTTGGCCAGCTTCTTCATCGCCTTCTCGTCCGCCCCGGCTGCTCCAGCATCAATCGCCTCCTCCCTCAACTTCCTCCTCGCCTCTTCCAGCGCCTCATGCTCCTGCACCACCGCCTTATGACTCGCCGGATCATACCCATCCCATCGGTCCCTCTTGGCGTCGAAATCTCCCATCCCTTCCATGCCGTTCAACCCCCGAGAATCGTCGTGGATGACCTCGTCGGCGGCGATGTTCTTGCCCGTGAACTTGGCGCCAATCTTGCGAGGGCGCTCGAGGCAGTCCTTGACTTTGTGGGTCATTGCTCCGCAGTTGGTGCAGGCTCCTTTGCGGAATTTGGTGGCAGCGGGACCCTATGAGAGAGCGAGCGCGAAGGTCAGCTTCGGAGGCGAGCGAGCCGAGCAAGGAGGGCCACGTACGACTTTGGCGCCTCGGTCGAATCGCTCTTGAAGCTTGTTGGGGTCGGCGTTGTATTCGGGAGCCTGTGGGAACGCAGTCAGCTACAGCGCGAGGAGGAGAAGGGCAGCCGGCTAGCACTCACTTTCTGATGCTTGAGAGATGGACCACCACCTTGGCTGATGTACCAAGGAGCGACGGCCATGAACTCTGTTTGATCGCCATCGTCAGTAAGGCTACAGACGAGCAGCAGAGAGGAGCTGAGAGGGCCGCACCTGGGATATGCGGGTTGATAGCCTTGCCATCCTCGTCGATGGCGGGGGCAGCAGTTCCAGCTTTACGAGCAGCCTCGAGATCCTTCTGACGACGGCTGTAGGGAGAGCAGGAAGCGTGAGTACAGTGTGGCGAGCTGAGATGAGGGAGAGGTGGGACGCACAACTCCTCGCGGGAGAGCTTTGCATTGCCTGTAGAGTACAGCAGAGTCAGTAGGAAGATTCTGTAGCTGTACAGGTCGACACACTCACCGCTCATGATTGACGAGAGCCTTGAGACGACGAAGTAGGGCGGAGTGAGAGCAGCTCGAGCGCTCGAGGCTTGCCCGCGTCCAAGTCACTCATTCTCAGCTGCTCGCCTCAGGCTCGAATTAGCTACAGGAATGAGCACCCCTCAGCCTCAGGGGTCCGTCAACGACCAGTCCTACCGTGCCATCCTCGACTACCTCAACCGACGAGGCCACTCCAAGGCAGCTGCCGCCTTAACCGCCGACCTCGCTGCCGATGCTGGCTCTCCCGGCTCCAACGCTGTTCAGGGGGGAGGCAAGCAAGTAGGACTAGACGACTTTGCCGACCGCAACGCTCCTTCGCAGCCGAGGACACCAGGAGCAGCTCCGCAACAGCCTGGTCAACCGCAGAGGAGGAGGCCGGATCAGGCGGTAGCTGGAGGACAGCTGCTCGCTGATCCGCCGAGCTGGGAAAAGGGCTACGAGGGACTGAGCAACTTTGTAGAGCATGTGAGTCCGAGCTCGTACAGCTTCTGAACGCGCTCAGCAGCTGACGCGCCGTGTTGTTCTCTCGCCGCGCTTCTACTACAGTCTCTCGACATTCACCGACCAGAACTGCACCCTCTTCTGCTACCACTCTTCGTGCACTCCTACCTCGACCTCGTCCTCGTCGGCTACCGCGAAGCAGCCGATCAATTCCTCGCTCGGTGCGTTTGGCCTTTGATGCTCCCTCTCAGCTCGCGCTCTGCACTAACACGACTCGACATCGCAGCTTCGCCTCCGATCACTCCGCCTCCGACCCTCACATAGTCCGCATGCTCTCAGCCATCCGCAACGCTTCGCACGTCGGCGAGAGCGAGGAGGCGACTCGCTGGAGGCAGGAGCGCTACCATGTTCGGCTTTCGGAGCGTGGGTGGGGACTGTTGCTCGGTTGGCTACAGGGTGGTGGACTCGCTGGCTCGATTGAGGGTACCGAAGCGAGGGGAAGGGACCGAGTGCTGGCTATCATCAACGAGAGGGTCAAGGTCGATGGTGAGCTTGGGTTGCTCCCTCCCCTGCTCTCAGGCTCGTAGCTCACCTTCTGATCCTACAGCCGTCCCCGGTCCCCCCGCCAAGACTCCCACCGACTTTGGCCTCTCCTCTGACTTCAGCTCCAAACGCGCTTCCAAAACCCTCGACGAACTCAAGCTCGGTCCTGCACCACTCGACCCCAAACTCCAACGCGAGATTGCTCGTGCAGTCCGCGACGACGAGGGGGCACCGGCGCCTGCTCCTGCTCCTGCACCAGCAGGCGACGGAACGACCACCGCCGAAGGCTCGGCGACGGGAACGCCGGCTCCCACCGACCCCAGCGCACCAGCAGCAGGCGATACCAAGCCTACTGCTCCCCTGGCCACCGATTTCGCCGATGGGACTACGAGCACCGTCGGCACAGCAGCAGACGGCACGATGAGCACCGAAGCGGAGGGAGGGCTTCCCGAGCTCATCTCCCCCTTCCCGGCGGAACTACCGCCGTATCCTACTACACTGAGGACGATTGATGTGGCGAGGGAGGTGGAGAAGGTTAGGGAGGCGAGGAAGAGGATCAAGCTGGGGGCGGAGGCTTACGCGCCAGGACCGAACGGGCAGGTGGTCACTAGTGCTGGGAAGCAGAGGGAGAAGAGTGAGGCCGCGAAGCCGAGTGTGTGCTTGTTCACGATTCATGATGCTGGGGAGAGGTAAGTTGGATTGTCGGCGATTGAGGTGCTCGGCGGAGTTGAAGGAGTCGAGAGCTGACCTTCGAGACTTTCCTGCATCCGTGCAACAGCCTCGTCACCACTACCTTCTCGGAGGACTCGACGCTTATGGCCGCTGGCTTCTCGGAGAGCTACATCCGCCTGTGGAACCTCAAGGGCGGCAAGCTGCCAGGAATGAGGACCGATTTTGACTCGGATGAGATCCACGATGGTACGTTGTGACTTTCTGCTACTCCTACTCCCGTCTCGACACCCTCCTACCACTCTCATATCACATCGTTTGATCCTCAGCGCCTTCGACCTCCCTCCGCTCTCGCTCTGTACTGACTCTGCGACTCCCTCTCCACAGCCAACGACCTCAAAAAGCTCCGCACAAAAGAAGCGCCCACCTCCCGCAAGCTGATCGGCCACTCGGGCCCCGTCTACTCCCTCTCCTTCGACCCCGTCCCCGGCGCCTCAGCACCTCCTCGCTACCTCCTCTCCGCCTCGCAAGACGCGACTGTCCGACTCTGGTCATTGGAGACTTACACCAGTCTAGTCGCCTACAGAGGGCATAGGGAACCGGTGTGGGATGTCGAGTGGGGACCGAGGGGAGTGTATTTCGCGACGGCGAGTAGGGATCGGACGGCGAGGTTGTGGAGCTCGGATAAGACTAGTGCGGTGAGGATCTTTGCGGGGCATTTGAGCGATGTAAACGTGAGTCGCTGGATCCCTCTCTCTCTTTGTCTCGACTCGCGACGTGTTAAGCGCCGAGCTGATCTCTCTCTCTTTGCAGTGCGTTCGCTTCCACCCCAACTCCCTCTATCTCGCTACTGGATCCTCCGACCGTACCTGTCGCCTTTGGGACGTGCAGAAGGGAACTTGCGTTCGAGTCTTTGTCGGTCACCGAGGGAGCGTTAGCTGTGTCGCCATCTCGCCTGATGGACGATGGCTTGCCAGTGGATGTGAGTTTTCCTCTCCACTTCGTTTGAACGCCGCGATTACTGACGCCCTACTTCCTCCTCAACAGCCGAAGACCTCACGATCAACCTCTGGGACCTCGCCTCGGGCCGCAAGATCAAGACCATGACGGGCCACACCTCCTCGATCCACTCCCTCTCCTTCTCCGCCGAATCCACCGTCCTCGTCTCCGGCTCCTCGGACGCCACCGTACGAGTATGGGACGTCCTCGCCCCACCAGAAAGCGACGAACCTCTCTCGGGCGGCGGAGGCGCCAATGGAGCGGCGAAGGGAGCTGTGGGGATGGCGGTGGGTAGGAGACAGAGTCTGGCGGCGACGAAGGAGAAGGCGTTGAAGCAGGCTATGGCGCTGGGGAATGGGGAGGGAGGGCAGGAGGGCCAGCAGAAGGGAGGCAAGTTTGGCGCGTTGGGCAAGTTTGGGGAAAAGGAGAAGAAGGAGAGGTGTGTTTGATTTTCCTCTTTCAGCTTCAGCTCCTCGCTGCGGTAGTCCTGGCTCTCAAGCGCGAAAGCTGACCCTCGCTCGCTTTCCCATCTCGAACAGCGCCGACCTCCTCGCTTCCCTCGCTACCAAGCGGACCCCCGTCCTCGAGGTCAAATTCACCACTCGCAACCTCTGTCTCGCCGCTGGTTCAATGCAGGAGTCGGGCTAGGAGGAAGTTTGTTGAGCCTCGGTCGTCCAGGCGCTTGGCTCGGTGCGGGAGCGAGCAAAGGCGTGGAGCGGGAGGGAGAGGGATCCAAAGGGCTACATTCGCAGATAGCCAGACAGATGTTGTGCATTACGATTGAATACAGAATCAAAGCCTTGCTCGCGCAGAGTTGATGGGAGGACGAGCTGAGAGCCGAGAGCGCCGAGGCTCGAGGATGGGAGGTCGGGAAGTGACTCGGGAGGTCACGAGCAGCAGAGGCCGGCGATCTGTGTACCAGATCCACGATGCGATTACGAGCATGGCCTCGTCCACGTTACTACTAGCAGCGACCGTTGTAGCTCGTGCTGGGAAGGTTCAGGCGTAGCTTCGGCGTCGAGGAAAGGGGGTCGGCGTGCTTCTGGGGCGAGGATCCTGCAAGGCTACAGGACAGGTGCTCAAGCGCGCCTGCGAGATGTCATTAGAGAGCTTCACGGGAGCAGGGAGGCTGCCGTTCCCAATCTGCACGCGGCAGGGTCGAGATCGCCGACAAAGAGGGCAGGCGCCTCGCTCGGGGCTCAGTCTTCTACCACTCCTCGTCTACTCTGCTACAGCACAAACGAAGCTTACAGGAGGATCGACCCAGCTGTACCCCATCAGAGCTCACCGCCTTCTCGCTCGTTACCCCGCTCTCGACCACCCTCGCTCTCCAAGCCTTCTCGCCGGCAGCTCTCAAACAACAAAGCGACGCACCAGCCTGCAGCTCATCAAGCAGCGTCAAGGCAGATTCATCTCGATCAGATCTGCTACATTAGCAAGGACGAGCGGTCGCTGCACCAGCTTCAACTCGAAACAAGCTCGCTCCGTGCCCTGCACCCGAGGAGACGACGTTACAAGACGGACTTGGGACCAGCGCACGAGCCCTTCTGAGCAGCGTACATTTCAGCGTTCAACACCCTTCCGTTTTGCTCCCTCGCCTGGCGCCAGCAGCTGTCGTCGAGTACGACCTGGAATTGCTCGTGAACGCCAGGTTAGCTCGCTTCGTCGGTCAGGCTCTCTCTCTCTCTCTCGAAAGCGAGGATTCAGGTGAGTGCTGGGTCAATTCAGGACGAGTGCAATTTCGCGGCTGTGCTGTGCTGTGCCGAGTCGTGTCCCAAGGCTCACCCTCTTCACCCTCGTCGCAGCTGTTCCCTCGCTCCCTCTCGCTCTTCATCCTCCACCATCCAGACGCTCGCCCAGTGCAAGCAGTATCATTCAGTGAGAAGCGTACAGTCCGTCCTGCTGTAGCCGTCTTCAAGTGAGTCCTTTCAGCAGCCAAGCGCAGCTCGTCCCCCGGCCTCATCAATCCGCCCGAACTGCAAGCTGACCCTGATTCAACTTGCCAGCGGTACATCGACATGGAGAACCCACCGAAGTCCGACGGCGAACTCCTCTTCCCTTCCATCGAGGCGCCGGTCGCTTCCACCTCGGGGCTTTCCCCTCCTTCCACTCCTCCTCGCCATCACGCCCAAGGTCGTCCAGTATCTCCGCGCGGCCCTCTCGTACCGCAAGAGACACTCGCTGTACGGCGCTTCAAGGCAGCAGCTCGTCTCTCCCCGACCCTAGGCTCGCGACCGCGCACTCGCAGCGCCGACGACCTGGCCTCCGAAGCTACGGCCGAGAGCTGTGATTTGGCTGCGACTGCAGGGCTAGGGCTCCAGAGCGACAGATCTACGGACCAGGACGACGAAGGGCTACAGATGAGCATTCGACCGGCTCGCTACGATGCAGCTCTGCAGCAGGACGTTCCCCACACGGCACCGCCAGTCGCTTCCTCCTCCCTTTCGAGCACATCACCTTTCGGATCAAGCTTCAAGTTCCCCTCAGCATCACCTCGACCTCCATCTTCACTCTCCTCCGACTCGTCTGCCATTCCCGCACCGAAATCTCCCCTCCGACTCTCGCTCGCTGCCCTCTCGCCCTCACTCCCCAGCGCCGACTCGAGCTCGGATCCCAAGGGGAAGGCAAGGGAAGTCGAGCAAACGCCAACAGCTTCCGAGGTGCCGGGCGTGCTACTACGAGCCGCTTCGGAGGATGCGATTCCCGTTGTGAACGGGAGCGAGCAGGTCGTCAAGGCCAAGTCCGATCCCGCTGCACTCGGAGGCGAACCTTCCCGCAACTCGCCAGCCCGCTCGTCGGCCAAACCTCGTCCTTCGCCACCCGTGTGCTCTCCCTCCTACAAGCCAGCACTGCCCTCTCCTCTTTCGACCTCTCACACTTCAGCGACGTCTGCGGACGGACTCGGACCTGCTATGCGCCGCCCCATCGAAGAGTTTCCTTTCCCTCCTTCGCCATCAACACCACATTTCACCAGCAGTAGCGGTACTCCTCGAGCCGTCTCCCCTTCCCCTTCCACGCCCATCGGCCGCACCCCTCCGCAGAACGGCGACAACCCTCTTCCCTCCTCCCACGCCGCCCTCCCGCGACACCTCCAACACTCCTCTCCACCACGGGCAAGCGAACGAATCCGCTCTCAATCCAACGACTTCCACTCCTCACCACCACGAGCACCGACCACTCCCGGCCACTGGCGGTCATCCTCTTCCTCGGTCACCTCCTCACCTCACCATGTCTACGCCTCACCCGAACCTGCACCTCTCACTCCCCCCGAATCATCGGGAACAGGTCGACACCTCACCTCGGCTGCCGACCTCGCTTGGAACGACGTGCTCGGTCCTATCGGCGCTCTCAGCTTCTCCGGCATCGACTTCTCGCTGGGCGAGTCGAGGGACGGCTCGGGAAAGAGCTCGATCCCTCAGGTCGACGATTTGATGGCTCTGGAGGATGAGACGCCGGCGCCGGTGAGGATGACGCCTGGGACCAACGGCGGAGGAGGTGGGGGCGTGGGAGCTGTGGGAGCGGCGACGTCGAACACGGGGACGCCGAACGGGTCGAATGAGAGGATCGGGAACGAGGCGTTGATGCTCGGCTCGGGAGGAGGTCACTTCGGACCTTCGACCAGGGAGAGGCTGGCAACGTTGATCGAGAGGCATCTGCCGAAGGTGCCGTTGGCCAAGGAGGACGAGGTGGTGCATATCGTCGAGTATGGTGCACTCAACTCGAGGTGAGTCGTCTCCGAGTTCAACCTTAGGCGCTATAAGCTAATCCTCATCTCTTTTCCTCCCCGCTCGCAGATCCTCATCGCTCGTTCCGCCCATCATCTCTCAACTCGCTGCACGGCACGCTGCACTCTCTCCTTCAGACTCTTCGGCGTCCTCATCCTCCTCGCACGCCGACGACACCGACTCGCTCTCCTTTCAAGTCACCCACGCCGACAAGGTTGGTTCCGACTTTCGCGCCCTCTCTCAGATGCTCGAGAGCAACTCGGACTCGTCGTACCTCAACCCTAGCTGGCTCGCAGCGCAAGAGCTCGAGAACAGGGTCTTCTCGGCGTTTGCAAGTCGGCCGTTCGCATCCAAGGTTCTCCCTCGCTCGTCGGTCTCGTTTGGTTTCTCGGCCATGGCGCTGCACTGGCTGAGCACCGACCGCAAGTGCGTCATATGCTCTCTTCTCCTTCCCTTTCTCGATCGCTAGCTGACACCCCTTCCCCTCGCCTAGGTATCACATGCCGCCGAGCACGCTCGCTCATGGCGAGCTCATGGCCTTCCTCTCCTCCCGCGCAACCGAGTTCAAGCCCGGCGGACTTCTCGCCATGGCCTACATCGCTCGCTCAGAGTCCACCCCAGCGCCCACCACACCCGCCGCCAGCGCCGCCCTCCAGCATGTCCTCCAACGCGGCGCCAGTACCAACTCGTCTGCATCGCCGAACGCTACCAATGGAGGATCCCTCTCGAACCCTGGTACCCCTGGAGTATCGGCCGAGCCAATGAGACCGACGTTGAGGGAGCGGGCGATTAGCTCGCCGGCGGTGCCGTTGTTGAAGAAGAGGGACATCTGGGACTTGTTGTCAGGCATCTTGGGCAAGGCGATTCAGCGACTCGTCTCTACGAACCTGCTCAAGCCCGCCGTCGCTCGTCTACTTCTCGGTAAGCTTCCCTCGCCCGTCGCCTCTTCTCATCGCCGAGCACGCTGACCCTTCTCCGCCTTTCTACAGCCCTCCCAATTCACCCTCGCACACCCCGTCAGACGCAAGCCGTCCTTCGCGCCATGCAGCACTCATGGACCGTCGAGGAGGAGGAGATCATCGTCCTCTCTCATCCCGCCTGGCGCGGACTCGAGCACAAGACCGTCTCTCCCGCCTCTTACTCGGACCATACCATGCAGGTGAGTTCTCGAAGCTCTCGCTAGAGGTTGAGAAGGCTGTACTGACTTATTGCCGTCTGGAACAGCTCCTCAAAATCTTCTACGAGTCGACCATGCGGAGCATCCTTCGCGATGCTCTCGAGTCTCGAGCTGCTTGCGAGTGGATCCTCGAGTGTCTATGGACGGTCGCCAAGGTCAGTAACATTGTTTTCCGTCTCTCTGCAGAAGCTGACCCTCCTGCTCGTCTCCGATTCAACAGGAGAAGGTCGACGAGGAAGGCCCTCAACCGCTCGAGTTGGAGGTGCAGATCGTCGCGCTGAGGAGGAAGGGACCCGAGACGTCTACTGCTACGGCATAGAGAGGCGTTCGATGATGAGCTCGTGCTAGAGAGGAGGAGGGAGGCATTAGTCGCTGGTCCGCTTTCGCCGCCGCCGCCGCTGAGATTCCCCCGAGTTTGTCTGTCTCATGTAGTAGCTGTAGCCTCCTCCTCGTTCTAGGAATCGGTCAATCGCAAAACGATACCACCTTTTCGGTTGTGAGCTGGTTTCGTCTCGCCAAGCCGGAGAGAAGAAGAAGCATGCCGAGCACCCCTTTCGGCGAACCTAGCTCATCCGTTTTCGGTTCACGTCTCGCCCGCGCACTTCTCCGCCGCTCATCTACAATACCAGGGATCTGCATTTCATTCTCGGAGGAAGCTGACTCTGCGCTGATGAGGCGGGGGATTTGGAAGTTGAGAACCTGCTGCTCGGCGCCGAAAAAGGACATGGAAGAAGATGAGCTGCGAGCTGTTGAAGGCGGGAAAAGATGTACTGAGAGTACGGCCCGGATGGAGCGTTGTTTCAGATCTCTATGCAAGTGTAGACGAGCTTTCAGCCGCCGACGAGTTCCGAACGGAGCCATCGCCGAGCAGCAACCGCTCCTCGAGGCTGCCCACTCGCTCCTATCTCGCGCAGCGAGCAAATCGGACCCGGATGATGCTCCCCTTGATGCCAGTACATCCCGCTGGTGGCATCCGTCTTGACCGGCCGGAGAAGGAATAGTACAGGGCCCTGAGGAGGAGCTTCCAGATGGTTGCCGTCGGGGTCGCCGAGAGTCGACGCGAGAAGATAGCCGTGCAGCAGCGGACAATCCCGTTCGGCGCTCTGCTTTCGTGTAGCGAAGTGTGATGAGGAGACGGTGGTCGTTGTGTGAAGTGAAGTCAAGTCGACCGAGCGAGCGGTTCGGCTAGAAGAGAGCGGGTGAGGAGTAAGAAGGACCACGAGGACAGAGTACTCGAGCTCGCGTGGCGCCGAGGGGAGTTCTGTAGCTTGGCATGGCAAGAGCCGAACATTGTCTTTGGCTGGGAAGGAGGCAGGCTCATTCGCGAGAGCCCGACCACGATGAAGAGCCAGGGGGGCCGAGAGCGCCGAAGTCGGCGACTCCAAATGATCCGAAATGACAGAGGGAGCTGTCGGTGCTGGGAGCGAAGGAAAGCTGTAAGAGAGTAAAAGGTGCAACCTTGTTGTAGGTGAAGAATGGAAGCGAGAGCAAGGAGAAAGGAGCGGAGCCTTTGTGCTCGATCTCTCGACCGACTACTTGCCCTCGGCCGCCCAAAGAAGCGACCGACTCGAGGCCTGCTTCCTGCCTTCTCCCACACCGTTTTACCTCGTCTCTCACGCTTCTCGCCTCGCTCGTCGGCTTCTATACGCCTGCAGACGTACAGCGCATCGGCCCCAGCAGCAAACAGGTCTACAGCGGACTACCTACAGGAGCGACAGCGAACACAGACGCTAAGCGCTCGTTCTCAGCCCGCGCCCTTCCCTGCCTTCTCTCCTTCCTGCACCTCACCTCCCTACAACTCGCATCACAAGTACTAGGCAAGCCCCCGACTTGGTCACCTACAGCAGATCAGCAGCTAACCTTTGCCCTTTGTCTCTCCCACCCCGCTTCGACTCGCCTCCCCGCTCACGCCTTGCCCTCTTTGGCTCTCCCTCTCTCGCTCTCTCCTCCTCGCCCGTTGCTCGCCTACACACTCTCCCAACTCAACACTCTCTTCGACCCCGACCAGCTCATCATGGGTTGCGGTGGATCCAAAGAGGACTCGTCTGCTAAGGACCGGAGCGACGCTATTGAGAATCAGCTCAAGAAGGACCGCATGATGATGAGGTGAGTTGGCAATTGCTGTGGAAGGGCCTACAATTGCGATATCCCCGGCGGAGAAGGCTACACTACGCTGCAGGTCATCCTCGGCGACCTACAGCGATTCGCCCTTGTTTGGGTGTGCTGAGCGTTTTCGGACGCTCAGGCCGCCTCTCGCGCTCCACCTGCCGAGGGGGAGCGAGCTGGACCGGACGGACAAAGCACTACATTATTACGCGCTCGGAACGGAGAGCTTGCGCTAACCTCCCTTCCCCTCCTTCACGCAGGAATGAGATGTGAGCCTCGCCTTACCTCCACGCAGCCGTCAGACTGCCCGCCTCCTTCGAACGCCGCGGTCATTGACCTCTCCGCTGCGCTGTTGCTGACCATTCGCCATGTTGCGCTATGTTCTTACAGCAAAATGCTCCTGTTGGGAGCTGGAGAGAGTGGAAAGAGTACCATCCTGAAGCAGATGAAGCTCATCCATCAGGGAAGCTACTCGGACAAGGAGCGCGAGAACTACAAGGAGATCATCTACTCCAACACGGTTCAGTCGATGCACGTGAGTTTTTGGAGTTCTTCCACGCTGCCCCGGATGGGATATCTGCTGATATGTCGCTCTCCTCCGCTCTTTCGCCCGTCAATCAACCTCTCCTCTCCCTCGACTTCCGCTCTATTTCCCGCTCCTCCAGGTCATCCTCGATGCCATGGACATGATGGGCATCTCGCTCGCCACCTCTTCGGGAGCCCGCTATCAGGAGATCATCATGAACCAGCCTCACCAGATCGAGGCCGACTACCTCGACGCCGAGGTGACCGAGGCCATCATGGAGCTGTGGAAGGATGCTGGCGTGCTCGAGTGCTTTGGAAGGAGTCGCGAGTACCAGTTGAACGACTCGGCGCAATAGTGAGTCCCTGGACGGGCGAGGGAAGGAGTCGGCTCGGTCGAGGAAGGGAGCTGACTTGCTCTACTCTGCAGCTACTTCGACTCGATCGCCCGGATAGGATCGCGCAACTACCTTCCCTCAGACCAGGGTGCGTTGAAAGCGGACTTTGAACGGCGACCGACCCAAAGCTGACCTCTTCCTCGCCGAGCAGACGTCCTCCGCTCCCGTGTCAAGACGACCGGTATCACCGAGACCAACTTCGAGATTGGAGAGCTCAAGTACCGCATGTTCGACGTCGGAGGACAGCGTTCGGAGCGTAAAAAGTGGATCCACTGCTTCGAGAACGTCACCGCCATCGTCTTCCTCGTCGCCATCTCCGAATACGACCAGATGCTCTACGAGGATGGTGAGTCGTCGATTTGTTCGAGTGATAGAGACGTCAAAGCTGATCGCCTCCGCGTCCTCAGAGTCCATCAACCGAATGCAGGAGGCTCTCGTCCTCTTCGACTCGATCTGCAACTCGCGGTGGTTCGTGCGAACATCCATCATCCTCTTCCTCAACAAGGTGCGTTTCGTCGGCCCTTCTCTTCACGCGGAGTAGCGCTAACCTCCCTTTCCACAACAGATTGACCTGTTCCGCGAGAAGCTGCCACGGTCACCAATCTCCAACTTCTTCCCCGACTACAACGGCGGAGCCGACCTTCAGGCTGCTTGCGACTACTTCAGCAGCCGATTCGTCGGTCTCAACCAGTCTTCGGCCAAGCAGATCTACACTCACTTCACTTGTGCGACCGACGTGAGTCGAAACATCGACGCCGAAGCTCGTTGAGCCCTCGCTGACCCTGCTGCTCTCTCACAGACCAACCAAATCAAGTTTGTCTTGAGCGCTGTCAACGACATTGTCATCCAGGTCAACCTTCGCGACTGCGTACGTTCCCCTTCGGCGCTTTCAGCTCTCGTTCGCTCGGCTGACCTCGTTCTGCGCTCTCCCAGGGACTGCTGTAGCGCGCTTGACCTTCACTCCATCATCATCATTCTCCCTCCCGCAGTTCCAGATACCCCCTCCCTTCACACACTTACTCTATTACTCGACCTTCGGGTCACCACCACCGTCACGTCTCTCGTTTCTCTCCCCCTTTTTCTCTCCCTCCCTCTTGTACAGAGCTCGCTCTTCCTCTTATATTTGGTCTTAGGTGCGCTTTATAACTCTAACCCCCGGACGAATGCACCACAACATTCTCCCTTCCTGAACTCAAACCGTGACCATCGAGAGCGACCGGCGCTGCGAGACAAAGAGAGATGAAAGGGAAGCGCCAACTGCTCGGGTGGGCGATCCCGCTAGTCTGTTGGGCAGTAGGATCGGCAGCTTGTTTACCGCAGGCATTGTCTTCCCGGCTCGTCTGCTTTGAATCAAGCGTGGACTTGCGACAGAGAGAGCCCGAATCGCTCAAACCGTCGCCGAGCTCGCCATCCCTTTCGACTGACAGCCGGATGAAGAATATTACAGTACAACACGTGCCGAGATGCACCTCCTTCTCACTACTGCGTCCTCCCCATCGAGCACGATGATACCAGTCCACCGAGAACTCGCTTCAACTAGCCGGCCCCGAGTGCGCGACGCTGAGCACTCATGCCTTGAGGAGGGCGATCAGCTCATCATGTTCTGAGAGCTCTGCAAGCTGTAGTGGGGTGTTGCCGTCCTCGTCCTGCGGTAAGATAGGGAAACGGGAGAGGTGAGCGAGCGCCGAAGCCGAAGATTCGGACGCTGCACTCACCTTCAGATCTCTGGTCGCGCCATGCAAGAGCAGAGTCTTGACTACTTCGGTGTGTCCTATGAATCCGGAGGACGGGTCAGTCAGACAGAACGAAGGCTTCGAGCGCCGAACGAGCTCACCTCGGTCCGTCGCGAGGTGTACCGGCGCAAAGCCATAAGCGTCGAGCTCGTTGAGGTTGCTACCCTTCCCCTCTCCTTGTAGGAATGCTTCCAGAGCTCCTGCTGAGCCATCAATGGCCAGTTCGTGCAGCTTGGATGGTGGTCTGGGAGCGCCGAGCCGAGAGAAGGTCAGCGATCTGGGGGCCTATAGCCTCATAAGCGCTACGCGGGCCAGAGCGAAGCTCACACAGCATCATCTACTTCTTCCTCGGCCATCCTTGACACCCTGACCATCGCTTCAGGCTCCGGTAGCCTCTTCGAGGACGAGGCGCTCGGCCGGTCCTCCGCTACACTCTCCTCGCCTTCCTCCCGCTTGAACCCCATCTTGATCGCTTCTCCAATGTACTCCTCTCTCGCCCTCGCCCTCCCTCCCTCTCCGTCATACTCGCTCTTGCTCCCCAGCGCCGTCCACGAGTCCCATTTCGCACGGCCTTGGAAGTCAAAGATGCCGGGGCGGGAGGTAGATGGTCGTGAGGAGGTGGTAGCGATCTTGTAGAGAGAGTAGACCTGCAAGGGAGGTCAGCGCGCTGGTCTTGGAGGTGGAGTAGGAGCTCGACGCACCCGAAGCTTGGTTTCGGAGGTGCTGGAGGTGCTGGAGCTTGAGATGTAGACTACAGCGCGTTCGAATTCGTCGGTAGAGCTCATACTGGCGAGGTGAGGTGCAAGGCGAGTTGTCGAGGAAGCTAAGTCGGGCGGCGCGAGCTCGCGAGCTCTCACACCTTTCTCGCTCCTACCTTCACCTCGTCAGTTTTCTTCGACTCGCTATGGCAGCTCAAGACGAACCAAGTACAGAGGAGCTCGACAGCAGCGTACCAGACGCCATTGCCAACGCCGAGACGAGCGACTCCTCACAAGGCGACACGAGCTCGCACGAGACTGAAGCTGTAGCAGAGGAGGCGACGCGTGCCGATGCGAAAGTTGAAGCTGGTGAGGACGATATACTGCTGCCTGACCCACGCCGAAGCTCTTCTGCACCCGAAGAAGCGTACGCCGAGTCAGTCGCCCTCCTTCAGCCTTGCTAGACCGCTTAGCTGACGCCTAGTACCCTGTTCGCAGACGTGAGGAGATTCTCGACAGGCCTAAAAGCCCTGCTGCTCACTCTGAGCTCGAAGATGCTCAACTCCCCACCTCTGACAAGCCTGCCGAGCTCAGACCACCCCTCCTTCCTCGACTCTCGACCTCCCTTCTCTCGCGCGCTCAGGCTCGCAGCTCGACCACGACACCGGAGAAAGCACTGGCTTCCGATCCGGCTCCAAGCAGCGTGCCCGTCGCCACAGACTTGCTCCCCTCCTCGACGACTGACACTTCGGCCTCGCAACCGCCTACGCTCGAGCAGCTACGCACCAAGCTCGCGGAGAAGGGAAGCGTCGACGCTCTTCGAGAGGCTACAGACGTCACGAAGCTCGATGGAGGTCCTTCAAGATCCGTTGAGCTAAAGCAGACGGAGGAGACTAAGTCGGCGCCGACGGAGCCCATCACCGAGCAGCCGCCTATCATCTCCATCTCCGCCCCAACACCGCCTCGTCCCCTGCCATCCGAGTATGCGCCTACTTACTTCCCTCTGCCTTTCGAAGCAGGCTCGGGAGGCTGGGGCAACGCTCACTCAAAGCCAGCGGCGACCAAGAGCCTTCCTCACTACCCTCTCGAGCATCGCTGGACCTTCTACCAACAGACGCCACCCGACTCGGCCGCTAACAAGAAAGTCGCAGCCCTCTCCCGCAATCGACCTGCCTACGAATCGTCGCTAACGGAGCTCGGAGATGCTACCGAGGTCGAAAGCTTTGCTCGTCTCTTTGTCCCGCTCAAGACGCCATCAACGCAGGAGATTGGAACGAGCGTCTACATCTTCAAGGTGAGTTTGCTGCTGAGGTGCTTTGGGCTCGGATCGGGAGACCAGAGACTCAATCGCCCTACACTCCGAATAGGACGGCATCATCCCCGCTTGGGAACACTCGGCAAACGCCAACGGCGGCAAATGGTCGCTTCTCATCAAGGGAGATGTTGCCTTGCTCGATCGAAGCTGGCTGTGGCTGGTACTGGCGCTGGTAGGGGAGCAGCTTGTCGAGGAGGGCCAGATTTGCGGAGCAGGTGCGCCGAGCTCAATTCGCTCAAACTTCTGACTAGTGCTAACTTTTTAATCTACCTCAGTGCTCTCCATTCGTCCTCGAGACAATCGCATCCAGCTCTGGTGTCGCGACAAGACCCGCACCTCACGCCTCAACACTCTCGGCCGTCATCCCATCAACGTCCTCGAGCTCACCGCCCTCACCAAAGGCCTTCACTTCGAGTTCTTCCCTCACAACGCCGGCTCTTCGGCACCCGCTACAACATGCTTCTCCATCAACAACCCCGGTCGTCCAGCAAAGGCCGCCGAGTTGAGGCGAGGGACCAGCTCCGATAGCTCGTCGAGCGGACTGGGAGCCCTACCGGAAGGAGTGGAGAGCATCCATCGCATCACGAGACCATCTCCACTCGGAACAGCTATGGTCAGCGGCCCAGGATGGAGGAAGCCTGCCAGCGAGATTAGCGACTCGACGGGGCCAGCGCCGAACGGTGGCGACGGCGATGGTTGGAGCGCGGTGGGGTCGACGAGTCGACCAGCAGTCACGGCGAGTCGCTCAGCTTGGTACTGAAGATAAGGCGATACCTCGATGGTGGATAGTCACGGCAGAAGGCTGACGAGAAGGCCGAGGTTGATCTTGAGAGGAGGGGCACCCTCGGCTTTCGTGCAATAGCGATCGTTTCTTGTTTCTCTTTGCGACTCTGGTGCGAGCTTGGAGGTCTACCATGCTGTGCTCGACGTGTCGGTAGACGTGTACCACAATGGTGAACGAGCCCAAAATGGACTCCCTGGCCAGCGCTCCCCCCGCGCCCCAGATTGCCCTCACGGGTTCGCTCTCGCCTCAAGTTTCTCGTTCACGCCGCCGACTCTCCCTCGCGTCGCAAGCGGGCAGGATGCGCTCCAGTGCAGATTATGGATCTCGCTCCTCACTGGACGACGGCGACGAATTGGACGTTCTCGTGCGCAAGGCCTCTCTCGACTCTGCCGCCTCCAGGCCCTCGCTGTCGACGAATCGCGACGGCTACACCTACGAGGAGGACTTGGAATCGCATGCAAGGCGGAGGAGCAGCAAGAATACCAGTCATTACCGCTCCTCGCGATACGCTGGCCTCCTTCGCTCGACCGTCCACCTCGCGCTGCTGCTGGGACTCGCCCTCGCTGTCTTTGTAGGCTACTGGCTGGTCAAGTTCCTCCTTCTCCGACACGACGCCTACGCACACGCCGTATTCGCCAACCCTCTCATCCCCAAAGGTGAAGCGGTCGAGACTAGGGTACAGCCATTCGGCCTCGCGGAGAAGCCGTCGCGAGCGGCCGTGCAGACGCACCTCGACAAGCGGCTGCTGGAGCTCTCGGCGCCGCCTTCGACGCTCAGCTGTGCATGGACGGCTGCAGAGGAAACCAAGTACGCCGCGCTACCCTCCGGAGGACCCTACTTCTTTGCGCTCAACCTCTACAACAACCAAGCCGTTCTCCCGACCCTCGCCCGAACCCTCCTCGATCTCTCCCACTTCCTCGGCACCAACAACAGTCACATCTCCATCTTTGAGAACGGCTCGACCGACAACACCACCCTCGCCCTCGCTCATTTCGCGGCAGCCCTCACCAGCGCCGGCATCTCGCACACCGTCGTCTCGGATTCTCGCAAGACGGACTGGAAGAAGGTCGACAGGATCGCTCAGCTCTCGGTCTACCGCAACTATGCCCTCGCCCCCGTCAACGGAACCCTCGGCGGTGAGGATGGCCGGAAACGGAGCTACGAGGAGGTCGTGTTCATCAACGACGTCTTCGTTTGCCCCCGAGACGCGCTGGAGCTGCTATACCAGCGCAAGAAGCAGAACGCTCATGCAGCGTGTGCGATGGATTGGCGCGCCACGCAATCCTGGTTCGGCTGGTTGGGCTTCAAGAGCGTCAAGTTCTACGACAACTGTACGTTTCTCTCGCTCGGCTGGTCTGTACGCGCTCGAGAATAGAGCTGACCGTTCCTTTGTCTTACGGTGAACAGGGGTCAGCCGCACCATCACCGGAGACATGCTCCGGTCGAGGTTCGACACGCTCGCCGAGACGAGGGACGGCATCGACGAGCTCTTCGACCAACCTGGCTCCGAAGCATCTCGCCACATCTTCGCGCAAGGTCTTCCTGTACCAGTTTGTGAGTCCAGCTTGCCTCCCCGAGCTGAGGAGCATCGCTGATGCTTCCTTTCGCCGCAGACTCCTGCTGGAACGGCATGCTCGCTCTGCCCGCTGCACCTTTCCGCGGCGTCAACGGCCCCGCAACGCTCTTCCGCAGCACTTTTAATGAACCAGGACAGTGTGGTGAGTCTCTACGCTCGTCCTCCCAGCACTCAGAGCTGATCTCTGCTCTCCTTCGCAGCCGCCTCCGAGTGCAAGACTCTTGCTCGGGACTTTTGGGCGCAAGGACTGAATCGGTGGATGGTGAGTTTGCAGTTTCATGCTTGCCGATAGCTGAGCTAACGTAGTACTTCGCAGATCGTCCCTTCGGTGCACGTCAGCTACGCCCAGGACGTCTACAACCACCCTTCCCTCGTCGACCTCACTCGGCGCAGCGAGCTCAACTCGCAATCTCCATCCTCCATCATCGACTGGGAGCCACTGAAGCCGCCAGAGTCGGTCGTCTGTTATTCGTGGGTACGAGGCTTCCACATAGACCTGCCTTATCGACGGACGAGAGAGGCGCCGTTCCGGTAGAGTGTGTCTGGGGCTTAGCAGGGGGGAGAGGCTCCCATTGTGACACTACGGCTTTAACCATGTATAGATACCCCCCCTTCGTCGCATCGCATCTGGTTTGCGCAATGATACCCTTTGTCACTCGCTTTCGTCGGGCTCGGCGCTTGAAGTGATTCGGCGAGCATGCTCAGAAGTAGATTCCATCTCCTTCGGCCTCTTCACCCTCCCAACTATCTTGGCCTCTTCCCTTCTGCGCCTTCAGCCCACTGCACACCCAATAGCCTTCCCTACTCTCCGGCCGACTCGAGCTCGGCTTTGACCAAGCGACGCCCTCGAAATGCTCCTTGAGGAGGTCCTGGAACGCCGGAGAGACCGAGGACTGCAAGCACTTCATCACGAGTGACGGTCCACGCTTCTTCTTCCCCTTGGTAGTCGGCGAGTCGGCGGAGAGAGGCTTGCTCCGCGCGAGGTTGTCCAAGGCGAAGGCGAGTGCTGCTTCACAGAGGTCGATGGAAAGCTGACCGTCGCGGAAGGGGTTTCCAGAGAGGTTTGCGAGCATGTCTGAGAGTACGAGGTCCACTTGAGCTCTTGCCTTCCCTCCTCGAGCTTCGGCGAGAGCAGCGACCACCTGCGCTTGAATGACTGGATCCAGGAAGTCGCCGCGTACGAAGGAGACGCCCGGCATTGAGGAGACTTCGGAGCTCAGCGGAAGCAAGTCGACTCCCACAATCACGCCGTCTCCCTTGCGTTTCCCCTTCGCAGCGCGAACCGCCAGCTCCCTCGCTGCCGCCTGCACCCATCCTCCCGGCGCTGCTCCCAGATCCACGATGCACATCCCCGGTCGGATGAGGGTTCCTCGTGACTTTTGTTGCAGCTCGACCAGCTTGAAGGCGGAGCGGGAGACGAAGTGCGAGGAGGCATCGGCAGGGGCGGAGGGATCCAGCTCTCCGGAAGCGCGAGCTCGGACGAAGGGGTCTTGACGTTGGCGTTGGAGCCATTGAGAGGATGAGCCGGAGCGGGAGGAGGCATTGCGGTGGAAGGTGAATGATGGTGTGCAGGAGAGGGACCAGGAGGAGGGAGCGGAAGAGGCGACGAGGCGGCGAGGGGATGCCGTAGAGAGGCGAGACACTGTGAAGAAGTACCGAGAGATTAGACTGTACTTTGCGGTGCTCTGGCGCGTCTCGACTCACTTATTCGTTGCGGGAAGCAGCGAGAGGCAAGAAAACAAGAAGCGAGGAAGGCGCTCCGGCCTGGTGTAGCATCTTCGCTCGTCGATTCCGAAGTAGTAGCAGATTACTTTCAGTCGCTCCGACAGCTCTGCTGCTCGATCAAAACTCTTCCCCTGGCTCAGCAGCTTTCGGGTCTCCAGCTTCGGCGCCGAGTCGAAGCGCCGAGCTCGGATGTGTAGCTTGCTGAGGGCGGTGAGATTTGCTGTGCTTATGCAAGGGGTCTTATAGGTGAACCTGTTGACTTTTGAGCTCTTCAGAACGTCTCCTCGACAGCTCGGCGCTGGCTTGCAGAGCTCGGCGAACCTTCTCTATGGCACAGGCTCGCCGATGGCCAGTGCCAGTGCGTTGATACTCGTACTATTACTAACAACATGTGATAAGCTACACTGTGTACGGCAAAGGTAACAAAACGGAGCGCATATCCATCTCCGCTGCCCCGACCTCCTCCCCAACTCGTCCCATCCCCGAGCAACTACAAAGCTACAACGAAGCTATCATCGAGGTCAATCGGTGCCAGGTCCTCACTACTAGCAGGGGCGACCGACATGTCACGCTCGCCCATGTTGCCCGAGTCGGGCGAGAGGCGGTTCCCCGTCTTCGGCCTCGGCGCTCCTGCTCCAGCTCCTGCACGATTTCCCGAGCCAGCGACCGAGTCCGAGTTGGCGTACTCCTTGTCGGCGCCGCTCCAGCGGTAGGCTGTGCCCGTCTCGCGAGGTGCCCAGGAGAAGAAGGGGAGGGAGAGGGAGAGGAGGTAGTCGGGCGAGGGAGGGCGTTGCTGGAGGAGTGAGCGCTGTAGAGGTATATGAGAGGTTAGCAATAGTCCTAAGGTTGGAGAATGTAACACTTACCAGCTTCGGAGAGTCGGAGGAGGAAGTCGACTCTGACGCGAGGGTCCCATCATCGCTCGAGAGGGTGTGGAGGAGGATCGGACGGCGAGGCGTGACGCGAGGACTGTGGTAGACGACGTCGGAGGAAACGATGGACTGTTGCAAGCGACTTTGCTTGGCTGGGAAGGCGGCGAGATCCGTCGAGTCGAATGCCGAGGCGGCGTTGCGCTCCGAGCTGGCGTCGCTCGAGACGAGAGGCGAGACTGAGAGGCGAGTTGAGACGATGATCATGAAGAGGTCGGCCATGGTCGTATCCGTCATTCCGGTGGCCGTGCGGAAGCTATCGATGTCCTGGACCTCCTCGGCTTGAGCGATTGGCGAGTCGGCCGAGGACGACGACGTCGGGTGCATGACGGTTCCTTGCTCTCCGTAGATAACGGCGAGGTCATCTACCGAGTCCAGTGAAGTGATGGCAGGGGAAGGAGGAGAGCGTTCGTCCTCGTCCTGGGCTTCAGTCGTTGTCGAAGCGCCGAGTAGCTTGAGGGGAGATGGGCGACCTGGGAAGGCTGAGGCGGAAGGGCGGCACTTGGAGAAGTCGGAGCAGAAACCAGCGTCCGCGTAGAAGACGAGCATGCCCGTTGAGGTCGATCCTTGCTCGTCCTCAGTCGACAACGGATCGTCCGGCGTGCTCGGCCAAGGCGAAACCGCTCCGTCTCGAGATCGGTAAGGACAGGGCACGTAGCGGTGCGCCCAAGGCTCCGTAGGTGTTGATGCTTTGCTGACGACCTCGGACGTGTTCGATGTGCTCTCGGTGACGGCCCCGCTGACCGGTGCCGAACTCGAAGCGGCTGACGCTCGGGGCTGGAGAGGTGTAGGGGCGAGCCTGGCTTTATGGAGGATGTCGGAGGGGTGAGGAGCGACGGAAGTGGCGGTGGTAGACGCCTCGGCCGACCCTTCTCCCGAGCCGCTTACGCGAGTCGCGCTTTCATACGACGAGGTGGTGAGGCCGGAAGTGGAGCTCGATCGGGTGCTCGACGGCGCTCGAGTAAGGGGAGGGGGGTCCGAGTCGTGCTTGCGTCCATAGGCGGGCGAGTGTTGTGGACTAGGACCGACCCAGCGGATCTTCTTGCCGTCGGGCGAGATTTCCAGCTTGGACGAGTACGAGATGACGGCGGAGCGAACGAAGGGGATGGTGACGCTGAAGCGATGGATCTGAGCCATGGTGCAGACGAGGTTGAGGAAGGTCCAGCCGCCGGAGAGGTCGTCGTTCTCGAGGAGATGACCGAGGTACGCCTCGTTGGTGCCGTTCTGCGACGCCAGCGTGGGCTTACGCGAGCGAGGCGCCTCGAAAGGCAGGTCGATCGAGTCCTCGAAGAGCTTCTCGAGTACCGCGATGAGCTCTTTGGCCCTCGGCTCGTCCTTGGCCTCGAGGTGTGCCGGCGAGGAGGGGATCGGTGATGGATCCAGCCGGGCTCGTTTTGACTTCCTCCCAGAGTCCTCGACGTGCAGTCCGGATCCAGTACCGGTAAGAGACTGTGGCTCTACACCGGAGTTGCTGGGTCCGGCGAGCATCTCACGCTCGTTGCGCTTTCGGCGCTGGCGGACGACAGGTCGCTCGGGGATGATGGGAGGAGGGGGCGAGTTGCTTGGTGAACGCAGGGCTTCTTGGAGGGAAGGCGGTAGTAAATGTGGTGGCGAGTCGGCGTGCGAAGAAGACGTCGAAGGAGGAGGATGGGAGTCGGCCGAGTCGACGATGGTCGATGCCGAGGGGGGTAGACGCTGCACGTATCGAGCGAGTAGGTCCGACAGCTCTTGCTCGCGATCACTGTGTAAAGAACGGTCAGTCCTCTCTCCGCAAAGCGAGTAAGAACGGCAAGAACGAACCTTGCCAGCCCGCCGAAGTATCGCACCTCGAGCACCCGCTCCTTCTTGACCTCTTGCGGCAGCTGACTGATCTCGTACTGCCTCAGTTGAGCCTTGAGAGCTTGGTCTGTCACGATGCAGAGAGAAGAAATTCAGCGAAAACTCGAGGATAGAACAGGAGCGAACGAGATCGGACTCACTCTCTCGGGTCAAGTCGTCGACGATGGATCTGAACTGTCCCTCTGCCACTCCCTGGCCCCTTCTCCTGCTCTTCCCTCCTCTTCTGCCGCCTGCCGCGCTCTCCTCGTCTGCATCGTCACCAAAGTCCAGCTCGTCGCTGCTGATGGAGCTTCGGTTCCGATCGACCTCGAATCGACCCCGTTTCCGAGGCCTCTCGCTGGTACTCGAAGGGTGGACGCTGACATCTCCATCTTCTGAATCCGATCCCACACTAATACCGAGCGCGCCTACGCGCCGAATGCGAATGGGCGCCTCGTCCGAGAGCTCCCTCGGCGAAACGGCGGAGGAGGGGATGGAACCGGTTGCGACGGGCGACAGCGAGTCGACGGGGGTTCCAGCGTCATCTATGCAGCCTTTCCCCTGGTCGGGAGGGTCGATGGGCGAAAGACGAGCGTCCCAGGTCGAATAGGCGATGGAGGAAGGAGTGGCGGAGGGTCGGCGAAGGGGGATGGGAGCGCCGACGGGAGATGAGACGGGGTACGGTGCAGCACCTCGTAGTCGACTAGGTCCAGGAGGATACGTTCCAGCGCGGTCGAGTCGATTCAGCTCCAATGTGGTCGACGACGAGGCTCCCGCTTCTGGCATGGGAGGATCTCCATCGCTTCTGCGGCGAAGTAGGGCCGCACTCGCACTCGGTGCAGAGTCCATCGCGTAGAGCGAAGTGGACTGGTTGGATTGCTGCTTCCTTCTCTGTGCTCGTCTTTGATCTTGCGGGCGGGTTTCTGCTTGATCTTGCGTCCTCTGCGAGCTGGGCTCGGCGGAGTTGGTGCAGTCGGTCGCCAGGGTGCACCGTGGTGCAGGTGCTGTAGTAGGGCGCGAGTTTGCGAGAAAATCGAGTGCGAAGGGCGATATGGTCAGAGTGCAAGGTGGAAGGCTTCCCCTCTTTGGCGAGATGAAGGACTGATGAGCAGCAAAAGCCGCAGGAAAGAGGCGGGAGGGCCAGATCGAAGGGAGTTGTAGGTGAGAAATGTAAACTGGTGGGAAGGCGAATGAAAAACTACAGAGGTACAGTTTGCGCAGGAGAAGTGGCCTGGGTAGGATCGCCGAAGAGAGTGTATGCTCACGATAATCCGAGCATACACTTGAGCAGCAGCTGGAAAGGTGGCTAGCAGATGTACTTCGTTACAAGCTATCGAGCCCTGTATACCGCTCCCTCGCCCCGATGAGCCACCCGATGCACTAAAAATGGCACCTTCAAGCCCTCGCCGAAGCTCAAAGCCGAGCGATGATATCGCCCGCGCTCTGGAAAGACTCGATCCTCCACTCGGTCTCGTCCTCCATCAGTCTCATCCTCTCCTCCCTCGCCTCCTGATCCATCTCCTCGTGCCCACGAAGCGGCGACTGCGAGCCTCGGTTCCCTCCTCCTCCTCGCCAGCCTCCCTTGCCATCCAGACCCGCCTCCAACAGCCTCCTCCTCAACTCGGCTCTCGCACACCCATCCTCAAACGCAGCAAGCGCTTCTCGGATGCTCAACTCCTCGCCTCCGCCGTCGTTGTTGGTCGTCTCGGCGCCTCCTCGGCTCGTCGACCAGCGCCCTCCGCCGAGTCGAGGTCCTCGGGTCGTCTCCTCGTCTCCCCAGGAGGAAGAGTGGAAGGCCTCGCAGTCGGTACAGGAGGAAGGGTCGGTCTGCACAGCCATGGTACGAGTAGCCGGAGCTTGAGGAAGGGGAGAGGGAGGCGGAGAGTCGCCGAGGTGCTCCATTGCCGAGCTGCGACGGCTGTCGCTAAGGCTTGACGGGTTGAAGGGGTTGCTGAGGGGGTGTGAGAGGAGAGAGGAGTGGTGTGTGCTGAGCGTCCAGTCGCTAAACGTGGAGGTGAGGACGGGAGCAGGAGGATTGACGCCCGTCGCGATGCACCTCTCCTCCTCGGTCGGCGCGAGCGAAGGTCGACGAGAATCGCCGGACGAAGATCCCGAAGAATCGGTAGTACTCCAGTGGGATGGCCCTGGCAGAGGGGAGAGGGTGTCGTAGAGCGAGAGCGACGACTGAGAGAAGGAGGTGAAGCTGTCTCTACGCCGACCGGCTCGAACAAAGGATGTGGGGGCTTCGAGCGAGCTGATCTCGTCCTGGTGCTCATCGACGTTGACTTGAGGGAGTCTTGTGAGATGAGAGATGGGCGAGTGAGGTGAAGGGAGGACCAAAGGCGAGATGGGGATTGGGAGCGCTTGAGCTGGCGGGAGTCGAGGGGTTTGAGGCGTGGGCTGCAGAATAGCTTGCTGCTGTTGAGGTAGAGGAGGAAAGCGGTACTCCTCGAGGGAGCTGACGAAGGACTCCTCCTGGTGGCGACCCATCCCTACTAGATCGCCTCGCCAGCTGTCCGAGCTCGTCGGCGAGGACCATCGCTGTTCGTGCGGGCTCGGTATCGAATGGGAGTCGGCGAGAGGTGGGCGAGGCTGTGCGCGAGGTCTCTTGGATTGAGCTGGAAGAGGTGAAGAGAAGCAAGAGGTGGCGGCAGACGTAGAGGCGAAGGGTTTTGGCGTCGGCGATGGCAGATTGGCGGACACGGAGTGAAATTGACGCGTCGTAGGGGTCAAAATGGAGGATGTGAGGGTCGAAGAGCGACTACGATCGCTACTCGTCTTGGACTGGTGGCGTTTCGACTTGGGGCGAAGAGCTTGAAGGAGCTTGGGTAGGCCTCGGCGATGGCTCTTCGTCTCGTCCGCCGTCGTGGCGTCCTTCTCGCGCTCCATCCTCCTGGGATGCTGGGACGAGACTCTAAGACCCCTCTTTAGTACACTGGCACATCCACTGGAAGAGCGAGATTGCGAAGGGGTGGTAGAGGGAAGCGGTGCGACGGGGAAGCGAGCCGACCTCGAAGCAGGGCGTGGTGGGGCGGTAGGCGACGAGTGGGGAGATGAGGGTTGCCAGTCGCGCTGGTTTGGTGTATCCTCGAGATCTGTGGAGTGGTCAGCGAGAGTGAGATCAGCGAGCTCGTCTCCGCGCGATGTCCAACGACTCACCTTCCACCTCGTTGCTCGCCTGCTGGYCCTTCACTGCSAGCTTCGYGTRGCTGCTGAGGCGTGTAGGCGTACTGGACGCTCTYCCGARAGCTTCCATCGCGCTGTTCGAGCTTSWMCYTCGGCGCGGAAGCGAGCGGGGGAGGGGAGGRAGGRGTTGAGCSKCGAGCTGCTGATCAAGTGGAGCTGTAGTCGAGTGAGGAAGGTGCTGTAGGTGTGGATGGAGYAGGTGAGAGTCACTTGTGCACTCGAGCACTCGAGGCAAAGAAGCAGAAAGTGGTCAGAGGCCAAGAGTCGACCGAGCCTGCTCGCTGACTTCTATAGACTCGCAGCGCCGAGGCGAGGGGGCAGACGAGGTCTAGTTCTAGTTCTGATTCGCTGTAGATGAGTAGGCTACTTCAAGACATGCCCAGCACAGCGGCTTAGGACCTCAGCAGCCGAACCAGCCGAGCCTGGTGATGCAGACGGAGCTCGGCGAAGGTTGTGAGCGAATCTCCAACAGCCTGACCTCCTCGAGAGCCCACGAAAAGCGTAGCAGCTCCTCCGGCGCTTCGAGGTACTACTCCGACCAGTCAACCTTCTCGGCCCGGGCGTAYTCTAGCAGAATACAGGGCTCGGCGCAGCTTCAAGTTCTCTTCTCTCGGCGATGCCATTCGCCGCTGACAGGTGCCCCTCTGCACTCGTCTTGGCCTGGAGCGGTCCTTTATGTATTTGAATACCCACTGCGCAGAGTCAACAACACTCTGTTGTACACTGTAAGGAGCGCAAGCAGCTTGCACTCGATTTGAAATTCGGCGATGAGAGATCTCTGCACCTTGCTCACTCTTGAGCCGCTTGGACGACATCTGAAGCTAAAGATGTGACCTGTGAAGTGAAAGCAGACACCTCGAGGTCTCGAAACTGGCTACTAGCGAGTACAGCGACGGATCAACTGCTCGTCGCCGATTGCTCTCGGCTCGGTCGAGCTCTTGTTCAGCGAGGAGAGCATGCGAGGGGTATCGAAGCCTAATGAGCTATCGGAAAATGTGTCAAGAGCTTCTAGAGCTGTTCACGATTTGCTATCAAGCTACAGCACAGCAAGAAGAAACCAACTCGCACAAGTCCGAGTCGGCTGCAAAGTCGAGATTGTCTCTTCTCCTCCTGCCACTACGCTCACTTCGCCTAACCGACTTCAGACTGCTCCAACAACTATCCTACACCCCTCAGGCGAGCTCTTTAGCCCCCTCTGACCCGCTACAGCTCTCCAGACTAGTACTGACCCCCCTCCTCGCTTGTGCGACCCTCCTCAGCTCGACCTCGCCTTCCCTCGACACCCTACAAGATGAGCTCTGGAGGCTATTGGAAGGYTTCTCAACACTACACGGACGATTCGGGTCTCCCGTACCCTCYTCCCCCCTMCCACTYGCCCTAYAGCGCTTCGCCGAGCTCAGKTCGCCCCATCTTCGCTCTTCCTCCTCCACCTCCCATGCACTCGAGCTACTYGGAAGGGGTGCAGTGGSACAAARRGGGATACTACGGAGAGGGTRAGCTTGACCAGGCGGGTGAWGAGGAGGAGCTYGGCGCAGGAGSAAGTAGGWGGAACAGCCTCGGCGACGGCGGAGGAGCGAACGGGCAGGCTGGGAGGAGCGACGACGGGCTCGAGGGTGGGAGGATGCAGAATTTGGAGCAGAGGAGATCGTTCGAGGATATGTTGGGAGGCAGGTTCGCAGCGAGGGGTGACGGAGCGACCTCGGTGCAGCCCTCCTCGCCGACCCCTGGCGCACCCTTTAAGCCGAGGCCGCCTCGTTCAACCTGCCCCGACCCTCCCTACCACAACTTTCCTCTCGGAGGTCAGCCTCAACAAGCGATCTCTGGCGATACCAAGTACACCTCTCTCGACACTCTCCTCGCCGCCGCTGCCGCTCTCCCCGACTTCCCTCCTCCTCCCCTGGCCGACGATTCACCTCTCGTATCGGAGACGACCTACAGGCGTCCAACTTTCTTACCAAACGCCCAACAGCCGTCTAATCCCTTTCACACCCTCCCTCGACCTCCCCACTTCCCTCTCCTTCCTCCCTCGGCGACACCCTCGGCGTACGATCTTCCCCCGCCCCTTCCTTCCCAGGACGACTACTCGCTCTGGCAAGACTGGCGCTCCGACTCAGACGATGCGGGAAGCAGCTACTACTCGGCCAGTCCCACTTCCAGCACCTACTCGTTCTCCCCCTCGTCTCACTCTCAGCACTCGCCTCTCTCTCCATCGGCGCCGAGACTGAGCCCTCTCTTCGCCGCGCCGACCCTACCTCTGCCTTTCTACCCTCAGTGGACCGAGTTCAATCTCGGAACTGAGCACTCCAGCGCTGGGTCTCTGGCTTCGACCTCCTCCCTCTCTCATCCGTCCGCCGAGTGTGAGAAGCCCGAGCCGGCCGTCAAGAAGCCCCGTACAAAAAGGTGTGACGGAGGGAGAGAAGGACCCCCGGTGGACGAGGCTAAGAGGGTGTACAAGTGTGATCAGCAGGGATGTGGGAAGGCTTGTGAGTGGCTCTCTCTTCTCGCCCAGCTCGGCGCCGAGCGCTGACACTCGCGACCCTTTTCTCTCTCGCAGTCGCCCGCCCTTCGGCGTTGACGACGCACAAGAGGTCGCATACCAAGGAGAAGCGTACGTCGCCTCATCTCCCGCAACCTCTCTCGACTTCTGCACACTCGCTGACCCTCTCTCGACTCACTCGCTCGCCGAACACAGCTTTCGTCTGCCCCGTCGCCAGCTGTCGTCGAGCTTTCACCGTCTTCTCCAACCTCAAGCGTCACACCAAGGTCCGTTCTCTCCTCCCTCTCCCCGTCTCGTCATCCTCTTATGTCCTTCCGCCCTGTTGGAAGCCCAACGCTGACGCTGACCCTTCGCCGAAATCGAGCAGATCCACCCCGAAGTCGACTACTCGGGCGTGAGCAGCGCGGATTATGAGACGAACAGAATCCAGCAGATCGTGGATGTCGCTGCGCCTTCGCTGGAGGTGCAGTCGAACGAGGAGGGAGAGGGAGTTGGATAGGAGGGGTCGAGGATCGGACGGGCGAGGGCGGAAGTTGTTTGCTAGTAGCGTGCTTGCCGATTAAGGAGCAGGAGTTGGTATGAATAGGTTGGATACACGTGAACCTCTTGTAGTGAGACTGGCCCGAAGCGAAGCGGGGCGGAAACGGCTGAAGTGCTCGGGCTCGGCGAGGGTGTCAAGAGTATAGCATTAGGTTTTACTCGGATGTACAGAGGGACTCTACTATAGTCCTCCTACGTGCTCGCCAGTCATCGACCTAGTCCTGCCCTCCCACTTCTCGACCTCATGGTTGGCCGCCTCTGGAGGAAGGAGCGAGTCGAGAGACATGGCACCCCACAGCGCGACTGCCAACGCTACAGGGAGGAACTCGAGAAGGGCGAAGAGTATCTCGTTGGAGGAAGCGAATCCGAATACACCCTGGGCCGTCTCGGCGAGACGGAAGACGGTGCGTAGGAAGACGAGGAGCGAGGTGAAGAGGAGGAGGCCAGTGAGCTTGCGAGGGAGTGTTGCTGGCCTTGTTTGGTTGGCGCGGTAGCTCACGACCGAGAGGATGATGATGAAGGCGAGGAAGGAGGCCGACTGTGGAAGCGAGAAGGTCAGCTCGGTCGGAACATAAGCGAGCGATCGGCGAACTCACCTGCACCGAAAGACCGGCGAGGAGAATGTCGTTGGCTTGTTTGGTGCTAATCTTGGGCGCCTCCCTTCCTCGTACGTTCGATGATTCCGACACACCGATGAGAGCGGCTCCAGTGATCTGGATGATGGTCGTGACGACGTCGGCGCCTATAAAGATTGAGACGAAGATGCGAGGCGAGAAGGAGAGGAGGGCATGGCCGTAGCCGTAGCTTAGGCGACGGATGCCGAGAGAGAGGGCGAGGTACTGCAGCAGGAGTGGTCAGCTAGAGCTCGACCGAGGTCCGAGGAAGAGCTTACGAAGGCGGCCGAGAAGAACACGGGAGCGACGACAATGAGGAAGTATTGTACGACGTAGTAGATGACCTTGTACGGGTGGACTGTTGAGGCGAAGCGATCAGCTACAGTTCGAGCGTCGAGATGCGCCTCGCTCACAATGGCTCATGATCCGCATGCAATAGCCAACGACCTCCATCACGCAGCCCAGCGCCAGTAGTCCCTGGAATACCCTAGTTCCTCGTAGGCGTATGAAGAGGGCGAAATGGGTGACGAAAGCGAGTGCGAAGATGATGGCTCCCACACAGCCGAGGGCTCGAGAAGGAATGTAGCCATAAATCACGATGGGAGCCTCTCCATCGCTGTGAATTGGCGGTAGAAGCGGAGTTAGCTGCTGACCCCACACACGTCTCGCTACAGCCTACATACACCTCGCTACAGAAGCTAGCGGAGCAGCTGGAGCGAACTTGGGCCGGGGCGAGATGAAACGCACCCAGGATTAGGGTTGATCGGGCCGTTGTAGCCTTGGTATCTTGATGACATGTCCATTTTAGTGTAGTCTCAAGCGTGGGCGAGCTGGTTGTGAAGCTGTAGCGATTGAGGCTGCTGCTAGATCTGCGTTGCAAGTTTGGCGAGATGGGCGGGGTACGGACGGCCGATTGAGATGCAGCAGGTGCTCAAGCGTGTCCTTAGGGCGCAGGCTGTAGTGCTGCAGGATTGTAGCGAAGAGAAAGAGCAGAGTTCGGCGAAGAAGAAGGAGGTCAAACCTCGGACGGAGAGCGAGAGCAACCTCTTGGCATCGACCCACGACCCGTCATTAGCTTCCTTCCATCGCTCTCGTAACCGGCTACAGAGCCGCTTATCATGTCTAAAGCGACCACAACACCATCACAGCGCTCCTCCGCTTCCTACGACCCGAGCGAACCTCGGAGACCTCAAGAAGCGGCGCCTTACGTCTTTCCCTTGGCTACAGGGCCGTTTCGAGCTGCAGGTGAGTGTCGGCAGCCTCGGTGAGGTATAGGCTGAGCTGATGTGCTACTTCTCCTGCTCCCACGCGCTTTCTTCGCGCTTCCTCGTCGCTTCCGGCTTCGGCAGATGTCATCTCCATGATCGCGCTCGGCTCGGCTGCACTGTGCATGTTGACGCGCTTCGCTCCCTGGGCATGGCTCGCTATTCTCCTCTCCATCGCGTCCATTCGATCGACCAAGAGCTTGGTACAGGCTAAAGCCGACAGCAACTCGCTCTCCGGCTGGAGCTGCCTGCTCTTCTCTCGTGAGTCCATGTTGAACGTCGCGGAGGGAAGAAGCTGACACCTTGTACCCCTATAGTCACCGCCATGGTCTCCGTATACCTTCCCATCTTGCAAGGAGTCGCTCAGAAGGCGCCCCTGGATTGGAACTCGCCGTTCAAGCTCGGTGGAGGTGTCATTCCACTACAGCGATGAGGCGTGGAGCTGAGAGGGTTCATAAGTCAAAATCTGTAATTACCGCGCGGTTGTAGTCCACCAGACTCGGCGTCGAAGAGAGGAACGCCCTCGAGACGTGACAGCGAATCGCCGAGCTGCTGCTTCTCGGCTTTCGATCAGTGCACAAGACGACAAGCTCCCCATTGCCGTTCACCACTTACTCAAGGATGGAGTGAGCAGCTTTTCTGCGGATGGGGTCGTCATCCTCCCTCACTGGGGCCCACGAAACGTGAGAATCGCTCGGCGAGCCCAATCCCCTGCGGTGACCATATCCGCCCACCTTTCGCCTGAACGGGCGGTCAAAGGGTCATACTAGCGGCACTACGAGACTGCTCTTCAGCACTACGTGCAGCTCACTTCAGCGCGACGCTGAGTCCAGCGGACTTCACTGGCGCCGAGAGCTCGAGAAGGGATGTAGCCATAAATCACGATGGGAGCCTCTAATCCATCGCTGTGAAATGGTGATAGAAGCGGAGTTAGCTGCTGACCCCCACACACGTCTCGCTACAGCCTACATACACCTCGCTGCAGAAGCTAGCGGAGCAGCTGGAGCGAAGTTGGGCCGGGGCGAGGTCGAGTTGAAACGCACCCAGGGTTGAGGTTGATCGGGCTTTTGCTTGAGAAATGAACCATCTCAGCTCGAGTGATGTTGTGGGTCCGAACGAGCTCGTAGTACGTGCCGCACGATTCTCCTGCACCTCGCCCTCGCTACTCGCTGCCCCGCCCTCCTCGCTCGCCTCAATCCTGCAGGCAAGAGCAAGCCTTTCATATCTTCTACCTCCTCACAAGCACTAATCAAACGGAATCCTCCTCACCGTCCCCGCCGCCTCCCTCTTCCTCAAATCCTCAGCAGCAGCAAACGCCGAAGGGATCGGAATCCCACAGCAATCGCCGAAGCCTTCTCCCCTCACATGCAGATGCCCATGCTCATCCGTCGTAACGCCTGCTTCTGGCTCGGCTTCGAGAGTGTCGGCCGAGGTGGGGTAGGGGAGAAGAGAGCCGAAGAGGAAGTGCTGGGCGACGGGGAGCTTGGCGAGGACCTCGGCTTTGTACATCTTGAGCATGCCAGAGTTGACCTTGTCCCAGGTCTTGACCTGTGGTAGGAGGAGGAGAGTGAGCAGGCGAGAAAGCGGGTGGAGGAGGGGCAGAAACGCACCCCCGAGATGTCGTCGAGCATGGGCGAGTGCCAGCGCAGGCTTGCCGTCTTGATCTGCGGTGGAGAAGAGCGTGAGCGGGGTCCAGTACGCAGGGGAGAGGCCGGACATACCGAGTTGATGTACTTGATGTAAGAGAGATACATGTAGTCCTTTGAGAACTCGTCGAGGATCTCGCTGTCGTGAATCGCCTTCGGTCGGAGGTGCTTGTGACCGCGAAGCTGTGCCGAGCCGAAGACTGCAAATGGTGGAAGAGGTGAGCGAAGCAAGAGAAACCGATGAGCAAGCAGTCACACGCACTGAAGACGGCGAAGTGGTAGTCATCGAGCCCTTGCGCTCCATGCGAACCGGCCGGCTCGAGCCAGTACTCCGTCTGCAGCAGTCGAGCGACCTTCATGTATCTGGGAGCGCAAGAGACGTCAGCTAGTATCTCAATTGAGCTTTCTGCAGCTCCCACGCACTTCCAGAACACCCTCGCCACGACTGCTCGGTCGTCGCTCTTCTCGATTACGCCGAGTTTCCTCAAGCAGAGCCTGTGAGAGGGGAGGGGGATCAGCGAGGGAGCACAGCACAGATCTGAAGCTTGAACTCACAGCCAGCAGATAAAGTTGAGCTCCATGCCACTGCCATAGTCGACTCGTGTCCTATTCCCCCAGCTCTCGCAGAAGTACGTCGATAGCTCGTCGATGTTATCCTGCGGTAGACCAGGGATGGACTCGTGTAGCTTCTGGGCCTTCTGCTCGGTCGCACGCCCCCATTGTCAGCCTTCCGCGAGCTGAAGAAGCCAGACGAGTCGAACGCACCTCCGCAATCCTATCGTAGAACGTCTTGAACGCCGGGTTGCCAAACCGACTCTTGCCATTATCCACCGGTGGTGTCTCCTTGACGGTCTGCTCTACCTGCTCCAGCACGCTCAACAAGCTCTTGACCGCCTTCGCTCGTTCGTTTCCGTTCAGTCAGCAGTCCCGTCTCCTCACAAGGCTTAGGACGAGAGCAGACACACCTCACCCTCCTCCACCTCCTCAGTCAATTTGTACCCCACTACCGACTCGTTGAGCTCCTCGAGAAAGTTGACGAGGTCTTGATGAGTTGGAGAGTCGAGGAAGTTCTGGAGGTGAGCGCGCGAGATGATGCGCTTGATGGGAGCTATAGGAGAGGTGATGGGAGAGTCTGAGTGGTCGTGCGAGTGGTCGTGCGCCATTGCTGGTGAGGTGGCGAGACAAGCGAGAAGGAGGAAGGAGCGAGAGAGGCGCGCCGGGGTTCGCTAGGGGTGGTCGAAATCGTGAGGAGGCTTCGCTGTAGATCTGATACAGTTCAGTACAACAAGCAGCACTTCAGCTCCGGTGCTCTGCTTAGCCGAGCCCTCCCCCTCCAGCTCCCATCTCGCACTCCCTTCGCAACCCTCTCGGCGACCGCGCTCTCGCTTCCCTCCTCACTACCTATCAAAAGCCGCTTACAGATCCTCTCCCGCCAATCTACACATGCCCAACATGCCCCCTCTCGTAGCATACCTCCCCTTCTCGCCATACCTCGCATCACCAGGAAAGACGGGGTACGGCGAGTCTGCTCTCTTCGGCGCCGAGGGACCGAGTCACACTTGAGCAGTTGGGGGGAAGGCAGCGAGGATGCCTCGCAGGTCGCGCGAGGAGGTGTAGGTTGCGAGGTCGGAGCGGTGCATCCTGTTGTTCAGGAGGTAGGGAAGGAGAGTCAGCGAAGCCCGAGAAGGAGAGGGAGAGAGGAAAGACGAACTGGAGGAGACAGATGTTGAGCGAGTCCCAGAGGGTTTGGGAGGTGACGCCGCGGGAAGAGTTGTCGACGTTGTTGGCTGTAGGGGGGTGGAGAGGCGTGAGCGAGCATTCGAGGAGGGCGAGAGAACGGAGAGAGCTCACCTTCGAGCTGAGCTTCGGTCTCTTGAATCGAAAGCGAGGTAGTCAGGTGCTGGATCGCTTCCTCGTATTGCTGTTCCAACGCAAAGCAGCATCAGCATACACCATCACGAAGCGAACGAGCCGAGACGACTCACGCCGAGGTTCATATTGGCGACGGCGAGGTTGAACCTCGCGCGAACGTATCCGGGCTGGATATCGAGCGCCTCGAGGTAGTACTGGATCGCGAGTTCCGTCTTGCCAGAGTTGGCAAAAGTCGCTCCCAGTCGATTGAAGAGGAGGGGGTCCTGTGCTCGTCATCGCTCGTCAGCTCCTGCTCAGCTCGGCGACGAAGGAAGAGGAAAAAACAGAACTCACATCCGGCCTCACAGACAGCGCCGACTCGAAGCAATCCCCCGCCTTCTCATACTCCTCACTCGTGTTAAACAGCACGCCCAACCCAATCTGCACCTCAGCGTCCACATCCGCTCCATCGACCTCTGCCCGTCCTTGGGCCAACCGAATCAACAGCCCCGTGAGGTACTCGTGGCGCTCCTTACTCCCCCTCCCCGACTCCGGCAGCTTGCCAAACAAGTCCCTATAAGCTTCCACCTCGGCGGTATACCTCTCCACCCCCAGCGTCTCGACCCAGCGATCAATCGACTCGTAGCTCAAGCTCCGCTCGTTCTCGTTGGTGTACGAGACGGCGAGGGCGAGGTACGCTTCTCCCGAGTTGGCGTCCAGCTCGATAGCGCGGAGGAGGGCCTTGATGGCGAGGTCCTCCCGCTCGTTCTCTTGCTGTTTGATGCCGAGGGCGAGCCACGCCGAGGAGGAGTTGGGGTTGGAGAGGACGGTCGCTTCTTTTTGGAGGATCGAGTCGTAGTTCGAAGTCGGGTGGTGGTGGGCGTGGTGGAGGGAGTGGGTCCGAGTGGAGGAGAAGGAGGAGGAGGAGACGACGTAGGGATTGTTCTGCGCGAATCCATACCCCGCGAGAGTCGTCGACGTCGAAGCCTCGGCGGTAGCGTTGGCGGTGGCGGCGGCGGAGGGTTTGAACCCACTAGCCGAGACGTCAAACTGGTCCCAATCCGCCTGCAATGCATCCCACTCCTTCTGCTGCGCCGACAGCTCCCTCGGCCCCGTCGTTCGGGGGGCATTGAACGCATGCCCCCCCGAAATCATCGTCGCATCGAAATCCTCCTCCCAATTGGACGAAGCGAGGGGCACGCTCGTATCCACGTCCATCCTCGCTTGCTGCTCCTCGGTCCATCCTCCATCACCCTGGAACTGCAGCCCCGCCGCCGCCGCCGCCGGTCTCGCCTCCTTGAGCTCCCTCATCTGATCCTCATCCTCCCACAACTCAGCCATCGTCTTGTAGCTCTCCTCCAGCTCCCTCGCTCGCATCGCACTCCCCGCCTCCCTCTGCGCATAAGCCTGCTGCTGGGTAGCCAACTCAGCGGGGCTAAGGCCGAACGTCGAGCTCGGGGCTGCTCCCGTCCTTCCTTCCTCCTCCCTCCCTCCTCGCGCGCTGAATGCGTCGGCCCACCCACTCGCTCGCCCCTTCCCCTTGACATCCACTCCTCCCCTCCCACTAGCCATCCCGACCTGCTCCACCACTTTATCCCCCTCGACAGCCACCTCGCCATCCCTCAACTTCCTCATCAATTCCATGAAGCTCGAATTGGCAAACTTGTCTCCTCCTCCTTGGCCTTGGCCTTGAGAGCGGGTCTGTTCGGTGTTTCGGACGGTGGAGAGCAGAGCGCCGGCTGTACGGGCGAGAGCGTCGCGCGATTGCGAGTCGGTGAGGATGGGGGGGGAGGAGGATCGTTCGGCTTCGGGGATGAGTGGGGTCGATTCGGCGTGGATGGAGGAGATGGAAGAGGCGTGGAGGGGGGAGGACTCGAGTTGCCGGAAGGCGTGGTCCCAGTCTGCCGCTGCGAGGGAGAGGGAGAAGGAAAGGGTCAGCGAACGAACGCCGAGCCGAGCGAAAGGAGAAAGGGAAGCGTACACTGCGTCTCGACAACCATATCATTCCCTTGCTGCTGCATACCCTGTCCCTGGTACATCGGCACCTGCATCCCCATCCCCATCCCTCCTCCCATCATCCCCGAAGCGCCACACCCCGCGCCCATCAACCTCGCCTGGCCCATCGCGTACATCCCTCCCGCTCCCGCTCCTCCTTGCTGTTGCTGTTGCTCAGCTCCTTGATGCTGTAGCCTCATCTCCCCCTCCCTCGACTGCTGCTGAGCATGGCGAGCGAAATCGCCGCTCCACTCGCGCTGCTGCCCCCCTCCTCCCCCTCCCCCTCCTCCTCCAAACGCCCTCCTAAACGCCTCCTGCTCGGTCTGCCCACCCCCTCCTGCTCCTCCTCCATGCTGTTGGGACTGCTGAGCGAAAGCCTGTGCCCACGCCGGCGTCGGCGCGGGCGATCCCTCGCGCTGCTGCTGGGCGAGTGGGAGGGGGGTGAGAGCTCGTCCGAGGGGCGCGAGATCGAATGCCTGCTGCTGGGGAGGGGGGTGGGCGAAGAAGCGCGAGGCGTCTGCTGGTTGTTGTTGCTGGTGGACGGCGCGGAAGGCCTGTGAGGGGGGGGGGGGGGGGGGGGGGGGGGGGGGGGGGGGGGGGGGGGATGGGTCAGCGAGCGTGGCGCGCGGAGCAGGGAGGAGAGAGGGCGTACAGAGCGGGAAGAGGAGGGTTGGTTAAAGTGGTCCTGTGTAGCCCATCAGGATCTATCATCAGCTAGCAGCTCGAACGTGCGAGAGAGAGAGAGAGAGCGAGAGACCAGAGTGAGTGTAAACGCACCTGTTGCACCCCGCGATCACTGCTGTAGGCTTTACTCAACTGCGCCAAGGGGTTGACAGGCCCACATTCTGCTCCTCCTCCTCCTGCTAGAGCGGCGAAGCTCATCCCTGTTTGTAGTCGAGTCGAGGTTTCGAAGGCAAGGCGATGGTCGAAGCCCAAGCCGGCTCGCTCGGCTACTTCGGAACTTGTTGCTCTCAGCTCGAAGTCTCAAACTCTCGATTCGGCTATCTCTCCAGCAAGTCGAGGTGTATTCGAAACGATCAAAGGTGTCAATTCCAGCAACGTTGAAGGAATATAGCTGCAATCAAAAAGGGGGGGTAGCCAGCTCCAAAGTATAGATTCTCTAGCGCTATCAAATTCGGGGGGGGGGGGGGGGGGAAAGGGGGGGGCCCCCCGGGGGGGATTAGAGTCTCGGGGCTTCTTCTTTCCTTTCTCCTTCCCTCGCCGGCAGGATCGCCGAGAAGGAGGGGGAAAGAGGTGGGAAGAGAGGCAACACCGACTCGTCCTCACGGTTGTCGATCGGGGTTTCCGTAGAGGGGTAGTGAAGAGGGAGGGGGGGGGGGGGGAAGAAAGAAGAGAAACGAGCATCATTTGGGGAGTTTATCGGGAGGTTTATAAAGAGAGAGAGAGAGTAGCCGCGCGCGCACGCCGAAAAGCCAAAAGCCGAGAAATCCATCGCATCGCCGAGTTCGGTCCGGTCCGAATTTACATCAAGTCGAGGGCGACGAGGATGTAAGCGGGGTTGGGCGCAAAGGGAGAGGACGTGATCGTTCCGCCGACGTAGAGGAGTTGGTGGATGAGCTCGCCTGTTGGGTTGTCGTCGAAGGGGATGGTCAGCTCTCGTTCTTCCCTCCCATCCCTTCTCGGCGCCCGAAGGCAGAAGGCAGAACGACTAGAACTCACTAATTTCCGCCGAGTTCCTCTCCAAGACCATGACCACCCCCGTGCACCCCAATCCCTCCTCGGCCATCTCCAACACACCACAAACGCTCTCCCTCATATCCAGTCCAACATCGCCATAGCTTCCACCCTCGACATAAAGGGTCCTAGTCCCCATCGCCGGGTTCTCGAGCACGGCTCCTTTCCAACTGGGCACGAGCTCGGCGAGCGAGACGGGGGTGGAGGGGAGAGCGTGGAGGGCCGACGAGGCGGGGAAGATGGTCGAGAGGATGTTCTTGGTCGACTCTTGTTCCTCCTCCGCGATGGGGGAGGAGGTGGAATCGTGGGAAGAGCGGGGAGTGAGGAGCGGTTTGACGGGCGAGGAAGGGGAGGCGAGGGCTTGTTGGAGGGGGTTGATGTAGCTCTTGGCCGATCCATTGCTCGAAGTGGCCGAGCGGATGGAAGCTCCCGAGCTGGCGAAAGCGAGAGTGGGAGGCGAGGCGGGAGGGGAAGGAGGGTAGAGGGCGTGATAGGCGGGAGGAGGGGTGATGCTCGAGGAAGAGGAGACCGAGGAAGTGGGCGAGGAACCGAGGAGGATGGAATGGAGGGCGGTGGAAAGTTTCGAATTGTTCTTAGTGGTAGTAGTAGTAGTAGTAGAAGGAGGGGCGGGAAGGAAAGGAAGGGAAGTGGTAGAACGCATGGTACCTGACAAGCGAGACGAGAACGCAACGGCTCATCAGCGTCTGAGTGGCGAACAAGCTGCACAAGAGACTACATACCTGTCACGTACGCGTGCGCACCCCCGAACTTGTCGGTGGGCATTTCATCCTGGCGGGCGTTAGGGCCACTGTGGGGGCGCTGTTGTAGGTGTAAGAGAGAGGGAGGGAGGGAGCAACGTGCGGGTGGGTCAGCTGGGAGGTTCCAACTCTGAGCGGGAAAGCTGTAGCCCTCTGCTCTACTGCAGGGAAGGGTGTACTACAGAGTAAGATGTAAAATACTCACGAGCACCCAGCGTGCAGGACTCGGGAGCGTCGTAGCTCAAGCCGTAGGCGGACTTGGGAGTTTGAACAGCCCCAGCAAGACCGCCGCAGGCCTTGGGGCTGATACTGTTGTAGTAGTAGCAGAGTAGAGTAGTCTAGTTAGCGTCTGAGAGTGACTGTAGCCCTACAGCCAGAGAGAGAGAGAAGAGAGACCAGACGGACCTCAAGTGATTGTCGTCCAATTGTTGATGATTGGCCATGATTCGCTTGACGAAGCTTTCCGGGTGATGAAGAGTAGGGTAGCTGCGAGGTAGCTCTGTACGGGTGTCTGTAGGCCGGACGGGCGGGAAACTTCCGTTAAGAAGTTGGGAAAAGTCTTGAAGAGATGTGGTAGGAGATTGAAAGAGTCGGGAGCACTTTGAGCGCGACCAAGTTCAAGTCGACTCACGGCCAAGTCTCGCTCACCTCTCTTGCTCTTGCTCCTGCTCTGCTCGTCTCTCTCGGCTACTTAGAATGCTACTAGAAAAGCTCACCCGTCGAGCCTGTACCTCATCACACTGGTCCCTCCGCTCTTACACCACTGTACGTCTCTTGCTTCTCCTCTCCTCTCGCGCTCTAACGCGTCTCTCCAACAGCAGCCCTCTCGCCCTCCCCTCCTCGTCCTGGGCAAATCCTACCCCCGCGACTCGTACACCAACGCCACTCCTACCATCCTCTCCAAAGTAGGCACCAACCTGCACCTTCAACCCTCCCACCCGCTCTCCATCCTCCGCTCGAGGATCCAACACCATTTCCCTACCTTCCAACACCTCGACTCCCTCAGCCCTATCGTCACGGTACAACAGAATTTCGACGACCTGGGCTTCCCAGCCGACCACCCGGGGAGGAGCACGACCGACAGCTATTATCTCAACCAGAGCGAGATGCTCCGCACTCATACTTCGGCCCATGAGGTCGAACTGTTCAAAGCCGGGGTCGAGAGGTTCTTATTGACGGCCGACGTGTACCGGAGGGACGAGATTGACCGGAGCCATTATCCCGTGTTTCATCAGATGGAGGGAGCTCATGTCGTTACGAGGGGCCCAGGGTTGGCTCGATTGGAGAAGGAGAATGACGAGATGAGGGCTCAACTCGATTCCGCTAATATCATCATCACCGACCCCACCCGCACCACGACATCAACGAACCCAATCCAACCAGAGCACACGGAGGAGGAAGCTCGAATCATCTCGGACCATTTGAAGAATACGCTCAACACGCTCGTGCTGCGGTTGTTTGGGGGGTTGAGGAAGGAGGGGGATGAGGAACCCTTGCAGGTGAGGTGGATTGAGGCCACCTTCCCTTGGACCGCACCGAGTTATGAGGTCGAGGTGCTTTACGAGGGCAAATGGTTGGAGATTCTGGGCTGTGGGGTCGTCAAGCAGGACGCTCTCAATCGTTCCGGTGCGGCTTTCCCTTCTCTTATCTCCCTTCTCCCTCCCGAGCCGAGCTGAACCAGCGACTGGGTTGGGCTCGCCGCGCAAACCAGACGTCCCCGAAAAGCTCGGCTGGGCCTTCGGACTCGGCCTCGAGCGCATCTCCATGGTCCTCTTCTCCATCCCCGACATCCGTCTCTTCTGGTCCCAAGACCCTCGCTTCCTCTCGCAATTCTCCCCCGACTCGATCACCCCCTTCAAACCCTTCTCCAACCACCCGCCGTGTTATAAGGACCTCGCGTTTTGGATCAGAGAGGGGGCAGAGGGGACGTGGCATGAGAATGATTTTTGTGAGGTGGTGAGGGACGTGGCGGGGGATTTGGTCGAGGGGGTGCAGTTGGTGCGTTTTCTCTCGGCTTTCTCGGCTCTCGCTCTCGTCTTTTCTCGACTCGGCGCTGCGCTGCGCTGACACCCCTTCCCTGCTCGCCCTCTCCCCCTCTCTCCCCCTCTCTCCCCCGTCGACCACACGCACAGATCGACGAGTTCACCCACCCCAAGACCCAAAGGCGTAGCGTGTGCTACCGCCTGAACTACAGGTCAATGGACCGGTTCGTCGTCGCTTTCCCCCTCCGTCCTTTCTCTCTCTCTCTCTCTCTCTCCCTTCCGAGCTCGCTTCGCCACGCTGACCCTCGACTGTGGGTGCTTCGAACAGATCACTATCGAACGACGAGGTCAACGAGATTCAGCAGAAGGTGATTGAGACAGTCGTGAGGGAGATGGGGGTCGAGGTTAGGTAGTTTCGCCCGCCCGAGGGGGCGCCGAGAAGGAAGGAGGGGGAGATGTAAGGTGTAGAGAGAGGAAGGAAGGACTTTAGTTTCACCAGTCCGCCGCGTCTTTGAGATGGGAGAGAGCTACATGAGCTATGAGCGAGCAGAAGGGGAAGCCAGCTCGACTCGAGCGGTGGAGGCTCGGCGCCGAGGTGAGGAGAAGGGAGGTGTCGATATCGAGGGAGGAAGCAAGGACTTGGGTTTGCCAGTCCTCGCCTCGAGATTGGAAGGAGACGTCTCTGACGAGCTACAGGAGCATTGAGCGAGCAGAGTGAGCAGCTAGAGCGCCTCAGCTCTTGAGAGGCCGGAGGAGGTGCGCCGAGATGAGAAGGGCAGGGGCTTGTATCGAACGGATGGTAGTTCGCTCGTCTTCCCCTTCTCGACCGATGAAAGGGATATATCAAGCTACACACAAGCACCGCGCCAGCCCAGCTCAGAGATCGCCTGAGCTGACGAGTAGCCCTCCCGACCCTCGCCGAACCAATCTCAGTGGGTGAGCGGTCAGTGTGGGGTAGCTCGCCTCCCAGCTCAGACGACTTTGTCTTCCGCCCATCGCCATCTCGTTCGCTCGCTACCTGACTCGACTACAGCAAAGCTCAACACCGAGCTTCTCGACTCCTTGGCACCCTCGCCGGCCTCGCCCTTCCCACGCGTCCCCGCTTCCCTCTCTCTCTTCCTCCTCTACCATCTCTCACCTCGTCGCTTCTCTCGACTCGCCTCGCCACGGCAAGCGGCTCACGGGCTCACGATGAGCAGTAATAACAACAACTACTACGACCCGCCCACCCAATCCTCGTACAGCACCCAGCCCTACGCTTCCACCTCCCAGCAGGGCGATGTTGATACTAGCGCTGGAGGGGGAGGGGGAGGGTGGGCTCTACCGCTCGGAGCAGCAGGAGGGAGCTCGTTCTTCACTTCCAACCATTCGCTCGCCCACTCCGGAGGAGGAGGAGGAGGCGGGGAGGAGGGCTACGACCTCAGCAGCGCCTCAGGTCAAGGAGGGGGAGGGGCAGGGCAATACTCGGCGCTCCCCGATTTCGACGTCACGGACGGCGCAGGATCAGAGGCTGGCAGCTCGTACAGCCGGGGAGGGAGGCCGAGGAAGAGACCTAAGGCCTTGGGAGGGGGGGAAAGTGGGGTGATTAGTTGGGATGGGGAGAGCGAGAGTGAGGGGAGTAAGGCGGGGGGAGGGAAGAAGAATGGAGGAGGCAATGCGGGTAAGAAGGGGAAAGGGAAGAGGAAGGCGGAGGATGGCGAGTTGGGCGAGGGAGAGAGCGGGGAGGGAGGAGGAGGCAAGAAGACCAAGCCGGTTAAGCAGAGGAAACAGAGTAGTGGGGATAAGAAGAAGAAGGCGGGCAGAGCTTGCGCTGCGTGTCAGAAGGCGCATTTGACTTGCGATGATGGTGAGTCCTCGCTCGGTTCGGTGAGGGTTGTTTGCGCGAGCGGGTTGGCCGGCTAACGAGGATGGAGTACACAGCTCGACCTTGCGCCAGGTGCATCAAGAAAGGAGTGCCCGAGACTTGTCATGATGGCACGAGGAAGAAGGCCAAGTATTTGATGGAGATTCCCGACGAGCGTGAGTCGACCTTGCTGGTCTCACCTCGACACCAGCTGACCTTCGAGGTACATACAGTCCTCGAACGTCGTCCACATCCTCAACAGCAGCCTTCAGTCGATTACCAACCCCAACAGCAGCAGCAAGAGGAGGAAGAAGGCATCGCGCTCGACACCCCCGAGCTCGGTCTCGGCGGGAGCGGTTCGTCCCTCCTCTCCCTCTCCCCCCCCCCCCTCTCCCTCTCGCTCACACCTCTCCTCCACACCGCAGAGTCCCCCAACGCCCTCCTCCCCGACCCCACTCCCGCAGCACCACCCCAACCCTTCTCCTTCGACAATCTCCCCTACTACGACCCTTCGACCTTCCTCTCCAACTCGAACGAGTTTGGCTCCGAGGCCGCCAACCTCGAGTACGCAATCTTGAGCTCCATGCTCAATGGCAATGGGTTTGCTGTGGACGGCTATGGAGGCGGCGGAGGAGGAGGGGGAGGGGGAGGGGGCCATGATCCGAGGTTAACGGGGAATGGAAGTGGAGAGGCCATGTTGATGAACTCGCCATTGGGCGGAGGGGGAGGAGCAGCGGTACCAGGCGGACCCAACGGCCAGCAGTTCCTCTCGTCTTTCCGACCTGGAGCCTCAACGGCCACCAGCCCGGCGCAAGGGGGATTTCAGATGAGCCCGCCGAGGCTGGATGCGGTGCAGTCGCTGTTCGAGGGTGGGAAGGAGGTGGAGAACGGTTCGTCCGCGTATGGCGTGCAGGGAGGAGGAGGAGGGGCAGGAGGAGGAGATCTCTTCGGCGCCGAGTCGTTCGGAGGAACGGCCAGCGGTCCTTCCCAGGCTCAGCCTGCTCAGCTCGCTGTGAATGGAGGACAGATGACGGGCGAGGAGGCTTATCGGTCCGTCACCAAGCCGTACCCTTATGCTCAGTCGTATCATTATTTGGTCAAGCATCTGAAGGAGCGGTGAGTTGTCTATCTCTCTCTTTCGGGCGAGGAGGGAAGGGAAGCTGATGCAGTGATTGGGCTGAGCAGATTCGAGAAGAACGACATCCTCCGCATCATCCGCGCCCTCGCCACCTATCGACCCAGTCTCATCGCCCTCCAAATGCCTTTAACCGAGGAGGACGAGGTTCGTCTCCGTCCCATCCCTCTCTCTCCCTCACTAACCCCCCTCCCTTCCCACGATAAAACCAGATCTTCGTCGAGCGGACCTTCCAACGCACCCTCGTCGAACTCAACAAGCTCATCTCCTTCTCCGGCACCCCCACGGTCGTCTGGCGCCGAACGGGCGAGATCTGCCTCGTTGGGACAGAGTTTTGTCTTCTGACGGGGTGGAGTAGGGAGGAATTGTTGGGGAGGAAGTACATCTTCGAGGTGGGTCGCTCTTTTCCCTCTTCCTTATCTTTCTCGAGGGTTTGGAAGTTGATGCGCTGGGTGGGGAAACAGCTCCTCGACACCGTCTCGGTCGTGGACCTGTACGAGGCATTCGCCAAGCATGCGTTCGAGTCGACCTCCTCGAGCGTCACGATGCAGTGTGTAGTCCTAGGACCGACGGGGCGGCCCGTGCCCTGCGCTTTTTGCTTCTCGATTCGGCGGTGAGTCTCGCTCGGTCGTCGAGGGCTCCTCGCCGCGCGAGATGGGAGAGCTGATGGTGTGCTTTGGGGTGGACAGGGACCTCTTTTCGTGCCCTTCGTTGGTCGTGGGCAGCTTTTTGCCGATTTTGACGTAGCGAGGAGGAGGAGATGAGCTCGGCGTGAGGGGGAGGAGAGGGAAAGGAAGGCCGAACGAGGGTCTGAGAGATAGCTAGCGCTTGATGTGACGATACCCAATCAGTTTTCGTACATCCTCCTCGGTCGAGTGCAGAGCAGCGAGGTGTCGAGGTGGAAATGTCGAGTCAGCCCCCCTTCGCAAGGAGGCGCTGCTCTCGAGCCTCGACGTGTCTGCTGCAAATCGGCCAAGCTGGCTTTCGCTCCTGCCTCATCACTCGCTTCTTTTGCATCTCATAACCTCGACTCAATCGAACGGACTACAGTTCGGCCGCACAAGCTACATCACTACACCCTCCTTCTCACCAGCCACCTCCCGAACGCGCTCTCCCGTCTCTCCAGACAGCAATGGAGCCTCAAGCTCTGATCAACCGCCTACCCGAGGCGCTGCAGACTTTCAAGGTCCGTTTGCTGCTCTCTCTCGCTCTCCAGCAATGCCTGCTATGCTGCCCGGCTCGAGAGGACGAGAGAAGGAGGACGGGAATCACAGGCGCGTTGCTGGCTGGCGAGCGGGCGAGCAAGGAGACAGGCAGAGGCTACAGAAGAGCATGCTGACTGAGTTGTGATCCTACTTTCCTCCGTAATCTGGTAGCAGGAGAAGCTTAGCATGCTGCGCCCACCACAAGAGGTGAGTTTTGGGGGAGGGCGAGGAGCCGCTGTACTAGAGGACGACCTCGCCCGGGCTGTTCCCGAGTACAGCTTGGACGTCTCCTACACAGCTCGCTAACCTTTCTCCTCCCGACCCCAGTTCTTCGACGTCCAACGCGTCTCCCGCCCCGCCGACTTCGGCGTCATCTCCCAGCGCGTCGCCTACAACACCAAGTTCTTCTCGGGCAACTACATCTGCCTCATCCTCCTCCTCGCCGTCTACTCGCTCCTCACCAACCCCCTCCTGCTCATCGCGATTGGATTCCTCGCGGGAGGATTCCTGGCCATCACGAGGTTCATTACCGAGGATGTGCAATTTGGGGGAACGACTGTGACGCAGAAGAATATGTATACGGCGCTGATGGTGTTGGGATTGCCGATGCTTTGGTTTGCTGGTGAGTCTGGCGCTGCGTCGAGAGGATTGCCGAACTGCAGGAGCTGACCCGTTTCTGATTCGTTTCGCAGCTCCCATCGCTACAGTACGCACTCTACTCTCTGCTCCCACCCCTCTCCCCTCTCGCAAACTGACCCTCCCCACCACCACAGTTCTTCTGGCTCGTCGGCTCCTCGGCCGTCCTCATTGGCGCTCACGCCTCATTGATGGAGCCGGGCGTAGAGTCCGAGTATGGATCGGTGCAGACCGTTTGAAAGGAGGGGATCGCACTCGCGGAGGGGGTGGTGGAGAGGAGGATGCTGAGGAAGAAGGGGAGGAGGAGCGCCGAGGGCGGCAGGAGGAGCTTGTAGGGACGGCGGCTAGGGATGGGGATCGACTCGCATACAATTACAACAGGACTCTCTTTGACTTATCGCTCGTTACTGGATGCCCTGCCCCTACCACCGAGAGAAGCGAGAGGAGGGTCATCAGCTGGAGCTTCGCCGAGAACGGACGGAGCGAAGAAAGCTCACCAGCTCAAGCACCCCGGATTACAGGATCCAACTGCTTGAGCAGCGCCCTTTCGAGCGGTAGCAGTACATGGTCGGTCGAGCCTCCTTGACTGGCGCAGGAGGAGAGGTCGAGGGAGAGGAAGACTTGGCGGTTGTAGCGCTTGGCTGTGTTACGACGGGACAGTCAGCTCTGTAGGAGGAAGAGGAAGCTCCCAGCTGAAGACGTACAGAGTTTGGCAGAGAGGGAGAGGGATGACGACGCCGTCTTGGACACGGCGGTGGAGGTTGCTGGGCCGGTAGGTCGCTGATAAACGGTAAAGGAGAGTCAGCCGAGCAGCGGGAGTATGATGAGCTACAGTTTGAACTGACCGGCATGGCGCAAGCGAGGTCGTGAGAGATGTTGAAGGGTAAAGGGTTGGAGCCGAGGTTGAGCAAGAGCGAGTCGCGGAGGGAGGTGAGCTGGGCGTAGAACACTGGGAGAGCAGGGTCGTCTAGTTCTAGTACTAGTGTCCTAGTAGTGATTTGTGGTACAGCTGTCATTTCGTCGAATCGGTCGGACTCCAAGCCTTGAGCTTGCGAAACGCGCCCGCTCCTCTGTCTTTCTCCTCCCAACTTCTACCTCGTCTCGTCGACTCTCGGCTCGGCTCGTTCGGTGCAGCAAGCATGGCGCCTACAGCTTCCAGCTCCAAAGGGGGCAAGCTCACCGCCTTGGAGGCCAAAATCGTCAAAGTGGGATTAGCAGCGCAGGGAGCAGTCAGTCGTCGAGCCCTTTCCCTCGGCTTGCTGTAGCTCGCTAACTTTGTACTACCCTACAGTCCATCGGCCAAGCAGAACTACTCGCTCAATGCGGTCTCACCATCTCTAGCACCACTCAGGATGCCATGAACTCGCTCCTGCGCAAGGTCCGTTTTCCCAGCACAGCGCGAGCAGCAGTCACGAGAACATGCTGACCCGCTCCGACTACAGAACTTGGCGCAGATGCTCAAAAACTCGAACGGAGATATTGTCTTCCGCTTTGTTGGCAAGGATGAGGCCAAGGCGTGAGTCCTCCCGCTCGCTCGCTCCACTTTGTGACTGCAGAGCTGACTTCGGACCTACTCGCGGGACAACAGGATGGGCTCGATGGACAGCGAGGAGAAGCTCGTGTTTGACCAGATCAAAGCGGCGGGCAACATGGGTCAGTTCTCCGAGATTTGATCCTCCCCTTCGCGGTGTTTGTTGAGGCTCCGAGCTGACCGCGCTGCTCTCTACTAACAGGAATCTGGACCAAGAACTTGACGACCAATACGGGACTACCGAGGACTACAATCACCAAGGTGCTCAAGACGCTCGAAGGGAGGAAGACGGTCAAAACGGTCAAGTCGGTCAAGGTGAGCTCCCCTCTCCTCGGCGCTTCCCTGCTGGGCAAAGTGAAGATACAGTGAGCTGGGAAGCTGACCCTTCTACTCTTTCCGCTCTACACTCCCAGGCCCCCACTCGCAAGATCTACATGCTCGCCAACCTGACGCCCTCGGTCGAGCTTACCGGAGGTCCATGGTTCACCGACAACGAGCTCGATACCGAGTTCGTCGAGCTACTCAAGAAGTGCGCGTACAAGTACCTCGAGATGAACGTGCGTACCATCTCCTCTGCTCCACTCCCTGCGTGCCAGCAAGCTGACTCTCGGCTCTCCCTCCCTCCCCTCGGCGTTCGCTTCCTCGCACACACAGTCCGTCCCCAAAATGAAGGCCGGCCAACGTCGCATCTACCCCGTCAGCTCCACCCGCTACCTCCCCACCGTCGAGAACATCCTCAACTACATCGACAGCCTCGAAGTGGCCATCTCGGTCGAGCTGCAAGATGTCCACGTCCAATCGCTTCTCGAACTCATGGTCTACGACGGCACGGTCGAGAAGATCTTCATCAACTCGGATATGGCCGTCAATGGAGGAGGACCGAGCAAGAAGTCAACGAATGGCAAGGATGCCAAGGGGAAGGGGAAGAAGAGGAAGGCGCCCGAGAGCAGTGCGGGGGAGAGCGATAGCGATGATGATGGACCGAGGAGGAGGAAGGGCAAGGGCAAGGCCGCCAACGGACGAGCGACCAAGAAGCGCAAGACCAAACTCGCGGGCGACGATTCCGAGGAGGAGCCCGAATCCGAATCGGACGACTTTGATTCGGACGAGGATGTCGAGGCGGCGAGGGCGAGGAAGGCCAAGAAGGAGGAGGAAGGGGGCAAGACGTCTACTCGCCGCAAGAGGAAACGTCAGAAGCGGGTCGTCAAATCCGACGACGAGGACCGCGCGACGTCGGAATCGTCGGGGCATGAGTCGGATTCCGAGGATGAGGATGGGAAGAAGAAGAAGGGCAAGGGGAAGAAGGGCAAGTCGGCCGAGGAGGAGCTCGCGGAACAGAGGGAGAACCTCAAGGATTACGTCTACCGCCTCGTCCGACCTTACACCCCCGTCGTCGGCTGGACCGACATGCCATGCGGAAAGTGCCCCTCCGAAGCCTTCTGTACCGAGCCGAATCGTTCCCTCGCCATCAAGCAGCCGAGGGCGGGAGCGAGTAGGCCCAAGGTCGGCGTCGAGTTGGAGGGAGGAATCCAGGGAGTCGGCATGATAGGAGGAGCGGGAGCGGCGATTGGAGTGTCGACGGCCAAGTGGGGGGAGATCAAGGGTGCGGTGGGGAATGCAGTGGCGCCCGTCAACCCGAGGGATTGTCAGTACTTCAAGGATTGGGTGAGTGGCTTTCGGTTATCGACTTGAGGCGCTCGTTTGGCGCTGACTTCTTGCTCGCTCGACTACAGCTCGACTTTTAGGCGACAAAACACGACCACCGCTACGGCAAAGGAGAAGGGACGGGTTTGCGGTTCGCTGCAGGATTGTGGATCGAGTGGGACGGGATGGGGAGGGGAGAGGCGCCGAGGCGTGCTCTTCGGCTTGCGCTTGAGGGAGGAGGGACTCGATAGCTTACACCTCTTCTGTCGAGTAATAGTACACCCCTTCTCCTTTGTCTGTCGAGGTTTCGCCGGATCGGAGAGGAGAAGCAGGATAGCGAGCGCGACAAGGAAGTCTCGGCGCCGAGCTGAGCCAGTGAGGATCCGAAGTTCGGCCGAGGTCCCATTCCACACGCAAGCGACACCTAGGGCGAGTATGGCTACAAATCACGACCCGCTGAGCTTTGCCGTGATGCTTTACTTCGCAGCAGGGTGAGAGAAACGGCCGCCCGCCTTCTTTCCCCCTCTCTCCCTCCTTCTTCGGCGCTGGCATTGAAGATCAGCGTCTCAGGCAGCTCAGCTCTCTATGAAACAGAACCTATTAAGGGATAGCCCTGAGAGCACTCAGCACGCGGCCAGTTCCTGTACCGACATCTCACTCACTTCGCAGAGTCGAGCCAGCCTCCCTGGCCTTCGACCTTCCTCTTGCGGCATTCGAGTCCGTTTCTGAGCGCCCATCTACCGGTTCTGGAGCATTGCGCCGTCCGCAAGGATGTCTTGTCACCCACTTTACCTCTTCTCCAACTTCGCAAGCGGGCGAGCACAACCCTTACGACTTGACACCTCGCCGCCGCTCGAGGAAGCCCGTCACCCTTTCGCTCTCTTCTCCCCCTTCGCTTTCCCCTTCGTTCGCTGGTCCGACTCGCTGGTTCTGCTTTTGTTGTATCTTGCTACTTCTTCAAGGTGAGCAGTCCTCGAGTCGAGGTGCGAAGGAGTGAGCTGACACCTTCGCGCGGCGGCAGTGTGATTGCCTGCCCGGACCGAGTGTTGGCTTGAGCTGCTTCGCCTACAGCTCATAGGATCTACATCTACCAGTGAGCATCTTCCACTGCTGCCTCGAGGGATCCAGGCTGACCCTTTCCCTCGCAGAATTCCGCATCTTTCGCTCTCGTCGTTGTCGAGGCCACCTCAGCGTCATCTATCAGTAGAGGTGAGCTCGACTTCGCTGTAGGGCAACAAGAACCGGTCTGATCTCTCTTCTTCGCAGTCGACCATCATGGGACAGACCGTCTCCGCTCCTTCGACTCCCCACCTTCCCTCGTCGCTCAAGGGCAAAGGCAAGGGCAAGGGCAAAGCTCGCCGCCATACCACCGAGCCATTCGCACCTCTCCCTGGCGACTCGGACGCCATCGTCTACTCGCGCGAGCAGCAGCAGCTCATCGCTCGCTACCTCGCCGAGGAGAAGCTCGAGGGCCGAACACCACGGCTTGTCATTCGCGACGACGCTGCTTCACCGCAGTGGGGCAAGGTGCAGGACGACGAGGAGGAGCATCTTGAGGGACTGAGGATCAACGTCGGAGGTCGGCGGCTGGACAAGTCTCGCTCGGCGTTCACGGGACTCGAGATCGTCTCGGACTCGCAAGGCTCGCAGGACGTCCTCCACGAGGCATGCAAGAAGCACGAGCGGACTCTTTCAGCATCCTCTCAACCGCTCAGCCGTTCCCGCTCAGCCGCACCGCCCTCTTTGGCGCACACCTGGCACCCCTCCTCCTCTCGCCGGCGCGGCTCCGCCTTCTCCGAGCACGGCTACCTCAACTTCCGCCCTCCCTCCCCCTCTCCCATTCCCATCGGCGCTCGCGATGCCAATACGAGTCCCACCTCTCACTGGAGCGAGTCATCCGCCGACGGCCGAACCCCTCCTCTAAACTTCAACACCTTCCGCAACTCGGCCAATTTTACCCTCAACCCGAAGCGCCTCTCCACCACCTCTTCCAACCCTCGACACTCGCTGCACGAGCCTAGCCATCACTCCCTCGCCAACGACCTCATGGCGCCGACCAAGCCTCTACAGAAGGCGATCGAGAAGGGATTGCAGGGCTACCGCGCCAACAAGGAGAATGAGCGGCGGCGGAAGGCGCTGAAGAAGCGAGGGCCTATCGTCGTGGTTGGAGCTCAGAGGGTGGGCAGCGGGCGGTATTCGATGATGCGCGAGGCGGCTGCTCGGTCGGCGGCCACGCGCAAGGAGAGTCTCGGGTCGAAGGATGGTCTGGCGTCGAGGAGGGAGAGCAAGGATAGCAACGGCAGGCGGAGGAGCTCGACGAGCGAGGGGAAGAGGACCAGCGCCAGTCGACGAGGGAGCGGACCGACTCGCGACGAGGAAGGCGGGTCCTCGACATTTCCCAACGTTTCCAGCTCTGCATCCTCTCCCTCTTTCCTCCATCGTCGCTCGCCCTCAGCTCAGGCTTTGATGAGCTTCATCGCCGCCTCGCCCGACCTCACCTGCCCCGACCCAGCTCACCCTCTCTTCGACCTGCAAGCCACTCCTCGCCCGAGCATCGCGCGTCTGCCCGAAGGACACCCCGCCAACCACCACGCTCGATTCCGCTCTTACAACGAGCGAGTCGCTGCCCTCCCTCCCAACCCTGCCGGCCCCGCCGCGTTCGCCTCCGGACCCGCTCCCCTCCCCGCTCGCGGCGTCCTCGCTCAGCGCAGAGCTTCGGCTCTCGCTGGCTCGACCAGGTCCTCCGTCGGCTCGGCGTACGCTCACATGGAGCCTCAAGACGGATTCGAAGGCGCCAGGCGCTCCTCCTCCTTCTCGGGCGCGTCGAGCCGCAAGCTGTCCAACTACCGCCTCTCCATCGCCGAGCCTCGCGACGAGGCCGAGGTCGCCGGGTCTCGTAGGAGCTCGGTCGCTTCATGGACGACCACCAATAGGAGTAGGAGCAGGCTGGACTCGGTCGATCATGGCCACTCGAACGAGGCTTCGGCATGGAGCAAGGGCTCGGCTGGAGCAGGAGTGGGAAGGCGCCAGTCGACTGTCTCGCTCGGCAACGATCGTCGCCCTTCAACCACGTCGATGCCTTTCATCAGCGATGCTCCCGTCCTTCCCTCCGCCCGCTCCAACTCGGTCGTCTCCAGGACCTCCTTCCCTCACTCGGTCGCCTACACCGCCGACTCGACCCGCACCCCTTACCGCGATACTCGACTCGGCAGCACCGCTTCCTACTTCTCCATGCCCTCCACGACTCTCGACCTCCCCGTCACTCCCGAGACGGTCCTCACTCCCCTCGCCGATGTCAACCGCACGCCGAAGCCGTCTGCAGCGTCGACGGGCGAGATCAGCTGGGGAAGCTACTCGCTCGCACCTGCTCCGCTGCCTATGGACGCCAGCTCCCGCGGCTCGGTCACGTCGGTGTTCTCGGAGATTGCTCCCGAGACGATGGACGCCTTCCCTGCTCCTCCTACCTCCACTCGCCCTCTTCGCCTCCACGTTCCCACCCCTCTGGTCATCAAGAAGCATCAACCCTTCCCCTACGACACCGAGAGCTCGCTTCTCTCGGACGCCTCGACTCCCAGCACCGGCTCGTTCGACTCGGCGAGCACGAGCTCGACCACGTCGCAAGGCCTGCTGCAGCTGCAGCAGGAGGAGGCCTTCGGCACAGGCAGTGGGTTTGCGCAGACGCTTGAGATGCTCTCCAATGCGGTGCAGATCAGCCTCGAGGGACAGGGCAGCACCTACAAGGCGCCTCCTTCCCCATCGCTTTCGCTCGGCGGCAACTCGGCGGCCACCTTCACCATGGACGACTTGATGCAGCTGGGCGGCAACTCTTGGTCATCGGCTGAGGCGGTTCGCACATCGGCCCTTCCTCCTGCCTACCACACGGCCACCGTCGCCTCTCTCCCCGTCTTGTCCTCCTCGCCTCTCGTCCCCTCGGCGCCCTCCACTCCCAAGCTCAAGACTCTCGCTCGTCGCCCCTCGGAGCATCAGCTCGAGCACGCGAGTCCCAACCTCTCGCTCCCCGCTCAGCCTCTTCCTACCACCACCTCCAAGCGTCAAGCTCCGCCCATCTTCGCCGACTGGAAAATGCGCGTCAGCACCACCGCTCCTCTTCGCCTCCCGACAGTCGTCTCGCCCATGACCGACCCCTTCACCTCAGGCTACTACGAGCAGGAGGATCTCGAGGTCGAAGACGCCGCTCCCTCGTTCGTTCGCGTCATCTCCACTGCTCGCTCGGGAGTCAAGAAGTCCTTCCTCGACTGCTCGCCTACCCCTCCCCATCAGGAGCCTACCAACGAGCCCAAGGGACTCGGACTCGACGATGTACGACCCTTCTCCACCATCGAGGCGAGCGACAACCGTCGCTTCTCGTTCACTCCTCGGGAGCTGGCCATCACCTCGGCGAGGAGGGACACTCACCCGACTTGGACACCTCCCTCGATGCGCAAGGCCGGTGGATTGGACGTGCTCGTTGAGAAGAAGAAGGGGAGGAGCGCGAGCGAGGATACTGGTGGGGTGTCGAGGTTGGGGAGCATGGGGAAGCGGGGATTCAGCAAGTCGGAAGTGAGTGATTGGTTGACGACGGCGAGCAGGGAGACGGTGCCCGTGACGAGGAAGCTGTAGGACTTGAGTAGAGTTGTTCACTTGTTGTCATCATTAGCTGTGCTGTGCACCTCGGACGACCGTGCGAGAGCGCCTTTGCGAGCCTGTTTGAGCTGAAGAAAGGCCGTGCGAATGTCCTCGCTGTACTGCACCCCGCCTTAAAGACTACATCAGGCTCGAAGTACCAGAACCCAATCATGCTCCAATCCTCCTCGACTCGGCGGCGTGAAGTCGCCCGAGGAAGCGTCTCCCTCGACCGAGCTCTCCTTTCCTGTCCTCGGATCCAGCCACGTCGCCTTGACCTTCTGTGCTCCAAACGCCCTCTTGAGATCCAGTTCGAACTTCTCTCCGTGGCCCGAATGAGCGATGAGGATGGTCGACGACCGTCCCTCCTCGTAAACGTCTCGCATGACCGTGACCCTCGAGTCGAGGTCGTCGGGCGCCGATGAAGCGAGGAGCACATCTTGAGCGGGTTGTCGGGCATGGAAGACGTCGGTAGGGAGTGACTCGAGGAGGGACCAGAGGTGAGGGAGGTAGGAGGGGCCGGGAAGGTCGATGTCGGAGCGCCAGGAGCGAGAAGGGTCTAGTCCACAGACGGCCTCGACCGCAGCTATTGGGGGGTATGCAGGGTCAGCGAGTGAAAGCAATTCTACCAGAAAGATGACTTACGTCGATTCGCATCCTTCTCGTACATCTGCCACACCGAGTTGGCGCCGTCTGCGCGAGTAGCGAGCGCCGAGTCAGCGCCGAGGTCAAACGTAAGATTTCAGCGACACTCACACACATATCCGACAGCACCCGAAAGTACCTGTGCGATTTACAAGACAACGGGGTGAGCTCGGCTCGGCTAAGGGCGGGCTGTCAAAACGGCACTCACCGACTGCCAGGCTCCGGTACGAATGTCGTGCTCGCCCCACATCCACTCGTTCTTCGAGTTGAGAGCGTTATGAAGAGCCTCGTCTGCAAAGTAGGCGTGCTAGGTCAGCCGACTGAGCTCTCTTCGGCGCCGAGGGCCAATTGCTCGGCGAAGGATCTGCGCCAGCTGCGCAGGTCTCGAGAGAAACTGAGAGACTCGTCGAGGTAGCTACAGGCAGCTAGATGAACGGACGACTCACAATGACCTTCGAGGTCGATGCAAGGACGAACGGGCGTGTTCTCCCACATGTGACCGATGGCGACGTGCGGCGAGCGCGAGTTCCAGTAGGCGAGAGGTGGAGAGAAGGGCAGATTGGGGAAGTCGGCATGCCCGCTCTGCACGGCATCCATAGAGAGCCAGTCCTCGTCGTTCCAGTAAGCCGAGGCTCGAGCTTCGGGGTACTTGGGGAGCCATCTGTTGTAATTGAGCAGGTCGGTCAGCTCGATACCTCGCGCGAGATGTGTAGCTGACTTGGAGGCTCTCCGTGTCGCAAAGCTTCCGCTGCAAGCTACCTCCTCCCTCCTTCTACCCGAGCCGGTGACGCGCAATACGATCGCCGAGAAATGACTTACAGCGCTGTAGGATGATAGGTGAGAAAGGGCGTCTGTCGAGGAAAGCGCTTGATCCAGAAGGGTGTCTCGGCAACGACGATACCACGAGCCATAGCTCGGAAGAGCGGGCGCGAGTCGTGGACAGGCAGATCCTCGTAGGTCGGCAGGGGAAGGTCGTTCGGGGCACGGCCGTCCTTGGCGTAGCGCTTGAAGAGCTCGCCTCCTCCTGTCCAATGAGGATTGGTATCCCCACCGAGCACCTTGGGGAGGAAAGGGTAGCGCTGTCCGATGTAGCCGCCAAAAGATTCGGCGCTCTTCTCGTTGAAGAGGACGGGGCCGGTCGTCCAACCTGTAGGTGTAGGAGGGTCAGCTGCTACTTGGAGTCGAAGAAGAGACTCTTGAGCCTTACCCATGTTGATCCACCTTGCCCACGTCGGCACCAAGCAGACCAGCAGCTCTCGCCGAGCGGCTTCTCTCACTACCCAGTCGATGTGAGCAAAGTACGCCTCGTTCGGCTTCGACGGGCTGTCAAAGTCGTTGCATCAGCGTATGGTCTCGCCCTTGAAGCTTCGGACTCACTCGTTGTCGTGCAGAGGGAGATCTCCTTGGCGGTTCGGCAAGAAGGAGAACTCGGTCGTCTTCGGCGCCGCGACTCCCAACACTTCTCCTCCGGGTCCAGTGACCTCACCGGGATCTCCTCTTGGCGTTATGCTACTGTAGTGAAGCAGAGGAATTAGCTCGGAGCCGGAAAGGAGGGCAGGCGGGCGGCTCACTCAAGCTCGGTGAGAGCTACAGCCATGATGATGTTGAAGCCCCGAGCTTTCCGGTTGTCGAGGTAGATGATGGCCTCCTCGCGCGTGAGACGAGCGAAAAGCTCCCATGCTGCAGAGGGAGAGCGAGGTCAGCGAAGCAGGACGTGCTTGAGTTGTGTAGCGCACCTGTGTCTGCCTTCCATAGCACAGGCTTTGTAGGATCTGCAGCTCGTACAAGGAAACGTTTGTTCGGTCCAGGCTGAAGAGCCAACGATTCGACAGAGTGCTGCATGCTGAGCGGGCGAGGTGAGATGTGGGGGGAGGCAGAGCTGAAATTCGGCACGAGGACGGCGCCTTGGTCAGCACGAGACGTGAAGTGGGCCTCCAAACATCCTGATCTTCCTAAAAGCTCGGTTTGTTTCCGCTTGTGACTTTTCCGCACAAATTCGAGAACCAAGTTCGGCTCGGCGCTGGGGCAGCACTCGTCCACTTCCAACACTTCCGCAGGCTGCTGCACTGCATCTTTATGAGCGTATCGCAAATTCTGAGGCTGTTTCGAGCTCCCAAGGCAAGTGCCAGCCGCGAAAGTCGGCATTGTGCTCTCCCTTTCTTTCGGCACCTCGGCCGCCGCCAGCCGGAGGTCTCTGCCGATTGGGCTCGGCTGTCTGGAAGACAGAAGCTGTTGCGCTATATAGCTACGCTTGCAGTGTACTACTGCAGTCTTTCTAGGACTCAGCAGGTGTAGTCCGTCTGCCCGCACCTTTGAACCTCAACGCCGAGAGCAACGCCGAAATGAAAGATCAAAGGCGATTCTGTGCTTGGTCTGCTCTGGAGAGCAGCAAGGAAGGTGACAAGCGGGTGCTCGGGATTATCGGGTGTTATTGCTACAGCTGACATCCTGCATCTCTTCTGCTCCCCAGCAAAGGAATCAGAGCTGCCCTTCTTGGCCGTGCCGAACTCAGCCGCCCTGCGCCACCTCCCCCCCGTCCGCACGCGGCAGGAAGTGCTTTGAACGTCCGAATTGTCATTATACAGCCGACGAAGAGACGAACGGGACTTGATCTCGTCAAACCTTTTCCCCTCTTCCCCTCCTCTCCTCCACAACTCCACAGCAACTTCCCCAGGCTCTCTCCAAAGCGCACATCCAGCATGCCGCCTGCCCTCCTCTCGGTCAACAATGACAAGCCCGCTACCAATGCTCCCAACCACCTCGAGGATAGCGAGCACATCCAAGCCCTCGAGGGAGCCGCCGCCTATTCTGATCTCACTACGTTCCAGACGGCTAGGAAGTTCTGGAAGGCGTCCCTCATCTGCTTCTTAGCTGCTCTCACCGCCTTGACGGATGGTTACGCCACTCAATTGCCTGGTGAGTGCTTGCGAAGACGACCCTGCTCGGCGCCGACTGACCCTCGCTTTGCCATGCAGGCAACCTCATCGCCAACCGAGGGTTCATCAATCAAATGGCAACTATCGAGGTCAAGGGTATGCCCGCCATTCACCCACAGCATCTCGCTATCTGGGGAGGACTCAGCTCGGCTGCTTCCATCGTCTCGCTTCTTCTCGGCGGCTAGTGCGTCCACCTTCTCACCGCCTTCCAGATCTTACGCTGACCTATTTACAGTCCCTCGGATCGCTTCGGTCGCAAGGCCATGATGGCCCTCCTGGTTATCCTTCTCATCGCCGCCGGAGCGGTCGAGGTGACTGCGAAGGATTGGAAGGCGTGGTGCGGTGCCAAAACCCTCACCGGCCTATCCATTGGACTCGCACAAGCATCCGTTGCTACTTAGTATGTTGTCGCTGTACTGCAGGTCCATTGGCTTCCAGCTGACCCCTTCCTCGGCGCAGCGTTTCGGAAGTCGCTCCCACTCGCATTCGCGGCGCCCTCCTTGGACTTTACTCGCTGATGTGGGGCCTCGGTGGGCTCATTGCCGCCATCGTCCTCAACGTCATTCAAAAGTCGTCAACTCCCACCGACTACAAGCGAGGCCTATACTCGACCTTCGGTTTCGCCGGGTAAGCTCTTGCTCTCGCTATGCACCTTATGGGCTCAACTGACACTCCTTCTGCTGCAGACTGGTCATGATCATCCTCCTCATCATTCCCGAGTCGCCTCGCTTCTACGCACGCCGAGGCAACGACGATGCCGCCAAAAAGGTCCTTCAGCGCATTAACGGCGGTGTGGAGGGCTACGACGTCGACCGCGAGTACGCCATGCTCAAGCAGGAGGTTGAGGATGGCAGACAGCTTGCTGTATTGGCCAAGGGCATCTCGTACATTGACCTCTTCCGCGGAACCAACTTGGTGAGCTGGCTTCTCCGAGCTCGGTCGAGCCTTCGTAGCTGACCTTCTGCTCTCTCTTCAGCGCCGCACATGGGTCTCGTTTGCACCATTCGCTTGGCAGCAGCTCATCGGTATCCCCGTCGTATTCGGCTACACGTCGTACTTCTTCCAGCTCGCTGGGCTCAAGAATCCTTTCCTTGGAACCGTAGCCGTGAAGTAAGGAGAAGGGAGCTGATCGTCATAAGCTATAACCGACTAACCGTATTTTCACACAGTGTCATCCTCCTTTCCGGCATCCTCAGCTCGTTCTACCTTGTCGAGCGCGCCGGCCGAAGGTCGCTCATCAACTACGGAGGACTGGTTATGGTGGGCTCCCTTGTGGTCATTGGCGGTCTAGGATTCGCCAAGACCAGCTCAGCCACATCGAACGCCACCATCTTCTTCATGTGGGTTCCAGTTCTCGCATCCAACGTCGACTCACGCCTTGCTCGGCGCTGACTGCTTCCCGATTCAGGTGTCTCTGGGTCGCTGCCTACTCTACCTCGGCTGGTCCTCTCGGCTACATCTTCCTTGGAGAGTCTTCCACCCCGATCCTGCGCGCCAAGACCTCCGGAGCAGCTGCCGCAGGTGCAGGAGCATTCGGGTGAGCTCACTTCGGCGATATCTCGTCTCGACTTCTAGCTGACTTTTCGCGCCTTCAGGCTCATCTTCAACTACTGCTCACCTCTCATGCTCTCTGCGGCACCCGCTGGAGCCGGATGGGGCGTCAAGACGGCCTTCTTCTTTGCGGGAACGGGATTCGTCGGGCTCGTCCTCCTCTTCTTCACCATTCCGGAGACGAGGAACCGCTCCTACCTCGAGCTCGACGAGCTTTTCCTGCGCAAGATCCCCGCCCGTCGCTTCGCCACCACCAAGACATCTGTCGATGCCGCCAAGGAGGATGCGAGCGACGACGTCAAGGGGGAGGGCTCGGTTTAGAAGTGAGAGGCGTCATTAGTGGACAGTTAGGGTTATTTGGGTGTTCAATGGAATCAGTGTATCAGTGTCAATGGCTTGCCCCTTTAGCTGAGAAACGGAGAGCAGCGCAGGACTGCAAACCAGCCGGCGAGCTTGCGAAGCCTTCGCCGAGATGCTCTCAGCTTGTCCTGAACGACCCGGTCGGCGGAGGAGGAGGCATTACGGTAATCTTGCTGAACAACACACAAACGGCGGAACTACTGAATGCACCTAGAAAGAGAGAGATTGACCATCCGACAACAGCTCGGCCCGCCGCCTAGAGCCCACGACTCCATTTTCATGGGTGAGACGGCGGACTGGTCGATACGCCCTCCCAGCCTTCCTCGTTGACCGACTCGGCGATGGCGACTGGCGAAGATGAAGGCCGAGGGTGTGGGTCGACGACGACGAGGCTGTCGTCGTCGGGCGAGCGAGTAGGATTCGTGGATGACGAGGCGGTAGGGAGAAGAGGAATCCGAACGGCCGAAGTCGACGATGTGGTGCTGGTAGGCGGAGGGGAACCAGATGAGGCACTGTGCCAAGAGTCATCGACTCGACGAATGGACTCGACCTCCTCCTCAGCGCCATGCCGGACTTCTGCTGGCCCGAGACCCTGCAGGGGAACAGCAGCAGAAGAGCTAGCAGCACTAGCGTCGGTGCTGTCGAGCTCCCAGTCCTCCGGTTCGCTGAAGTCGTCCGTGTCCTCGTCGCCGACGAGGGAGGAAGGAGTGGTCGTCGAGTGAGGGGCGCGAGTAGGGGTGGCGTCGGTGGAGGGGGCGGTAGTGCCCGAAGCTCGACGCATCCAGGCTGGTGGAGAGCCGGCGAGGGAGAAGATGGGCTTGGAGGCTTGGAAGAGCTATCGGCGCCGAGGCGAGAGTCAGCGAGTGTTCGAGGCGAGAAAGAGACACGACGCTCACCTCGGCGACCTTCTCGCTGAAATCCTCCCAGTCCTCCTCGTCCTTGATCAGGAATCCCACCAGCATACTTGGGTCCAGACTCGCGAGCGCCATCTTGCGGACCTTTTCGCAGTGGTATGTCCTCGTCTGCTGATCCGAGTAGGCCTCGTTAAAGTATTCGTCGAGCAGGACTCGCTCTCCCGGCGGCGTCGATGTTGTTGCGCGGCGAGCGGAGGAGACGGAAGCGTGTCGAGGGGTGGTAGGGGTGGAGGGAGCGGGAGGGGCGACCGTGACGAACGAGTCGGTGATGGTGCTTCCCCGTAGGTGTTGCTCTGGCTCGTCGTGGTCGGGGGAAAAGGGCAGAGAGATGGGGGTCTGCTGAGCGAGCGCGGCGACTTCGGAGGATGAAGGCGGGCGGAGGGGGATGGTGGTCCGGGGATGATGAGGGTCGATATAGAAGAGCGAGCTGGCTTGAGCGCCGACGAAGTAGTAGGACGAGGAAGGTCGACCTCCTGCGATGCCGACGGATTGTGGTAGTCGAAAGATGCCCTGTTGCGAGGGCGAGAAGATTAGGTGCGAGCGACTCGACAACGACCGCGCGAGAGCTCACCTTGACAGCTTCGTGATAGATCGGGTTGACGCCATCAATCCCAAGTCTCAGCCCGATGAGGACGAGCACCGGCTTCTCCCAGCCACCTGCCTCTCCCCTCGCCGCCGCCGCTACCTCGCTCCGATAGACCGCTCCATCGTTGACGACAACGACCTTTAACCCCGCGGGTTCGAACGCATTGACGAGCGCTTTGATCGCTCCCGCTGCGGTGGAAGGGCCGAACCACTCGCCGACGTCCTTGCCGAGCTGCTTGCCCATGAGAGCGAAGCGGTGGACCGAGAAGGGGGAGAGCGGAGAGGGATCGTCGAGGAAGAGGGAGAGGATACGAGTGTAGGTCGCTGCTTCGGGCGTGGCGGTCGGTGGCGACGTGGAGGTGGGCGATGGTGGTAGCGAGCGTCGCCAATCTGTTCGAGAGGAGAGAGTCAGCGGGGCGAGAGCAGAAGAAGGAGAGACTGGGCTCACCTCGTCCCAGATGGACCGTCACCAACGTATTCGCCAACAGACTCTGTCCCGTCCTTAGCATGCAACCCCATCCGCTATCCGTCGTCAACCCTTCGGCGTTCCCAGCCCTCGCCCCTCCCCGTCCAATGCTCATGCTCAGCGCATTCATCATTCCTCCTCCTCCGCTGCTAGGCGAGCAAGGGATCGCAGGGAAGCCTGTACGGTAGGTGAGGGCGATTCGGGAGTAGAAGTCGTGGTAGAAGGCGACGGGCCAGCCGAAGGTCGAGGATGGTGCAGACGTCGTGAGGGTGTTGGAAGAAGGGGCGGCGGGAGAAGGAGATCGCGAGGGTGACGGAGAGCTGGCGAGGTCGGGAGACGTGTTGGCCGAGGACGAGGAAGGGACGGAGCCGGTGGACGAGGCGGAAAGAGAGTCCAAGTCGACGCTGGCGTGCTGCTTTTTCCCACCTCCTCGCTTCCCCTTTCCACTCTGCCAGCTCTTCCGCTGATTCTCCCTTCCCTGCTTCTCCCTACCCCCTTGCTGCACTCCCAACTCGTCCCTCTCCTCCCCATCCTCTCCTCCCCCAGGCCTCCATCCCTCATGCCTCACTCCAAGCACCCAAATATCCTCCTCACACCTGTCCGCTTGACTATCCGTATCCAAAAAGTACTGCACCGCCTTATCGAGCATCCGGTCCAGCGGTCCCAATCTCCCTCCCGTCGCGCCGTTCCCATTCGTCGCTCCCGTCGAGCCCTTCTTCGGCGAGCCACTGCTGCCACCGCCGAGACGGAACGAGCCAGCGCTCCCGAGGGAGAACTTGCTGGGACTGCCGGCTGAGTTGGAGGTCGAGTTGGAAGGAGATGGGTTGAAGGAGGAGTGTCGAGCGGGGCTGGATGACGCTTCGGCGGAAGGGGATGAGGAACGAGGGAGGTGGGATGTCGAGGCAGACGCTCCTGGGCCGGTGGAGGAGTTGAGGATCGAGTTGAACCAGCCGCCGATGCGACCTGCTGCTGCTGTAGCGGCGCCAGGTCCTTGCGATTGGGCGAGAGGGTTACCGTTGCTGGCGGTGGAGAGGGGCGGGGAGGTCATTTCGAAGAGGGAGGTAGAGTCGCGGGAGGTGGAAGCGAGAGGAGCGACAGCTGAGGAGTATGGTGAGGAGGAGGAGACGGAGGGCGCGTCCGAGTCCCTCGACCGAGACCGGCTTGTCGGTGCTCCCGTTGGGCTGAGATCGCGGTCCTCGCCACCCTTCCCACCTCGCCCAAACATGCGCAAGTTACTCTTACTCCGCCGCAAGCCGAACCTCCCTCCCAAACTTTTTACGCTCTTGCCGTCTCCTCCTCGGCCGAAATCCTCCTCGCCCTCCTCCTCCTCCAAGTCGGCGCTGGCCCAATCTCCCAGCTCTTCTTGTCCCTGTCGACTCCCCCGCTTGTTCCCCTTGAGGTTCAGACTGGCGAAGCCTCTTGCGACCGCCGAGCCCGAGTTGCTAGTCGAAGTCGACGTCTTGGAGTCGGTCGAGCCTCGCCGTTTCTGCAGCTTTGCCGAGCCGTGCGATACTCCCGACGAAGAGGAAAGATTGCTCTGTGCCGAGGAGGAGGGAGAGATGGAGATGGTGGGGTTGCTCGCGGGAAGAAGGGAGGGTTGGCCGTCACTGCTCTTCGTCCGGGAGAGCCATTTCGAGAGCTTGTTGCTTCTCGCGGTGGTCAAGGAGACGGAGTCGATTGATCCTTTCGAGGTGACTGGTCGAAGTGGATTTGCTGGGTGGTCTTGGGGGTGCGAAGCGGCGGCGGAGGAGGAGGGAGGTGCGGGAAGAACGACAATCTCCCGCTGCTTGGAGCGACGTCGATTCGTCGTAGAGTTTGTGGAGGAGGGTTCAGCACCAGTCGTACGCTCCGTCGAGTTGGTGCGCGAGCCGAGCGGGTGCGAAGTAGGAGCAGCGGCGCCTGGTGGTGGTGGGGGTGCGCTCACTCCACTATCGGCGCCTGACGACGCTTCGATCGAGCGTGGCATGGCGCCGGAGGTAATAGGGGTATCCAGCGAGTCCGATTGATCTGTTGGGTGGTGCAAAGAGTCAGCGCCTGACGGTGGCGAAGCTGAGCTGAGGTGGCCGAGCGCGTGGCTCGGGCTCTTGGAGGGTGAGAACAGCAGTACTGCGGATGCGCAGAAGCTGCCTGTCTGTGTACTAGACTTATCTCCCTCTGGAGCCTTGCGCCAGTGGTCCGCCGGCGCTGCAGGCTAGCAACGAGCTCGAGGCTCCTAGTGCGTCTCTCGAGCCTCGCCGTTGCGGGCTCTCGATGTTGTACAGCAGCTGCAGAGTAGACAAACACTCACCCGAGGTAGCTGTACTCTTGTACGTCGATAGAAAGGCGCTAGACGGGCGTAACGAAGCGAGCGAGATGGAGCGGACGGGCGAGAGGTCTGAGAGCGCGAGAGGAAGAGGGCGAGCAAGCTGTAGGGGAGTGCTCCTGGTGCTGTAGGCGATCAAGTCGAGTAGTAAAGTAGAAGCGAGGGTCAATCCCCGCCTACTCGAGTACAGCGGCAGAAGCCAAGCCGAGTCGGCTTTCGCTCAACTGCTCTCTCTCTCCCGCCTCGCTCGTCTCGTATCCGCCCGTCTCAGCTCGCTCGTTTTTCTGTAGGGCTTTCAGCGCTTGGTTCTCACCCCTACATCATCTCTCCTCTGCCCATCCACTATCATGTAAGCTCGCTTCGACTCACGCGCCCCTTCCCCTTCAATCGCTAACAGCCTGCTCGCTTCCTCCGCTTCTTGCGCCGCTCGTCGCTCTCCCTGCTTGTAGGGGATCATCTCTCTCAAAAGCCTTGGGTGAGCTCGCTTCCCTCTGCTGCCTGTATCGTCCTGCAACCAGCGCTGACCCACAACAATGCACGCGTCTCCCCCCCCCCCCCTTCTCTCCTTCCGCCCTGCTCGTCCGATGGCCCCCCAGGCAAGCTCTTCGGCAACAAGGAGATGCGCATCCTCATGCTCGGACTTGATGCTGCTGGAAAGACCAGTGAGTGCTGCCTCTTCGACCGGCTTCGCTTCAAACGAGGCGCAGAGCGGGGGGCCGTCCAGCGCTCTGTCCACGCGATCAGCACCTGACGGCTCTTGTCACCCTCACAGCCATTCTGTACAAGCTCAAGCTGAATCAGAGCGTCACCACCATCCCTACCGTCGGCTTCAACGTTGAGACTGTCACTTACAAGAATGTCAAGTGAGTTTCGCTCCTGCTGCACAGCTGTCCTACGCTTCCGAGCAGTTGGGGACAGCCCACGGATCTCTCTACAGCTGGACTGACCCTCTTCCTGCTCGCACTCTCCCAGGTTCAACGTCTGGGTCCGTTGCTCTCCCTCTCCCTTCGGCGACCCCTTGCCCCCCGCCTTTTAGCTGACCCGTCTTCCTGCACTCTCTTCTCCCGTCTCACCCCCTTCGGAATACCAGGATGTCGGAGGACAAGACAAGATTCGTCCCCTCTGGCGACACTACTACACGGGCACGCAGGGCCTCGTCTTTGTCGTCGACTCGCAGGACAGGGAGCGTATCGAGGAGGCTAGGACCGAGCTGCATAAGATCTTGAACGATAGGGAGATGAAGGAGTGTTTGCTGTTGGTGTTTGCCAACAAGCAGGATCTGCCAGATGGTGAGTCGAGCTTTACGAGCCGGATCGAGGGAGGCTCGGCCATCTGCCCTTCGCCGAGGCAACGCGCTGACAGACCTCATCCTCTCCCACCAATCTCATCCTCCACCAACACGTCGTAACGCTCCCCTCTTCCTCACCGTACAACTCTCCTCGCGATCTTCTCCCTGGACCCTCGCCGATCCGAATTTCAGCCATGTCGCCGACAGAAGTGACGGAGAAGCTTGGTCTCCTGCGCATGAAGGACCGCAGCTGGTACTGCCACCCTTCCAACGCGCTCGACGGTGATGGTCTCTTCGAGGGTGAGTGCCGGCTGACCGGGGGGAGCAGATGATCTGCGCCGAATAGGAAGCTGACTCGCCCTCTGCTTCGTCTCAGGCCTCAACTGGCTCTCGCAAAACCTCAAGGCATCCAAGTAATGGCCTTCTGTCTCCACCTCCGTTTGTCGGACCCCTCGGCATTCGCTTCTCGGCTCCCCTCCTCCCACCTCCTCCTCATTCCCCAATCCTCAACGGTTACCCTCAGCTCTTTCGCATTCCCCCTTCCTTTACACCAAATACTCGATACCCACCCGACCCGCCTTCTCCTTCGTCGAGGGCCCGGCTTTTGTTCTTCTTTCCCTCGACTCGGCGAGCGCGAGTCGAGGCGCGGCGGCGTGTGTGTGCGTGTGTGTGTGTGTGCTATTGCGAGGTCGGAGGGTACCAAGGGTGCATGAGTGAGGTTTGTCAATTAATTCTCGTGCGATATTCGAGCGCGGGCTTGCGCGCCGAGAGCCGAGGGGAGTTTGGAGGAGCTGCTGCCTGTCGACCGCTCTTGGATCGCTCATAGGAAGAGACGACGATGCATTTTGTCTGGCAGAAGACACGCTCTCTCGCTCTTGTTGACTCGACCGAGCAGATTTGCCGTAGCCTTGAAGCTCTGATCTCGGTGCCGACAGCTCGGCGAAGTCCAACCGCCGCATGATTGACGAGCTAAACAGAGCTGGTAGAATCAGCACTGCACCAGCAGACTGCGCAAAGGTGCTCGACCAGCGAGTTCGTCGCTGGACAGCGAAGAAAGCTGAGAAAGGCAGTGCCGACTGCACCGAGGCAACACCGAGCATCGCCAAGGACGGGAACGGCTATCGGTGTAGAAGGCCAGAGTACAGGTAAATGAGGCTCCATTCACTCAACAGCACAATAGACTTGGAGCCATCCATTGTCTTGATCACTTCTTCCCCTCGAGGCGCTCCGGACGGACGGCGCCGATGCTCTGCTTCCTTCCTCATCCTTTGCTTTGGCAGCGGCCGCCTTCGAGCAGCACCAACACTAGAGCAGCAGCGAGTATGGCTAGAGCTACCGCCCGACCTCTGTACCTCCAGCTGGACGACTACATGGGCGCGAAGCTGTTGAACCCAGCGGAGCACCCCTCCCTCGCGACCCTCGGTTTGTGCGCCTTCCGCACGCCCGGCGCTGGCAAGGACGTGCCGAATAGCTACCATACACAAGCTCTGCCGTTCACTCTGCCACCAGCTCGCGTCATGAGGCAAGAGGTGGACGACGAGGCGCTCGAGCTGGACGATTCATTGCGAGGGATCCCCTTGGACTACGTGAGGGATAAGCTGAGGCTGCTGGGTAAGTGGGAGCGAGCTAAAAGATACAGCTCTAAATTAGCTGACAGGTTCTATCGCAATACAGGACCTGCAATGCTCGCCTCGACCGAAGGACCGCTCGGCGCAGAGCGGGAGGGCGGCACTCCTTCATCCAAGAACCCCTCTGCGCCGGTACCCTCACAACGGCTCCTCGTCACCTTCGAGGATCACGCCCAACCTCTCCTCCTCCCCGTACATGGCCTCGTATGGGCTCTTACCTCGCCTCTCCTTCCTTCGTTGGCGGCGGTCGCTTCCGCCGAAGCTATACCATACCCCGTCAACTTGCCTTGCCGCGCCAGCTTCCACCTCTTCCACAGCTGGATGTACCTCCAATCCACTGCCACCCTTCTCAGCACCCTCTTCACCTTCCCCGACCACTCGCCAACACCTCCAACCGAATCGCTCGAGGAGTCGGCGCTCGACCCTCCTTGTTCGGCGCAGGAGCCTGAGATGCTTTTAGCCAGGCTGGAGCTGCTGAGTGGGCTATATCGGAACGTCGTTGCGTTGCAGGTATGGGATGAAGAGCTCTGGAAGACGATGAAGAGCGCTTGGCGGGCGTTGGTTGATGGATTGCAGGTGTCGCTGAAGCGGCGGAGGCGGGAACAGAGCAAGGAGGCTGAGTAGCTGATCAGGGGGGTTAATGCAGGGTTCTTGTGCATTTGCTATCACGACGGTGGCGGGGCAGGCTACCTCACTGGCTCTCGCTCGCCTTCCTCTCCCGCGGCCGAAAGAAGTACGAACGAAACGACCTTGCACAGGAAACCCAAGATGAAAGTGGACGGAAAGTATGAGAGCTCTACTAGAACTAGAACTGTGGCACGTCAGGAAAGGTGGATGCGAAGGTATCTGAGGAGCGACAGGTCAGCTTATCGCCGAACGAGACAGGACATGACTACTCACAGGCGAGAGCAAAGTCATCAGGTGTAAGGTTGTAGTTTTGCGCGGCCATGTTATCTTGATGCAGCATGGTGAAGAGGGCCGACATCGCTGCATGACGGAACGAATTAGCTTCAGCCTCGGCGAAGGAGAAACGAGCTGCTCGGCGAGGAGGGAGGGGCTGAGCGCACCATCGGCATCAAGGTCGGGAGTTCGCACACCTCCCGAGATGCGCTGGGCAAGTCGACGGAATACAGCCTGTGGAAGCGCCTGATCAGCTCGGCGAGAAGGAGACGATAGCGAGCCGACGTACCATCTCCGGGCCCGACACGAAGGTGTGCAATCCCTCGGTGGCGGTCTTGATACTACTCCTCGAGGCCTTGGCTCCTTGCTTATCTACAATAGCTCCAATCCAGCCAACGCCGAGCCAATGCTTTGCTTGACGGTTGAGAGCGCTCTGACACGCGTTGAAGTTCTGGAGAGCGGTGTTGGCGAGGATGTTGATGGAGGAGTTGGCGGGTGCGGGAGTAGAGTCGCTGGCGCCAGATGATTCGAGCACGTTGCGACCGGTGCGAATGCGGTAGTCTGCGAGAAGGAGGGAGGTCAGGCGATGGTCGCCGAGACGGCGAACGAACGGCGCACCTTGGATCCAAGCTGAGCTGGCCAGGAAGAAGCAGTGATTGACGAAGGGGGAAGCGACGTAGACCATCGGATCGACAAACTGTTGGGAGGAGATCAGCCTTCGCGCACTTACGAGAAGCAGGCTGGTCGAACTCACGTCGGCGCCAGAGAGGATCGAGCCGATTGCCAGACTTGAGTTGTTGACGACAGCGAGACGGTCGGCGAGCGAGAGATCTGCAGCGTTGGTGCGAGGGTAGACGAGAGGAGGGCGATAGAGCAGGATAAGGATAGCGTGGTACTGCGAAAAGCGAATGAGGGTCAGCGACTGCATCTGCGAGTAGCCTCAGAAAGCTCGAGCGCACCCAGAGATGAAGGTGAATGTATATCGGTCCGTTTCCGGCGTCGTATTGTTGACGGAAGCTGCGAGAGACGAGAGTCAGCCTCGGCGGCGAGCGGTTCAGCTCCCGCAGCGACAAAACTCACTTGGAAGGGTTCCATGAAAGCCCAGTCGGTAACTCCGAGTAAATCCTCGTGATCCGATCCTCCAGCGCATTGAGACTGAGCAAGCCCGTCGGTTGATGCGCTGGCAGTCGAAGGTTGGTCGACTCGGCTCCCTCGGCGGGCTCGCCCCTCGACGGCGGTTCCGACTGTCCGGTGGGCGATCCCCACGGCTCGGTGACATTATTGGCGATGTCCGCCAGCTCGCCGTAGATCCTCATCATCTGTACGTAGGCGGGGAAGGGAGAGACGACGCCCCCAGCGAGAAGAGGGCGAGGGTTGTCCTGAGCGACGATGGCAATGTCCTCGTCGCTCGGCGGAGGTACCTGCGAGATACACGAAGTCAGCCTTTTTACGTCCGTAATTGGCGAGACAAGACTAACCGAGATCTCGTGCTCTTTGATGGTGGTCGGTCGCCCAGTCCCGAGGGCGAGGGTGCGGTCGAGGATCACGCAGGCCCACCACGTCAAGCGGTTGGCGGATCTTGTCTGAGGGTCTACTTGCTGACGACGGATGTCCTGTTGGCGAGAACGGTCAGCTGTATCCTTGAGGACTCGAAGCCCTACTCCACTCACCAGGTGTAGACCGAGATCCTGCGCCATCGCCAGCGCCATCCGACTGTACATCCAGAAGGCGCCTTCCGAGTTGAGCCCGAATTCAAAGTAGGCGAGCAGGAGCAGGCTCTGCACGGTCGCAGGCGATGGAAAGCCGAGCAGCGCGACCAGCATTCCCTTAGCCTTGTCGGCGAAGGTCACGCCGAACAGCGCTGGAGAGCGTGTGGCATCTGGACCGCGAACGAGTGGGTTGTCGGAGAACCTATTCAGCGAGCGACGTATCAGCGAGTGAGTCGGAGAGCGCTGAAGCCGAGAGAGAACTCACCTCGCTGCCAGAGCGCACACCGCGTTGATGAGCATCGGTCCATCTACCCGCTTCGACGGGGAATCATTGCTGTCCAGCTGTTGGAGGTAGCGAAGGCTCAAGAAGGGGAAGTGCGAGCCCATGTGCTTGAAGAAGAGGTCGAACAGCATCTCCTGAATCTCCGGCCGAGGAACGTCGGCGCCCTCCTCGAAGAAGCGGTCGACGCGAGAGGGAGGGAAAAAGGAGAAGGATGGGACTTGGTTCTCGTGCTGGTTGTGCGGTGAGCTGTACTGAGGGTCGGCGAAGGCTTGCATAAAGTCTTGAGCCGGCGAAGGGTTGCTCGGCGCGCCGCCGGTAGGTGATTGAGCTCGAGAGAAAGAAGGGGGGGCGGCGATGGAGATGTTGATTTGCTCGAGACCTGGCTGGATGGCGGTCGGACCGAAAGGTCTGCAGAAGGAAGGGTCAGCTGCCGCCGCGGCAAAGCAGCAACGCCGAGCTCACCGATGATACTGAAGGCGAGGCACAGCATCGGAGGAAGGTATCGGAGCCGGTGGTGGTGGTGGTGGAGGAGGAGGAGGTATTGGTGCAGGTCCCATACCACTTGGTACTCCCATCAGCGTGCTGCCGTTGGCCAAGGTCTCGAGGCCGGCTGCAGCTTCCGCCGCTCCAAAAGACGACTGGGCGAAAGGCGCGAGATGATTGTTGGGAGGTGATGTGGCAAGATTGTTGAGCATGGAGAGTGCACTAGAAGGACCGGCGATGGGAGGTTGAGGCTGCTCGGCGGGAGAGCCGAAGAAGGGCATGACGGGTTGCGAGTAGTGATAGAGCTCCGGGGAGAAGGCGGGACCACTCGAGGTCATGGAAAGGTCCGCCGAGTGCTCCCGCTCATCCTCTTTGACTACATCCTCCGAAGCTGGCCTCTTCCTCGTCCTGTCCCTTGCTCGCTTGCGGCCGTCTTTTGATGCATCTGGAGGCTCGCAAACGACTCCAGCGGCCCGACATGGGGCGCAGGGGAAGGGAGGGCTACATTTGCCTTTCCCTTCCGACGGCAAGGCGAAGTGAAGCATGGGAGTCAGCTCTTTATTGCTCGAGGCGGGGCAGACGGCTGAACGATGAGGGAAGGGGACTCACTCGTCCTACAGCGCGTACATGCCAAAGACGATCTTCTCTTCTTCTCCTTTGCCAGTGCAGCTCCTCCTGATCCGCTCGGTGGTGTAGGATCCTCGGGCGTGTTGTGAGCAGCGAGCGACGATTCGGAGGGTGGTCCAGCGGGCGCCTGAGCCATGGATGTAGATGCCATCTGTAGTCGAGCTGACTATCGATCTGACGTAGCCTTCCAACGAGAGCCGGCGGCGAAGTGACGAATTGCAGCGACGAGGCAGAAGGCAAGGCGCGTCGAGCGAGAGAGAGAGAGGAGAGGAGCCAAGCGACCGAGCTAGACCTTTGATCTCTTGCTCTCACCTGCGTTTCGAGTCTCGTCTTGTTTGCTGCAGCTGCTCAGCAAGGCTCTGCACAGCTACAGGGAGCCTCTCAGCCCCCACGCTCGGCTGTCTACACTTCCGGTCGGTGGACTACTTTGGCCTCGCTCCCGCCTCGCTTCTTTCTCTGTCCCACCACCGACAGCTTCTCGAATCATGCCTTCCGTCATCGCCGAGCCCGTCATCCCTGCTACCAACGGCCACCCTCTCAAGGCGCAGAAGGAAGAGCTTGTTACTCCCGAGCTCTCGCACGCCCTCGCGCTGGGCGGCATCAAAGCGGAAGCCAACTCGACGTTCGCGCGCGCCGACAAGCCCAACGTCGCCCTCTGGGTCAAGAAGGACAACTCGATCTACCAGCGTGAGATCCCCTACCCATCCTGCGCCCCCGACGCCTGGTAAGTCGAGCCGAGCAGCGAGGATCCCCGCCTTTCCAACCCCAGAGCAGCCGGCTGACCTTAGCTCGCCCTACAGCATCGTACACATCAAGGCTACCGGTATTTGCGGATCCGAGATTCACTTCTGGAAGACTGGGAGGATTGGAGACTGCAAGGTGGGCGATACAGCACGAGAATCCTTTGGTCGGGTGAGCTGACCTCTCAAGCCGGGCAGGTTGACCACGACCTTGTGCTGGGTCACGAGTCGGCTGGTGTCATCCTCGAAGTAGGATCAAACGTGACCAGCTTCAAGGCCGGTCAGTCACATCCTATAACCTCACAGCGAGGGGCCTAGAGCTGACCTTCGGACTTGGCTTCGGACTTGAACAGGCGACCGTGTTTCCGTCGAGCCTGGAGTTGCTTGCTACGAGTGCAAGCAATGCATCTCGGGTCGCTACAACCTTTGCCCTAGGGTCGCCTTCTCTGGAACCCCTCCGTAAGCTCTTCAACTGCGCCGAGGTGCGCCGAGAAACGACCTTGCAGCTAACGATGAGCTGTATTACAGTACACACGGAACTATGGCGCGCTATGTTGCTCACCCTGCTCGTTTCCTGCACAAGTGAGTAGCCTCAACTCGTCACTGTCACCTTCAGCTTGCTGACCTCGCCGACGTTGCCTTTCACCCTCCTTCGCTCCTCCCATCCCCCTCTTCGACTCCTCAAACCGCACTTGAACCTCACAGAATCCCCGACACAATGACTTACGCCGAAGGAGCCCTCGTAGAACCTCTCTCCGTCGCTGCTGGCGCCGTCTCTCGCGCCAGCCCTAAGCTCGGCCAGCCGGTGCTCGTCTGCGGAGCTGGACCTATCGGACTCGCCGCCGCCCTCTGCGCTCGCGCAGCTGGAGCCCACCCCGTTTGCATCACCGACCTCGACGAGCACCGGCTGGCACAGGCCAAGAGCTTCGGCTTTGAGCTCACCGTCAAGGTCGACCTCGCGTGGACGAGGGAGGAGTTTGGACAGGTTATTCGGGACAAGATGGGAGAGGGATGCCACCCCGAGATTGCGTTCGAGTGCACTGGCGCTCAGTCCAGTATCGCTGGCTCGATCTACGTGCGTTTTTGGCTCGGATCGCCCGCCGAGCAGCGAGCGCCGAGCTGACCTTGCTCTGCTGCTTCGCAGGCTCTCGTTGACGGAGGAACGCTTCTTCAAGTCGGATGTGGAAAGCCCGAGATTGAGCTTCCTATCATGGCCATGTCCTTCCGCGAGATCTCGTGAGTCTCCGTCGTTGTCGCTCCTCGAGCGCCGAGCTAACCTCGTCTCCGCCGAACAGCATCATCACCTCCTTCCGCTACAAGCAGACCTGGCCCGTCGTCATCCGGCTACTTAACGACAAGGTCTTTGGCGACGCGAGGCAGCTCATCACCCATTCGTTCAAGCTCGAGGAGTCGCTCGAGGCTTTCCAGACTTGTGTGACCGCGTCGGAGCGCTCCATCAAGGTGCAGATTCTCGATGATTGAATGGGAAGAAGGCAGTGGGTTGATAGGGCTCTGTTCAGGTTTTTGCATGGTTTGAAAGTCATTATGGTCGTTTTCGCAATCCAACGCGGATGACCTGCGCCGAGCGAGCGCCGAACTGCTTTCTCGCCTCATGGAACTCAGCATCAGCGTGTCGGACAGTCTGTCTCCGAAGCTAGAGGCTGCACCGTATAATCGTCTTGGGTGTTGTAGCCCATCACCGAGAAGCACTTCCAGACGGTAAGTTCTCGCGACCGTCGCCGTTCGTCTCTCTCGCTTCTTCGCCTCACTTCGTCTACTTCTTCGCATGCTCGTCCCGCGGTGGACCAGGCCGCCGCCTAGACTACTAAGCGCCTACATCTCAACCAGCCTTCCCCGACCTCTTATCGCCCCACAATACCTCCGCACTCCATCATTCAGCTCGATTCGCTCTCCTCGAGGCGCCAGCTCAGCCTTCCAAGCACCACCATTACATCGAGCACTCGGTCTACGATCCGTCACTGCTCCTGAACAGCTAGCCAGCCTCTCCTTCGCGCTCTCGAGCCCCACTCTCGACAGACGGCGAGCCTTCTCCTCGTCTGCACGGCAGCGGGACGTCTTCTTCGTGTCTGTACCGGCATTCAAGCAGGGACTGTTGGTGCTGGTGAGGGTTGGGCTGATCTTGCTCCCCGTGTAAGGCCCCAGCGCCCGCTCCGGCATGCAACACCAGCTGACCTCGCTTCTCGCCAGTGCATGGCGATGGGGCTTCTTCCGGCGCTTTCCCAAGCAGGCAGGAAGGCTGTGGCAACTGCCTCTGCTCGCAGTCCTCGCTGTCATCGGTCTTGGCTTGAACCAGTCGCCTCGAACGGCAAGGTGAGCGAGACCGCGGTTGGAGATGCTGCGAGAGAGAAAGCTGACACTTGACCTGCGCAGGTGGAGGCTGTTGCTTATGAGCGAGAAGGAGGAGCTCGAATGGTCCAACAAGAAGTAGGCGACGTTCCTCGGTCCACCTCCGCCGAGCTCTCGCCTGACCTTGTCCCTATCGGCAGGTTCGACGAGATCATCATGCAGGAGGAGCATCTACTGCTACCCCCAGATGATCCTCGAGTCACCGTCGTGAAGCGCGTCTGCGACCGACTGGTCCAAACCCTCAACGACGACTCCCCGCTCTCCTGCTTCTCGTTCGCCGAGATGGATCAAACGCGGGAATATCAGCGTCGCAAGATCATTCCGAGTGCTAGAACCGAAGCGGCAATGCTGTGGATGCCTGAGGTGAGCTTGCGATTCGTTGTGGAGAAGGAACTCGAGTTTCGACCGAGCTGATCCCGAGCCCTCTGATACAGACCTCGAACCCTCAGAAGCGGATACAACGCTCAGATTGGGACATCTTTGTCGTCGACTTACCCAAGATCAACGGCTTCGTGCTCCCTTCCACCGACATCTTTCTTTACACCGGACTTCTCTCTGTCGTCGAAGACGACGAGAATCTCCTGGCCGCCGTTCTGGCGCATGAGATCGCACACTGTACTGAGAGACATGTGACCGAAGCAATGGGCTTTATGGCACTGGTTTGTCCGCTGAGCTCGCCCCTAGCTTCCACCGCTGACCTGCCACTCGCAGTCGGGCGTCGTCTTCGATATCCTGCGAGGGACGGCGTGGGCTCTCACACTCTCGTTTCCGATGGTCGGAGACGCACTATCGGCGGGCTTCACTTTCATCGACCGTCGAGTAGGGCAGAGGGCGTACTCGAGGAAGCTCGAAAGCGAGGCCGACGCGCTAGGGCTAGAGGTCGGTCTCTGCCTGCTTCCTGCTCAGCGTCCATATCCTTCGCTGACTTGTTATTCCAACATAGCTCATGGCCAAAGCTGGATTCGACCCTCGAGGTGCCGTCACGCTCTGGGAGATCCTGACCGAGGTGAGTTCTTCTCCGCCGAGACGAGGCGCATCATTGACCTCTTGCTCTCCACCAGGTCGAGGAGGACGTAACGAATACTGGCGAGCACGGTACCATCACCGATCATATTGCTCTTCTTCGGACTCATCCGACGGGCGAGCAGCGACTTGAGGTGAGCTGCCCCCTCATCTCTCGGGGCGAGGGCTGTTCCGTCTCTCATCTACGGTCCCGCCAGGGGAAACGAACACTAAGGATCGTCCTTCACTCTACTCAGGACCTCAAACGCCACCTGCCTCAAGCCCTTAAGCTGTACGAGAAGGCTCGCAAGGAGAAGGCGGCGCTCGAGACGATCAAGAGTACCATCAAGGAGCTCGCTCAGCAGGGAGACTCAAATGCAGTAGCAGAGCCAGAAGGACCGGGAGGGACACCGGCGGCGCTGGCGGGCGAAGTGGTGTAGCCAGCTCGCCGAAGCAGGGGCGAGAGGCAGGAAAGGAAAGTGGATGAGCTTAGGGTTATGTATCGTGTTGTAAAATCTCGCCTAGCGTTGAATCTCGATCAAGAAAGCAGCGGAGAAGGTGACAAGGATGTACAGCCGAAAATCTACGAACTCCGAACTCCCTACTCTCAATCGTACTGCTTGAGCTCCTCTGCTGCCTCGACCCACTCGCGCTCGATAACAGCGGCATGCGCAGGAGATCGAGGAGTGATGCTGATGTCGAAGGGATGGGGCATGCTGTTGAAGCCTGAGGGAGATGAGATCGGAGAGAGAAAGGGAGGTCAGCGGAGTCGCCGAGAGGGAGAAGACAGACTCACCATCAGTGAAGCTGAAGATGTCGACTGGAATCTCCTTCCCAGCTGAATCGCGAGCTTTGCCGAGGTTGAAGGCCCACACTGCGAGAAAGTCGAGGTCAGCTTTCGGCGCTCGTTCAATCTCGGCGCTACTCACGAATCCTCGCAGTGTTGATGAAGATGCTGTTCTCGGCCAGATGCATCCCTGGACAGATCCTCCTGCCAAACCCGAATGCACTGTGACCCCACTTGCCCGGGTAGTCCCTCTTCTCCATAAAGCGCTCGGGGTCGAAACGATGAGGATCGGGAAAGTCGTCTGGGTTGAGGTGGATGGACCAGAGGTTGGCGATGACGGTCGAACCTTTGGGGATGAACATGCCGTTGTAGTAGTCGTCCTCGGTGGAGGCGTGAGGAGTGCCCTGCGTGGCGTCGAAAGCTGGACGTCAGCTCGGCACGCGTGAACGAGCAGTGAAGGCGAGACTCACCCCAAGAACAGCAATGGGTCGCCACCTGAGCGTCTCATTGACTATCGCGCGCACGTAAGGGAGCTCCTCGAGGTCCTCAAAGGTAGGCAGACGGTCGGATCCGACGACTCGGTCGAGCTCGGCTCGCGCCTTGGGGATGAAGGAGGGGCCGAACTCTGCGCATGCGAGCATGAAGGAAATAAGGGTACCGGAGGAGGTGTCTACTCCTGCTCCGAAGGGAGTGCCACAAGTGTAGGCGATCTGTCGCGCAACGAGCGTTAGCCGAGCGCCGACAAGGAAATGGAGCGCCGAAGTTCACCTCGAGATCCGACATGCCCGTCTTCTCCTTGCTCTCGAGCAGCTGCTTACAGAAGGAGAAGGGTGCGGTTCCGGCGTCCATTTTGGCCTTGACTTCATCGACGAGGCGTGTGTAGTAGGCAATGTCGCGCTCGCGCTGCTCGAGAGCGAGCTTGCGCCAGGGAGTGAGGAAGGAGGGGAGCCAGAGGAGGGCGGGGATCGACTCGACGAGGTACTTTCCGGGGATGCTATAAGATTTAAGAGGCATCAGCAGTTGATCTGAGGGATCCGGAAGAAGGAAAGCCAACAACTCACTTGACCGAGGTGAGGACGTCCATCGACTGGCGGTTCTCCACGACAACCTCGTCGGCGTAGATATCGTGTACTCGACGGCCGTAAGTGACGGTGACGATGACAGAAGCAGCGTATCGCTCGAGCTGGTCACGATACTGCTTTGGATCCTTGAGCAGCTCGTGCATGAGCTGCTTCGATTCGAGGTGCTGGATGGGGCGGTACGAGTCGGCGGCTTTCTGCATGAATGATCTGTAGGGTTTGTCCATGTCAGTGAATTGTTGAGGTGTGCGAGAGGCAGTCGAACGAGCGAGTCGGAGAGGCAACGGCGAGCGCCGAGCAGCGAAGAGAACAAAGCAGGCAGGCGAACTCACCCGTGTAGCACCTTGCGCCATCGCCTCCAATAGTCGTTGTATCCACTGCGACGAATGAAAGAGTTCAGAGTCAGCTCCGACTGCTCTCCCTCAACTTCGGCGCTCGGCGTGCACGACCCGCTCGCCCATAACTCACCTCATCAACCCTCGCATGTTATTCGAAAGGATCTCCTGCCCCATGATGAACCTCGGCCTCGAGCTGTAGATGTTGCTACGCTTCTCCAAGAGGTCCCAAGCCGCCTGCGAGACGAAGCGCCCCACACGGCTCAGCAAAACAGGCTTTGTCGCTCTTTCTTACAGCGCAAGGCGGCACTCACCTGAGCAGAGCCGAGTACAATAGTAGGAGTCTGACCCATCTGGAGGTAGACGACCGGCCCTGTACAGTCGTAGCGCCGTCAGCTTTCGTTCTCGCTCCCCACACTCCCTCCTCGCTAAACTCACCATACTGCAGATTCAACTCCCTGAACCACCTCCACGGTTTCCCACCCTTAGGTACCTGTTCCCTATTCCCTACGAAGAAGCCTGGCTTGGGACCGGGAGGGAGGTTGCCCGCTTTGCGTGGCCAGGACCAGGTGAGGAGGGCGAGCAGGAGGCCGAAAACGACTGAGAGGAGGAGGGAGGGGGAGGGAGCAGAAGTGAGCGAGAGGGAGGGTGGACGGAAGAGCTCCGTGTTTAGTGAGGCCATGTTGAGCCGACGAGGACGAGGGAGAGAGAAGGAGCGAAAGCCCGAATCGCTCGACTTGGCCGAGGCGCACCAGCTCCGACAGTCCGAGCCAGGCGGCGGAAGACGATTACTCGCCGACGTGTCGCTACTCCGACGCAGGGAGCTGTACGACGTCTGAAAATTGTCCAATTCCCATGCTACCCCCTCCGCCTCTGTACAAAAATGCGGCGGGTCTTCTGCAGCCCTTTCTCAGCGCACCGATGAACCCAGCTCAAGCGATGGCAGAAGTCGATTCGGTGGTGGTCGGTGCCGCAATCTTGTTGCGACGGCCTATAGAACAATTCAGAGTATGTCAACTTTTTAGTCCGAGATCGAGGAAGTGAGAAGGCGAACCATCCTGCCAGCGGACGGCGACGGTGCCATCGGGGTACCCAAAGTAAGCGGCGAGGGCCATGCCGGCGAAGATTCCGACCTCGAGTACACCAGTGAGCCTGTGAGGGTGAAACCGAGTCAGCGGGATGAAGCCGAAGGATGGAGATGGGGCGGCACTCGGCGAAGCTGCCGAGGAATGAGGGGAGGGAACTCACATCTTGATGCGGTGGAGGAGCTCGGCTGGGTCGCGCATGTACGACTCGGAGAAGACGGCGTCGATGACGAAGTTTCTATAGGAGGTGCGTCAAAGGTGAGCAAGGTCGAGCGAGAGGCTAGCTCGAGAAGGACGACTAACCCGTTATCGGTGACCACCGGTCCCGCCTTCATCTTGCCCATCCTCAGCACCGGCTTCTCGCATCCCATCTTCTGCAGGTCTGTCCACCCAACGCAAGAGGTTCAGCTTTCCGGCCTCCGAGCCTCCAAGACCCAAGATCCGAGCTCGCGCAACTCACTCTGGAACACCTTAGCCCAAGCGAAAGGGGCGACCTCAATCGGTACACCTTGCTTCCAGTTGGTGCCGAGGACCTTGGAGTCCTTGCGCGAGTCGGCGACGAGGATAAAGTTGGTCGCTGCTTCGGCGAGGACCTTTTCCCGGAGTTGGCAGGCTCCTCCTCCCCTGCAAGATTCGAGACGAGCGTCAGCATACTCTGGAGAGGCGGGAAGGCGTGATGGGGCTCACTTGATGGCGTTCAGGTCGTCCTGCGAGCGAGCAAGATGGGCCAGAGGTCAGCGAAATCGTTCCTCGGCGCGCGAGTCCAGCGCTCTTCCCTCGCAGCGAGCAAGTAGGAACTCACATCCACTTCATCAGCACCATCAATCGTCACATCAATGTTGGGGAACTGGTCCACATCGCCGAGGTTGAGGCCCGCCTTGACGATCAACTCTTTGGACTGGAAGCCCGTGGGAACGTACCTAAGGAGTCCAGGGTATCAGCTAGGCTGCAGGCCTTCAAGAGGGAAGACTGACCAACGGTCGCTGTTGGCGTGGCAGTGAGGCTCTTGGCAGAGGCGCTCGACGACGTAGGGGACGGTCGAGCCAGATCTGCGTGAGGGAGGCAGGAAGAGAGAGTCAGCGTGGTTTCTGAGGCGTGCTGTAGGGATCTCGACTGTGTCCAACCGTGCTGGCGTCCTCGACGCGAAGCGAAGCTACTCGGGCACGAGCGCAGGTCGACCGATAGCTCGGTCTGAAAGCGCGACGTCGAGCCCCTCCTCCGGCGCGGCTCCTATAGACCTGCACACCATCGAACTGCTCCCCTGTACCCTCCAGACCGAGCCTAACCGACATTGCTTCCCGCCGTCGCTCCCTTCCCCCGCGTTGACTGTTCTGAGCGTGAGAGAGCGAAGATCCTCCTCGCCGTCGCATGTGCCGCCGTTTTGGGTCCGACGAAAGGCAGGATGGCTAGACTAACCCAATACCGAGGACCTTGTGGTAATCCTTGACGTGCTCGTCCACTGCAGCGTAGGCGGCCAGACGTTTTGCGTTCTCCTCTGGCGAGAGTTCCGAAGCAAAGGAGAGCGGGTGTCCAGTGGGGTGAGCGCCGGGGCCGATACGAGATGCCTATTGTGGTTGACAAACGAGAATCAGCGTGAGCCTACTGTACGCCAAAAGGGCCGAGACGAGCTTCTCCGAGGGAGAGAGAGAGGCTGCTTCGACTTGGACGTACTGAAGCGTGAGCGATGGAAGAGAGCGGGTCGGGTTTGGACGTGGAAGAGCGCGAAGGGCGGCGAGAGTTGGTAGCGCTGCCTGTACCCGAAGCTTTCGGGTTGCCTTCGAGCGGTGGCAGAGGTTGCATGGAGAGCGAGGACATGGTCGGCAGTCTAAGCGAGAGTGAAGAGAGAGATGTAGCGTAGCAGGTCAGCTCAGAGTCGGTGAGAGCTCTCTAGACGCCTACAGAAGCTACTCACGAGAAGCGAGGGATACGGTCAAAAGGCAAGGAGCTCTTCGACTCTGCGGAGACTCTCGACTTGAAATGACGGGGTCAAAGAGCTCGCTCCTCTTCAGCCGAATTGTATGCCTGGCGAGGTCTGTTACAGCTTTATAAAGCTATCACAGAGCACTCTGCAAATTCCTGTAGCTTTCCAATCGCAAGATAAACTCGTCTCAATAACTACCCGCTTCTCGCCTTTTGCTCTCCTTCTTCATCCTTTACTCGTCGCTCGAATCGCCTCGCACTCTGCTACAACTTCGTAGAGCTTAGTATCATGCTCTCAAATACATCTGAAGCGTAAGCAGTCCTTTTCAACCCTCCTTATCGTCCCACTTCCCCTCTCCACCGGCTTTGCCGCCTCTCAGAGAATCTCCCACTTCATCAGAGCGTTTAGAAGCTCGCTCAATAGACATACACTAATATTACGATTTTTCTTTTTGTCTACAGCGCACCGGCGGACGAATCCATCGAGGTGGAGCCGCCGACTCAGCTCCTCCAACAAGTTGCCTCTGCCCGGCGCGTCGCAGGTCACGAGTCGGATTCGGCGGACGAGGATGCTCAGCAAGAGAGTCCACCTCCTTCACAGCAGTTTCATCCCGTCAAAGCTATCGTACGTCGCTCGAGAAGCTCCCGATGCAAGCTCTCGCGAGCTCGGCTAACATTCTCTCAACGCGCTCGTCGGCTACAGATTGCTGAGCGTTCCAACAAGTACCTCGTAGCTTGGGAGGGTACAGACGAGCGTGGTCAACCCTGGACGCCTACATGGGTAAGCTCATCTCTCCCCGATGAGACCGAGCAGTCGCTCGCTTCGCCAAACAACACGCCCCACTGACCTCGTATGCCTCACCGTCGCAGGAGCCCAAGGCGAACGTGACTCCAGATGTCATTGAAGAGTGGAAGACGACCGGCCGCGCCGAGTGGAAGCGCAACAAGCGCGAGTCGAGGCGCGAGAACAAGCAGGCGGCCAAGGGTGGAGCGAGGAGCAAGGTCATGGCTGAGGACAGCGCCGTTGCACCTACGTCGAGCTCGATGGGTCCCGTTGCTTCGACTTCGACTCTCAAGCGCAAGGTCAAGAGGTCAGACTCGGCGGCTCCTTCGCAAAAGCCGAAGGTGAGTTTGAGCTCCTCCGCAGCGCGCTTCTGTAGCTCTCGCTGATTCATGGCTATCTCACAGTCTCGTCGAGTACACGTCCTTTCCGACTCGGAAGAGGAGGAAGCCCCCATCGTCTCTGCAGCCGCTCCTTCCGCTTCCACTTCCCTCCTCCGCAAGCGCAAGTCGATGGCCAATCTGGACGAACCAGCCAAGCAGCGCGTCAAGACGGCAGCTCCCACTATTGACGTCGTTGTTCCCTCTCCTCGCCGAATCGCTGCCGAGGTCCAGCAGCCGCCGAGGAGGGAGGAGCCCGTCGCTCCCATCGCCGAGCTCGAATCCATCGTGCCGGACTCGCAGGTCAACTCGCTCGAGACGGAAGGCGGGCCCATGGACGACAACGACAATATGGAAGCAGAAGCGCCAGCAGTCGTCGCGTCGCCTGCTCGCCTCCCACCTGCCAGCCGACCACTCGCTCGCGCTTCCTCCCCCGCCCCTTCCTCAGACGTCGAGATCCTCCCTCTCGCTCGTCCCACGTCCAAACCCTCCTCCTCCTCCTCCAACCCCCGCATCCTCGGTCCCGTCCCGATCCCCCGTCCCCAGGCCTTCGCCCGCGCCCTCACCCAATCCTCCATCCCCGCCCCCTCCCAAGCCGACCCGATCGAAGACCCCGACTCCTCCCCTCCCCGTCGTCGACCACTCGGTCCTGCAGCACCTCGACGAACCAACGCCTCTCCCCTTCCCTCTCGACCGACTCCCGTCCTCGTGCCCTTCGTCAAACCGCCGAGACCGCAATTGGATCTCGTGCTCGATGAGTCGAGTAGGAGGATCCCGTCGCCGCTTCATTCGGATAGTGATGCTGACGCTGAGGATGATGACGAGGAGAACCAGCCTTCGAGCGGGGAGATGTCGTACGTCTCCCAGCCGGTCGCTGTCGGCGCTGGCAAGGTCCGAGCGATCGTCGAGGCGAGAGGGCCCTTTACGCTCTTCAGGACGGGAGGCGCGACGAGTGGAGGAAGGGGGAGAGGACGGATCCCAGCGGCAGCCATCAGCATCCCGCTCGCCAAGGTCCCCTTCTTCCGACCACCTACCCCGGAGGGAGGAGATGACAACGTCTTTGGCTTTGGCGGAGAGTCGGGAGGAGCAGCAGCAGTGGCTCGAGTCGCCCCCGCCATCCCCAACGTCGCCGCCATTGCCGCTTCGCAACCCGCGTCGACCGCTTCGGACTTTTACGAGCAGACGATGCCGATGCTGGATCCTACAGAGTTGGAGGAGATGATGGGTAGGTATGAGAGGCCGAGTCTTCCTGCAGGAGGGAAGATGGAGGGCGCAGCGGGAGCAGAGCCGAGCGATGCGGGCGAGGGAGGAGATGGACGTGGTCGCTCGCCGAATCCCAATGACAGCTACCAGCAGTCCGGATTCAACAACCACTCGTCTCAGCAGCAGCAACATCACCGGTCGGATGGACAAGCAATCTCGAGGTCGGGCTCGTCGAACGGGCATGGCGCATCGTCGGGTGGAGGAGGAGGCTACTACCCTCCCTACGGCGGATACCCTCCGTACGGCTCTCCCTACGGCGGTGGAGGAGGATACGGCTACCCTCCCCCTCCGGCAACCTCATCGAAGCGCGAGCTAGAGAACGATTCGGCGGACGACAACTCGAAGAAGGCGCGCACGAGCCAACGACCTACTCCCGAACCCGAGCACGATCATAGACACCCTCCTCCCATGGCGCCGATGTACCACTACCCAGCGCCTTACCCCGGCTACTCACCGTACCCTCCGCCTCCTCACGGCTATCCCTTCCCTCCTCCCATGCCAGGCTACCACCAGCCTCCGCCCTTCATCCCCGTTCCGAGCTACTCCCCTCCTCCTCCCAATCAGAACATCTCGCCCTCCCTCGCCCGAGTTCTCGGGCCCACGACCACCGGTCCCAACCCCGTCCCTCTCGTCGCTCCTCAAGCTCAGAACCCCGCTCCTCCCAATATCATCGCACCCTCCCCTACAGGAGCTACCACTCCCGTCGGCCAAGGCTCCCCCGTCTTCTCCCCAGCGGTCGCCGCCGTTCGCTCGCCCCTTCGTCAGCGCTCGCAATCCCCCGCCGCCGCTCTCAAGTCGCCCTCCATTGCTCGAGCAGCAACGTTCGCTTCGGCTAGTGGTGCTGCTGCTGTCAATTCCTCGGCGGCGGTGTCGAGGAACGCCTCGCCTGCTCCGGGAGGTGGAAGCAACCTCGATGGTCTGATCAACCTCGTGCTCGCCTCGCCTCATATCGAGGAGTCGGATCAGACCAAGGCAGAGATTGTGAGGTTCCTCAAGGATCCCAAGGCCTACATCTGTACGTCTCCTCGTCTCCCTGCCGAGCTCTCGAGATTGAAGCTGACCCGCTCTCGTTGTCTCGCAGCTCGCCCCGACCAACCTCTCTCCCAGACGCCGCACTGGGCTTTCGAGCTTCGCCGCATGACCCACGAGGGAGTCGACAAGACCGACTTCATCATCATCCACTCGGGTACGGGAACGCATCAGCTCAAGAGGGTTGCGAGAGCGCAGGCGACGTTCGACTTTGCTCGTGAGTTCTTCGCTCCGGCTTGCGCGCCCGAAGCTTCGATAGCTTACTTCGCTCGTCGTCCGCAGGCTCGCTCAAGCACAATGCCCGAGGAGCTACACCCGCCGCCGAAGCTGGGCCGCCTTCTCCTCCCGCCGTCTCGACCATGGTTCGTACTTCTTGCCAGCCGCTTTCGCAGCACGGCTGACCCTTCTCCTTACTCCGCAGACCCGCGAGCAACTGGAGAAGGAGCTCGAAGCCCTCCGCCTCGGCACTAAAGCCCAACTCGACGAACTCGCCCTCCTCCGCCCTCTCTCGACCGAAGTCCCCAAGCTCCGCACCGACCTCGAGAAGCTCACCAAGACGAACAAATCGCTCCTCAACTCGAAGGAGACGGCCCAATCCGACTATGCCTACATGCAAGCGCAGTACCAGGACGCTTCTACGGCTGCTGTCGCTCGTGCTCGCGAGGCTACGATCGCCGAGGAGGAGACGGCCAAGTTGCGAGGGATGTTGGACGTTGGCCTCAAGCAGCGAGATTTAGTCGCCAAGGGCGAGAGCAAGGCCCTGAGGGAGGAGATCCGCCGTTTGAAGGCCGAGGTGCACTTGTGCAGGGCAGCCGAGCGGCGGGTGCAGCAGAGTGGGGTGCTGGAGAAGGCGAGCAAGTGGGATGAGTATGAGGCGAGGGAGAAGTATGATGCGCAGATGTATAAGGATCGGGAGCAGGCGTTGTTGGAGGAAGAGGAGGAGGAGGAGAGGGAGCGCGAGAGGGAGGAGAGGGAGGAGAGGGAGAGGGAGGAGGCGGAGAAGAAGAGGGAGAAGGAGGAGAGGGAGATGATTCAGAGGGAGGACAAAGCGGTCAATGGTGAGAGGGGGGGCGCGGTGGTCAAGAGCGAGCACTTTGCTTGCGAGTGGAGGGTCGACAAGGCTTCGCAGGTCGAGCCGTGTGGAGTCATCGTCGACTCGCGTGATGTAAGCTTCAGGTTCTCCACCTCGTTCAAGACTCAGGCTGACCCTTCTCCGTTCACACAGGCTCTCCAGCAACACCTCCTCGGCCACCTTCCCCTCGAACACTCGGCGGCGCCCACTCTCGCCCAGCTTCCTTAGTCCCCGCCCTTCCACTCGCTCTTCCTCCCACTCGATGTATGTGACCATGTTTTGTTGTAACAGTGCCTTTTGTTGAGACCGACCTCGGTTGAACTTGGTGCGAAGCGATTCGTCTCGGCGCTGGCGAAGCTCTTCCAGACTCGGCCCTCTCCTCCTCTTTCGCCTCACTTGCAAGAGAAGGTAAGATGATGCGAATACGTCTATTTTTATGCAGCGAGCATCGAGCTCGAATGATCAAGTCTACAAAGCACGGCCCGACCTCAGCGCCGAGTCGCCGATTACCAGACCTTGCGAGCGGCATCCTTCTCCGAGTCCTCCTCGAAGACGTTGATGTTCCAGCGAGGGTTGTAGAGCATGGGAATGTTGTAGCGCATGCGGCCCTCGGTCTTGACAATGTTGGTGATGGTGTCGAGGTCCTCTTGAGCGAGGGTGACTTGCTGGAAGTTGGACTGTTGAGGAGGAGAGAGGTCAGATGGAGCTCATAGGAAGACGATCGCAAACACCACGACTCACAGCAATGCGGGAAGGAGTGACCGACTTGGGGATCACGCTGTATCCCTGCGCGACTCCCCAGGCGATGAGAACCTGAGCAGTGGTAGCGTCGGCTTTCTTGGCCACTTCCTCGACGGTCTTGTGAGCAATGACGGGAGGGCGACCGGTGATGTTCTGTCCGAGAGGCGAGTAGGCGGTGATGTGGATCTTCTTCTCGGCGCAGTACTTGAGGAGCTCGGCCTGCTGCAGCAGAGGGTGAGCCTCGATCTGGTTGACGGCGCTGTGGTAGTAGCTCAGTCAGTGGACGGCTCTGTTGGAGCGTCTCGAAGACCGGTAAAGGCCCGCTTGGGGACCGTCGAGTCGCCTCGGCGATCCCAAGAACCGCGCTGTAGAGAGCTAATGAAGACTGCACGTACGGAATAACATCGGAAGCAGCAGCAAGAATCTCGAGGTGCTTGATGGTGAAGTTGGAGACACCGATCTGTGTACAAGTGCAGCCCAAGATCAGCGAACCAATCTCAGAAGCGAGTGCAGCGCTTCCACAACTCACAGCCTTGACTTTGCCGGTGTCTAGCAGCTTGACCATAGCCTTCCAAGTCTCAGCAATACTGGGAGCCTCAGTGTCGATGACGACCTCATCACCCTTGCCGTCCTCACGAGCGGCAGTCGCCGACATTGTCTGGCCAGGGGCGAAGTGCGTGGGCCAGTGGATGAGGTAGAGGTCGAGGTAGTCGGTGTCGAGCTCCTTGAGGGTGTTGTCGAGGTCGGCCTCGACCAGCTCGGGCCGATGGGAGTTGCACCAGAGCTTGGAGACGAGGAACAGCTCCTTGCGGTCGACGGCGGCGCGACGGATTCCCTCGGCGACCTGTGGAGATGCAGGTCAGCTTCAGAGGTAGACAGTAGACAGAATTATCCCTCACCTCGTTCTGATTGCCGTACTGTAGGAGAGAGAGAGGCGAGATTAGCTCGACTCTCGATGAGGCGTGGGGGGTTGGCCAACTCACGATCACGGCTGCGTCAATGTGACGGTAGCCAACCTTGATGGCAGCCTCGACAGCATCCTGTACCTGTCCGGGAGCGCTCTGCCAAGTTCCCAAGCCGATCTGGGGCAGCTTGACGCCGTTGTTGCTGGTGGGGAGAGAGAGAGCGTGGTCAGCGGAAGTGGAGGAGCAGCCGGTCCTGCACTCGACTTACAGGGTGATGGTCTTGCCGAAGGACATGATGAAGATGTGCTAGTTGCTGTATTCGATTCGAGGCGAGTGAACGGGAGGAAGGAAAGAGCGAGAAGGCCGGAAATGGGCGAGGGAGCGTTCGCCGTTCAGCCGAGAGCAAGTTGGCAGATTGAAAAGGTTTGTATTCGCTTGTTACCACAATTCAAGCATTGAAGCGAGCGGAAGTGTGAGCTCGGCGGAGGAAGGAAATGGTTCGAATGGGAGACTACAGTACAGCAGGCAGAAAGGTATGAGCAGGGGGGCCATAGTATCTTGAAAGAATGCAATGCTCCGCTGAAGTCTGAGCTTGGAGCAGCAGCAAGCAGAGCCGCGCCGAAGGCGAGCGGAGCATCGCCGAGGTCAACTTCGGAAGGAGATTAGACTTGAACTGCTCCTTGTTCTCTTACACCTTTGACTGCCTTTCAAAGCGCTACAGCAGTTCAGTGAAGGCGTTGCGAGAGACCACGGCTGGCTCCGCAGACAGCCGGCCGGCGGAAGTTCGACAGGCAGGGAGACTCTCTCCGGCTCTGGCTTCCCTTCTGCTCTTACCACTCACTCGTCGACACAAGATGCCACACGCTACTCCTCTGCCCCAGTCGGAACTCGTCAAGGAGAGTGACCCCAAGGTAAGAGCTGCTCCCTTCCTTCTCCCCCACCTCGCGAGGCTCCCCACTCACTTTCGCTTGAGAACAGGTCGCCTCCGCCGCCCTCACGCTCGCTACCATTCGCTGCTTGGCTGCCGATATCGTACAGGCATACAAAGGAGGACATGCTGGTACTCCCATGGGAGCTGCAGCTATTGGAGTCGCCCTCTTCCGCGATTCGATGCGCTTCAACCCTCGCGATCCTCTCTGGCTCAACCGCGACCGTTTTGTGCTGTGAGTGCATAGGACTTCGCTTAGACGGATATTGAAGCTGATCCGATGTCCTACAGCTCCGCCGGTCACGCCTGCCTCTTCCAGTACATCATGCTTCATCTCGTCGGCTACGAGGCATGGACTTTGAACGAGGTCAAGCGTTACCACTCGCGCGACTTCAAGACCTCCAAGGCAGCTGGACACCCCGAGATTGAGCAGGAGATTGGAATCGAGGTCACTACGGGCCCTCTTGTAAGCTTCACTGCGCTCCCCACTTGCTCGGCGCCGAACTGACCCTCGGCCACGCTCTACAGGGCCAAGGAATTGCCAATGCCGTCGGACTCGCCATCGCCAACAAGCAGCTCGCCGCTCGTTACAACAAGCCCGACTACGACATTGTCAGCAACAAGATTTGGTGCTTCACCGGCGATGGCTGCCTGCAGGAGGGAGTCGGTCAGGAGGGTGAGATCCTTCTGTAGCTTCCTCGTCAACCTGTAAGCTAACCTCGGGTGCTACACAGCCATCTCTGTCGCTGGTCACCTCGGCCTCGGCAACCTCGTGCTCATCTACGACTGCAACAAGGTGAGTTCGCGGCTCGGCGATGGCGATGAGATCGAGCGACGGCCTTGAGCTGACTCTCCTTGACCCTCGCAGATCACCGTCGACGGAACCATCAACAACTGCTTCACCGAGGACGTCCCTCTTCGCTTCCAGGCCGCTGGATGGAACGTTGTCGACGCTGGTCGCCCCGAGACCGAGGAGGATGCCGCCAAGGAGATCTCCAACATCACCGACGCTCTCCTCCAAGCTCGCGAGCACGTTGGAGCTCCTACTCTCGTCCTCATTCGCACTACCATTGGATTCGGCTCGCGCAAGCAGGACACAGGACCAGCTCACGGTCAGGCGCTCGGCGATGAGGAGGTAGCCTACGTCAAGGAGAAGTTCCGCCTCGATCCCAAGGAGAAGTTCGTGGTTCCCGCATCGGTCACTCGCGGATTCTCGCACGTCGCCCCTCGCGGAGCTGCTCAACAGCAAGAGTGGGAGGCCCTCCTCGCTCGCTACACTCAGGCCTACCCCGAAGAAGCCCAGGAGCTGCAACGTCGAGTCGGTGGCCACCTGCCCGAAGGCTGGCAATCTCTCCTCCCCACTCGCGACCAGCTCCCTACCGCCCCTCAGCCTACTCGCAAGTCATCCGGCATCGTCATGGAAGCACTCGCTTCCCAGTTCCCCGACATTGTCGCCGGTTCGGCCGACTTGCTCGAGTCGACGTTCGTCAGCTGGAAGGGAATGGTTGAGTTCCAGAATGTGAGTGACTTCTTCAGGCGCTCTCAGCGAGCTCGGCGCGACAATTGAGGAGCTCGGCTGACTTTTCCCTTTGCTCGCAGCCCGCCTCTGGCCTCGGCGACTACTCTGGACGCCAAATCCGCTACGGTATTCGTGAGGTGAGATCATGTTTACTAACTGAAATTTTCCCATTCTAGTCGAGCTGACCACTGCTGTCCACAGCACTCAATGGCTGCCATCGCCAACGGTCTCGCCGCCTACCTCCCTCAATCCGCCTCCGGCAACAGTGGCTTCCTCCCCGTCATCTCCACCTTCTTCATGTTCACCCTCTACGCCGCTCCCGCCCTGCGCATGGCCGCTCTCCAGAAGCTTCGCACCGTCGTCGTAGCGACCCATGATTCTTTGGGCATTGGAGAGGACGGACCTACCCACCAGCCTATCGCCCTCGCCTCCTTCTTTCGCGCTCTTCCTGGTCTCAGGCTCTGGCGACCATCTGATGCCGAGGAGGTCATGGCCGCCTGGCAGTTCGCCATCGAGGGAGAACCAGGACCGAGTGTCCTCTGCTTCTCCCGTCAACCCGTCCCTCTCATCGAAGGATCCAACCGCGCTGGAGCCACCAAGGGAGCCTACACCCTTGCTACCTACTCTTCCTCCGCCTCCTCCTCCACTACCCCCAAACTCATCCTCATCGGCACTGGCTCCGAAGTCTCCCTCGCCGTCACCGTCGCCAAGCGCCTCTCCTCCCAATACGGCATCACCACCTCTGTCGTCTCGATGCCCTGCATGGAGCTGTTCGACAAGCAGCCGGCATCCTACCGCCGAGAGGTCCTCGGCTCGGGCAAGGCGCTCGTCGTCGCCGTCGAGGCGTGGTGCTCGTTCGGTTGGGCTCGTTATGCCCATGCCAGCGTGTCGATGCACGGCTTCGGCCATTCGGGACCTCAAGCAGACTTGTTTGAGATGTTTGGCTTCGGCGAGGAGAACGTGGCCAGGATCGTTAGCGAGTTTGTGGAGAGGAACTCGGCGGAGTTGCCTGGCGTCGGCGAGTTTGAAGAGCTGCTGTTGAACCACAAGGCTCACTAGGGGCGAAGGGATATATAATATGTATAGGTAGAGCTTGGCCTTTGCATTGTATCGGGGTATTCGTTCGGTGGCTCTTCGCGCCTGGCAGTGAGATATGATTGCTCGGCGAAGGCTTCCGGCTCGTTTCGCCGCTGAACACGCTGACTGAAGCATGCGAACAGCTTGCGAGCAGACCGAAAGCCTGCTCTAGACCATGCTACCGAATCGCCAAACGGCTCAGGAGACTGTCACGGCTGCAGCGCTTGCCGAGCTTTGGTGCGCTCGGTGTTCGCTCTGCACCGGACCAAGACCCTCCGAGCACCCTCAGCGAGCGTGCGCCGTTCTTTTGTATAACAAGCGTAATATCCAGCCCTGAACATCGGTATTCTGTAGCCGAACAGCCAAAGCTCGCTCAGGACAAGGAGCACCTCGAGCGAGCGGCACGGGTTGGCCTTCTCCATATCGCTCGTGACGCTCTCCCGCCTACGCCTCACCTCGCAACACAGCTACAGCACTTCAGGACTGCACCCCACTACTTGACGCACTCACTGCACCTTCTTCACCACTCCGCGAGCACCCGCTTTCCCCACTTCTCACCTGCCGCCGGGATGGACGAGGCGATTAGCTACGACTACGTCGAAGCAGTGAACCCCTCCCTCGAGTGTGCAATATGCAGGTGAGTCTAGCCACTCATTCCCTTCTGCTCTAGCACAGCGCTGACCTCGCTGTCGTTGGCAGAACCGCCTTCGTCTCGCCGGTCATGTCGCCGACTTGCCAGCACATCTTCTGCCACCTTTGCGTCGTGCGCGCCATCGAGCTCTCGCCTACATGTCCCATCGACCGCTCGCCGCTGCAGCTGGAGGATCTCATCGAAGCGCCGCGGATCATTCAGCAGCTCGTCGAGGAGCTCAAGGTCGTCTGCCCCAATAGCGACCGCGGCTGCGAGGTGCAGTGCGAGAGGGGGCTGTTGGAAGGACATCTGAGGGAGGACTGCTCTGGACGGCCTCGCGAGGACGTCAAGGGCAAGGGAAAGGCTGTGGCGAGCGACGCGCCTGGGGATGCGAGTGAGCAGGGCCAGGAGGATTGGCTCCGATGTGAGCTTTGCCAGGAAGAGGTGAAGGATTTACAGGTGTGGACTCGCTGCCACGCGACTCCTCCGACACCCCGCTGATCCTTCCCTTCGCAGGCTCACTCGACCTCCTGCTCGACCGCTCCGACGACCTGCCCCCACTGCCAAACGTCTCTCCCCCGCTCCTCTTCACCCTCGCACAACCTCACCTGCCCCTCAATACCCATCCCATGCCCGCACGCCCACCACGGCTGCCCCGCGCGATTACCTCGGTCGACGATGCTGGAGGACCATCTCGAGGTTTCGTGCCCCTACGAGCCGATCAAGGAGTACCTCAACCGTCAAGAGGCTCGCTTGGTGGAAGTCGAAGGCGAGAACAAGCTGCTGGCGACTCGCTGCTCGGGGCTGGAGGAGGGGATGAGGGAGATGAGGAGTGTGCTGGAGGCGATTCGGCACGGAATGGGAGATTATTACGTCGCGCCGAGGCAGGAGGCGCCACTGGAGGATTCCACAAGTCCGCGCGCTGTACAGCAAGCCAGCACGCGCAGCACCCAGATCGACGCTCCACCCGACATCGCTGCATGGCCGACGGCCGAGCCCGCCATCGCGCACACCTCTGGCTTTGCACCATCGCCACCGACCACTCATACCCACCTCCCACCTCACCTCCCTTCGCCGCTCGCCCTCGCCCAGCCTCACGATCACCGACACGCACCAACGTCGCCGGCGGATCACTTCCCCTTCCCTGCGCCATCCACCTCGCCGCCGCTTTCCTCTACACCGCCACACCAACCTCTCAGCACCGTTTTATCATCGCTCCAAAGCTCCATCGCCTCTCTCTCGGCGTCCATCACAGCCCTCGAAGCCCGTCAATCCGCCAACCTCATGAACGAAACGCTTCGAATGCAGGACGACGTTCAGTCGGTTCGTGGCGTGGTACACGGCATGAGGATGCAGATGCACTACCTTTTGATGGAGGTGGGGCGAGTGACGGGCAGCAGTGGAGGGGGAGGCGGATCCGGCGTGAGGGGAGGGCTCGGTGGAGGAGGAGGCGTTCATCCTTCGAGTTCGGATAGCGTCGAGAGTACCTCGGACGATGAGCAGAATCATGGAGGACCGATGATGGGGATGGGAATGGCCGTAGGGATGGGCGTGGGAGGACCAGGCTACTTCGCGCAGGGAGCGCCGCCGAGGTACTTCCTCCCCGGCGGTGGTCCCCCGATGCGTGGAGCAGGAGGGCAAGGACCCTTGATGTATCCCATGGGAGGTATGAAGCTGTAAAGCCATCTCGCTTCGACCCGCGCTTTAGAAAGCGAAGAGGCGGTGACTGGCTTACTCCTCCGAACGACGAACTCGACTATGCAGTCCTGATGAGAAGCAACGGGGATCATGAAGCGATCCGAACTATTCCTGCTTCCTCGCGAGAACGCGGCACGACTGCTACTGCTGCACGAGAGCGCGTTGCCGACCACGGGCCGTCGCTCACAGCTCGGTGATGCTGCAAGGCCTGAGCACGGAGCAGGAGGGAGGATTCACGAAGTCGGAACAGGCTTAGTACAGAGCTGTTGCGACAAATAGTAGAGCTCGACTCGACCGAGACGGCGAGGCTACCGTGAGGCAGCTCCGAACCGCTCGCCGTCGCCTTTCTCCTTTCTTCCTCTCACTCGCTCGCTGCTCTCTCGACCGTTTCGTCACTTCGAACAGTCTACATCAGCCTAGAAGTAGGCTCTCGCTCGGCTCTCGTGGTCTCTCGCCAACACGGCCAGCTCCCAAGCCGCATCACGCGACGATCTTTTCGGAACCCTCGCTCCAAGCTCGCTGTGCTTGAGGCAGCTTGCGAGCCTCTCTCGGTGTTCTTGTCGAGCTCTGTAGACGAGGAAGGTTCGATACACGAGTCAGGTGAGTGTAGTAAGGCGTGGGCTGGTGCAAGGGCAGCGGCAGCGACGGCTGCTGCTCGTCGACGCTTGGGAGAGCTGGCGCAGAGCGAGGGCGCCGCGAGGTTTGGCGGTGAAGCTGGAGCAGGAAGGGAAGGTGAAACAGGGCTCGGTGAAGGGTCGCGGTGGTGAGCTGCTCCGGCTGTGGTTCCTCGTCGGCTTTGAGATGCTACAGCTTATGTGAAGCGGATGAGCGGCGACGGGCGTCTGGCATGCTCTGTCTGCCTCTGGCTCTCCTCGTGATCGGGACGATAAGACGAAGACGGGTTACATTCAGCAAACTCTACTGTGCTTGTCTCTACTGCTGCTGAGTCCCTGGTAGCTGACCGCCTGAGACGTCGAGTCCACGGTGAGCGTGATGCTCGTTGGCTGACGGCCAAGGAGCGCACGCTGTTGCTCCAAGGCCGGGCGGTAGGATGCTGAGAGGTGTAGCTATGTACCTCCGACGGAGTGAGGTGTATTGAGAGCGTGGGCGGATGGAGGAAGGCCGAGTCGGCGCGGGGATGGCGCTGATGGCGATGGGGGACAGAGAGGCGGAAGGTTGGAGACGGCAGTGAGGAGATTCGTGGACGAGGTGGACAGCGTGTTGTGATTGGAGATTGACCTGTAGGCGAACGAGAAGGGTTCAGCTCGTCTCGCTTCCTCATCTCGCGAAGGAGCAAGCCAACTAACCTGACTTTTACCACCCCCCAGTCATCTTGTCCGCACCTCCAAGCATCACTACTACATCCTACGCCGCCATCAGCATCCTCAGGAGCATCACCTCGAAAGGCTCAGCCGGCGAGCCATGCCCTCTCCCCCGTCCCTCATCTCCAGTCCAGCTCGAGGACACCGAACAGCGTCGGAGCTGATCCAAAAGCATCGAGCAAGTACGCTCCTCCCGCCCGGAACTCTAGGACACTTCCTACTACCACCGCCAATCGAGGAGAAGCAGCTTGACCCCTCCTCGCCGAACAGCCAATCCGACCCCCTCCGAGCGGTCTCGTCTTCTTCCACGACGATCAAAGATGCACATGCTGCTCCCCTGCACGTCAAAAGCTGCTGAGCTTCCTGTCCAGGAGGCTTCCCTTTCCCGCTCGACGCACTATGCCGACGAGTGGCGACGGGCGTCGAGCTGTCTTCCTGCAGCTGCGTAGGAAGGCTGTAGAGCAGCAGTACACCTTCCCCGCTTTCCAGCTGCTTCGGAAACTCCTCATCAGCGTCCTCCAGCCAACAGCAGCTCCATCTCCACCGCTCCTCCCCAGCTGCCCTTGCTCCTCTCGGTCTTCCTACGGCAACGCTCTCGAGGTCGAAGAGCAGTCGGAGATGTGTCCAGTACGGTCGCACTTGCTACAGGACAGCCGATGGCTAGAGACAAAGAAGCAGGAGGGCAAGCTTGGTCGTCGCCTCAGGCTTGACTTCGGCGGGTAGCGAGATTCGAATTGGGACGCGTGATTTCGCGATTTCGCTCCTTCCTCTTCGTCCAGCAACACTCCAGCTGCACTCCACTAGTTCGGCAGCAGCGCACACCCTCACTCGAGCCTCTGCCCCTCGGGCTAGCTCGACCTTCCCCCGCGACTCGCGACTCGAGCTCGTCCTCCCCTCTCCTTCGCCGTCTCGAGGTCAAAGATGGGTGAGTGTGGCTCGGCGTTCGACTAGAAAGCTTACGTGCTGACCGAGGCTTCTCCTCCTACCTACAGCTACGCTCATTCGCTCCCTCTGCCTGCGACCAAGCAGCGGCGCCTCTCCTTCGCTCTCGCCTCCCACCGAGACGCCCTTTGACCAAGCTCAGCTCATGCCGACACGACCGCAAGGGCTCCCTTACCACATCCTCCTCGACATCTTCCTTTACGCCGTCGAGAAGGATCCTGTGCAGAGCGAGCATGGCGGCAAGCTCTCGCGCTGGGATTCGAATGAGTCGCTCGACACCATGCCTTTGATCTGCTCGGCGTGGGAAGATGCAGGTGGGTGTGATTGATGTTGTCCTGCGGCTTGAGCTCCGTAGCTGACCCAACGCTACGCACCGGACAGCCAACGCAGCGCTCTACCGCTCGGTTGCGCTTCTCGGCGGCGACAAGGCTCGCGCATTCCTCGACACGCTGCACCACTGTCCTGAGCATGCTGTCAAAGTGCAGTACCTCGTCATCGGCGTCGGTGACCACAGGGAGGAGAGCGAGGACGACACGGGACTGGCCGAGGATTCGCTCGACCTCATCCGCGTCCTCACTCTGTGCCCCAACCTTCGTCACCTACAAGTCCGACCTCTCCACCACGGTGCCCGCAATGCTCTCCTCGCCGCCCTCGCCTCGCTGCACCTGCAGTCGCTCGTATGCGCTCCTCGTCTCGGCATCTCGGATCGCGACTGGGGGACAGGCCTGTACGCCGCCAACGACCTCGCTCTAGCTCATCCGAGCCTCAGGACGTTCGAGCTCGAGTTTGAAGCAGAGACGGATCCTCCAGCCATCGCCTTGCCACCTCTCATGAGCCCGCCACCGCTCTTCCTCCCCCTCGTCGAGTTGCGGCTGCACTGCGAGCTCTCGGACCAGACTCTGTGGGCGTTGCTTTCGGCGTGCCATGAGCTCGAGGTGTGCGATGTCTACTTTGAGAGGCTGCTGCCCTCCAAGCAGTGAGTTTGAGCGACTTCTCTTGGCCTCGCCTCGAAAGCTGACCTCGAGCCAATCCTTCTCGCAGGACGACGACGGCGCTGAGGTCGTGTGCTGCTTCCATCAAGTCACTTCGCTTCATCTGCAAGTGAGTCGTGACTTCTACTTCGAGCTTTGCTGTAAACGAGCTGACTCCACCCCCCTCCAGCCCGACCGTGGAACAACTCGACCAGTTCGACCCGGCGACTCACGAGCCCATCTTCGACCTGCTCCTACCCTACCAGCAGCACCTGCACCGTCTCAGCATCTCTGCCACCGAGATCTCCACCAACATCTTCCGCCTCATCCCTCCGAAGCTCGTCACCCTCGAGATCCAATCGTTCAACCACGTCGGCTCGTTCATCTTCTCGCAGCATCTCATCGACGATCTCCTTGATCCTTCGCTCGACTTTGGAGCGCTCGAGTCTTTGGTGCTGTATGATTCGGCGGATGCTTGGGAGCACGAGAATGCCGAGGCGATGGCGCAGGCTTGCGAGGCAAGGGGGATTCGATTCACCTTCTTGCCCGACGAGGAGATGGCTCAATAGTGGTGAGTCGAGGATGCTCTCGTCTTGAGAGAGCATAGATAATCAATTGTCTTGCCTCTACAGCACTCGATACATAGCTGTTGTTGCGACTCATAATCGTGAGTCGGCCGTTCGTTCCCTCATCGCCGAGCTGCTCGAGTCGCTGCTGACTTCTCCGCCTGCCCTCCACAGCTGTACCAGTATTCAACAACTTGACATGCATCTTATAGATCTCTAAACGACATGAACGCACTGCAAAGACACGTAAAGCAGCTTCTTCCTCTCCTCGCAGCTCCGGAAGCCCGACTCGGCGAATCGAGAGCTTGAGCTGTAAGCAGGCTGCCAAGTCCTCGCTGTGCTCTCGAAGGCTCAAAGAAGTGACGTCAATAGCTTCACTATCGCTTTATTGCTTAGGCAGTCAAGACGAGACACCAGTCCTCCTCGGTCGTGCCGCTCGTCGGGGGAGTAAAGGTAGCCTGCTCGCCGTCGACCTTGCCCTTCGCCTCTTGCCTCTTCGCCGTACTCGGATGGAACCACTCTGCCTTAGAGTGGCTTCCACCCACCGCCTTCTTGAGGTCCACGGTCACCTCCTCGCCTTTCGGCGTGTAGACGAGAGCCCAAAGGCCTTTGGACGACTTGAGGCCACTGATGAGGCTCTCACCCTTGCCTTCGTGTGTGTCGGAGAGGATGATGTCCTGCGCGGGTACTCGGGAGGGGAAGTCGGCGAGGGAGATGATGAGCTTGCGGATGAGGCCCACGTGGAAGGAGCCGGGGAGGTCGAGCTCGGTGAACCAATTGTTCTGTGCGGTGGTGGGAGGAGCGATGGGTGGATGGGTCTTCGAGTCGGCGTTGTGCATCTGCCCTGTTCAAGAGAAGCGAGTCGGGGAGGGAGAGGACGGAGGAGGCGGAAAGGGGACGGGAGAAGAGATCGCCGAGAGCGGGAGAGGTAGGGCATGCTGGTCAGTAGTGACATTGAGGCGAGGCGGACAAATCCTAGAGAGGTTGGAAAGCTTACAGATGGAGTTCACACCATATGTAATGCCGCATGCTCCAGCAAACACGGCCTGGAAAGCGGCGTTGCGAATGTCGGCAGCTCCCCAAAGGCGCTGGCTTGGGTCGAATCCCTCGTAGGTGCTCTCGTAGTGCTGCTCAGAGTCCATCACAGGGCGAGGAGATCCATCCTTCCGCTTTTGAGCGTACATGAGGCGCACAGGGATGTAGCTGGAGGTCGCCTTCCATGAGTCCATGAGCAGGGCGTCTCCCTGCAGACCGGCCCCGTCGTGGTGGCCCGACTGATGAGCAGGGTGAGCGTTAGTGAGCTGTTTAGGTATGCCGAGGCGAGCCAAGGACGGCCGAAGACAGCTTAACAACTCACCTGAATGATATCGAGCGAGAGCCACTCGGCGTCGGGGAAGAAGTGTGAGGCGGTAGAGGGGCAAGTACCAGGCAGCCAAGGCGAGGCAGGGTGGTAAGAGATGAAGGGTGTACGCTCGGGCTCCGCCTTCTTGGCTCCAGCGGTAAGGCTCGCAGCGAGCGCCTCGGTGATGGGTCCCGAGTCCTCAATCTCGAGATCCTTGAGCTTGGAAGGCTCGTTGATGAGGACGGGCTTGGTCATGCGATTCCAGTAGCGGTTCGAGTCTCCTCCCGTGAGGAAGGGCGAGTGAGGGTAGCGCTCGCCGACGTAAGCGCCGAGGGTCTTGATGTTCTCTTCGTCGAAGATGAGAGGTCCCTCGTCGTAGTAGCCATAGTTCACTACGGGGCGGAGAGGGCAGAGTCAGCCTTGTAGCTCAATAGCCAGCTGTAGCCTTCTGAACAGCTCGAGCTTCCGAAGCCGAAGCGCCGAAATCCCGAGCGAGAGTCAGACTCACTGTAGCGACCCCAGGTAGGGACGAGGGCGATGGTGATATCCATGGAAGCCGCCTCCTCGACGACCCAGTCGACAAAATCAAAGTAAGCCGGCTCAATCTTGGTGGGGTCGAAGGCGCCGGGCGTGCCCTTGAAGGGGTAAAATCCGTCGCGGGAGGGGTACTCCAATCCCGAATGCTCAGCGACAATCACCATCATAGCGACATTGAAGCCCTGCTCGCACAGCTCGAGGTCAGTTCCCGGGTCGGATCGACAGTTCCGCTCGCTCATCCTCACCTTGCTCTGACGGTTCTTGAGGTACATAGTGACCTCCTCCCTCGACAAACGATGGAAAGTCTCCCATGCGGTATCGCCCCTGCAGTACAGATTATCAGCTCGGCCTCTACGTCTTCCGGTCCACCCTCGAGCTCACAGCCAGAAGAACGGTTGTCCATCACGCTCGACCTGCCTGCCATCAGCGCTGACGGTGAGAGCAAGACGACGCGTGGCTTCGAGTGATGCAGCTGAGCGGGGGGTCGTCATGTCGAGCGTTGATTGCGGGAGAAGGAGAGAGAGAGACTGCCGTTTCCTCTCGCCCACCTTTCGCTCATCCGCTCGGTAGATTGGACTTCCGATACTTCGCCTTTTGCCGTCTGTAGTGCCGTGCAGCAAAGGCCGAGGTGGACTGTGGACTCGAGATGACAGGAAAGAAGGCAAAGGTGGACTCGAAACTTGACCCCTGAATGCTTGGTCCCCCTCTCGTTCGCTTGCAGTTTATTGTCATGCTCTCGGCTGGCCTCGAGGGCTAGAGATGGCATGCACAGTACTTCATGATTGGCGCACATTTCTACTTAAATCGAGACTAAATCTAAAGGAGACCCTCGGACTCGAGCTGTGGTAAGGAGCGGGAGAGGGAAGTTAGCTCTTCGTTCGGGAGAAGCTGAAAGAGCAGCGAGGCTTACCATGAGCACGATCTCGTGGACAGCAGAGGAGACGGTGCTGGTCGAGAGGTCGACGGTGAGGTCGGCGTTGGTGGGAGCCTCGTAAGGGTCGTCTGCGAAGGAGGAAGGGGAGAGCCGAAGCCAAGGTCAGCAACCTGCTCGGCGCCAAGCTACACAGACAATCAATGACACCAGCAAGCGAGAACCGAAACTCACCAATACCAGTGAATCCGACAATCTTGCCCTCCCTGGCCTTCTTGTACGTGCCCCTCCTATCCGTCTTCTCGCAGTGCTCCAGGGGAGTGGCGACGTGCACGAGGAAGAAGGTTCCTCCACCGGCACCTCCGTTCTTGAGGATGTGCTGCTTGGCGGCGGTGCGAGAGTGCTCGTAGGGGGCGATGGGGGTGGTGATGACGGCCGCTCCGGCGCGCGAGAGCTCGGCTACGATGGGGGAGGAGGGGGTGAGCAAGAGGGAGGGAAAGGTGAGAGAAGAGGGAACGTACCAGCGACAAAGGCGAGACGCTGGAGATTCTTGTGGCGCTCCTCGGGGGTGAAGCCGAGCTCTGCGAGTAGGGGAAGGCGAGGTCAGCGAGCGGCTCACACACGCACATAAGCTCGGTCAAAGAGGCAAAGACTCACCAGCACTCAACTCGGAGCGAACCTGGTCACCAAGAAGGAGGGAGACCGAGCGCCCAGCCTGCTGGTTAAGGGTAACCTCGAGGGCCTTTCCAATCGTATCCTTGCCCGAGTTGACGTAACCCGACAGAAGGATCGTGAATCCCTGCTTGTTCCGGGGAGGGTACGACTCGCGCAGAATCTTGACGACCGCCTCGTAGGAGAACCAATCGGGGATGGGAGCTCCCGTCTTGAGACGGCGGCGGAGCTCGGTGCCCGAGATGTCGAGGGTTTGGACACCCTTGGGGATCGTGTCGATGGGCTGGTAGTCGTCCGAGGAGGGGACGTAGGTCATCATCTGTGGTGGAGGGCGAGAAGGAGAGTGAGTGATGGCGTTTGAAGGAGGGAAGCAAGCTTTCGGCGGAGGCTACGACAGTGCTCAGCCAACTCACCTGGAAGGGAACCATCTCGATGGCGAGCTCCGACGAGTACTTGGTAACGAGCTCCTGTTGAAAGCGAAGCAGAGCCGAGGTCAGCCATCGCTCGGCGTTGTCTCGTCGTCCTCAGGGCTCGAGACAAACGAACCTGAGCATCGTAAGGGCCGTCTGTAACGCATCGCAACACCGTCAGCTCATTGCTCTCTCTTCCACCTACTCCTCCTCCAAAACTCACAGAAGTCCGAACCCTGCGAGTTCTTTCCGGGTCCAGCATGATCACGTCCGACAATGAAGTGAGTGGCTCCAAAGTTCTTGCGAATGATGGCATGCCAGAGGGCCTCGCGAGGTCCGGCCATGCGCATGGCGAGGGGGAGGAGAGCGAGCGCGGCCATGCCGTTGGGGTAGGTGCGGATGATGGCTTCGTAAACGCGGACCTGTGGAGGGGTAGAAGGTGTTAGATGTGGGAGAGAGGAGGGAGGAGGGAGGAGAAGACGTACGCGAGTGAAGGCGTCGACATCTCCGGCTGTGAGGGGGAGGAGGGGAAATGTCAGCTCGGCGATCGCTCCATTTAGGCGGACGAGAGCTCACGCTTGGTCTGCAAAGACGAGAACAATCAGCTCAGTCCGACTAGACTAAAAGGGAGACTACTCACCAATCCAACAACGGGATGAATGAGGACGTTAGCCTTCTGCTGACGAGCGGCACGAACGGTAAGCTCGCGGTGAGCCCTGTGCATAGGGTTGCGAGTCTGGAAAGCAACAACACGGCGCCACGAGAGCTTGTTGAAGTAAGCGCGGAGCTCGGCGGGAGAGTCTGTTCCGGTTGCAACGCGAAGGAGGAATCAGCGCCGCGCCGAGAGAGAAGATGCGAGCAAGAGACGTACAGCGAAGGGAGACGTAGTCGAAGTGCTGGGGAGGGGAGATGGCCTGGACCTTTCCTCCGATGTAGAACTCCTGGACCGAGTTGCGAAGGTAGGCAACGGCGGGGTGGGCGATATCATCCGCTCCGAGAACGTTGACCGCCTCGGCGACCTTGTCGGGCTTGTAGACGTCCGAGACTGCGATTGCGAGACGGTCAGTGATGTTCCTTTGACTCGTGGATTCGACACAAGGATGGTGCAATCCTTGGCTTGAGGGCGCCGCGCCGAGAACTCACCAGTGAGGATGGCGAGGGCGTTCTCGTCACGGGGGTCGCGGAGGGTGATGCGAGCTCCGGCGGCGAGCTTCAGGGTATCGATCTGCTCCTGGGAAACGTCGAGGGTGATGGGCATGGGGAAGAGGGCTCCATCGGTGAGACGGAGGGTCGAGACGACGCTGCAAGCCAAATCATAGCGATTGAGCGATGTTGCTACAGCCGAGAAGAGTGAGATACATACGACTCGTAATCAGCCTGTCCCATGAATCCCTCCAGAGGCGAGAAACCACCGTTGAGGATGAGCTCGAGGTCACAAAGCTGGCGCTCCGTCAAGCGAATGTCGGCGAGGGAATCGGACTCCTGGAGGAGAGCATCGTGGAGGGGAAGGTCGCGAACGTGAAGGTCCTTGAGGACGCCGCCGTGGGGTGCGTTGGCCTGTAATGAGGTGCAGCAAGAGGAGAAGCGCATGGACGAGAGAAAGCCGAACAGTCAGCGCTGCTGGCGCTTTGTGCGCTGATGCCAAGTGCAGCTCTCGGGCGTGAGATCTGCTGGGGGAGCAGGATCCGAAGCTCACCATTTTTGTGTAGGAGAGTAGGTGGGGAGAGGAGAAGTGCTGGAAGCGAGGAGAGAGAGCGCGAAGCACCTTTGGCTGCAAGAGCAAGGATGGCGTGCGCGGTTGCAAGCTCAAGTTATAGGCCAGTACAGCAGCAGAAAAGTAGCGGAATTCATTTCAAAGATATCATTATGTGACTCAATACAATCAGCTTAAGCTCGGCCGAGAAAAGGAGGGTCGCTCTTGAGCCTCTTCGACGCGCTCGAGAGCTCCTTCCGCTCTGCCCGCTCCGACCTCGATTTCTGCACCATGTCAGCTCGTTACACCCAGAGTAAATCCGAGGCGCAGAAGCACACTGAGATCCTCAAGGGGATGCTCAAGAAACCAGAGAACAAGGTGAGCTCTGCAACCCTACAGAGCGACGAGACGAGAGAGAGAGAGAGCTGACCTCCACGCGCTGAACCGCCACCTAGCTCTGCGCCGATTGCAAGCGGAATGGTCAGTTGTAGCAGAGTATGTTACTACAGACTACAAGCTGATATCTGTACCTCTGCAGACCCTCGCTGGGCTTCGACCAACCTCGGCTGCTTCATGTGTATCCGCTGTTCAGGCATTCACCGCGGCATGGGCGTTCACATCACTCGCAGTCAGTCTGCGCGCTGCTGTACAACATCAATAGCTATTGCTGATCCACTCCACCTCTATAGTCAAGTCGGTTGACCTCGATACGTGGTCGCCAGAGCAGATTGAGGTCAGTCGCCGTTCGAACCGAGCTCGGAGGTGAATAGCAAGGACTTACCAGCTCGCCTGGACCTACAGAACGTTCAACGCTGGGGTAACAAGCGCGCCAACGCCTACTGGGAAGCACACTTGAAGCCGGGACACGCTCCACCAGAGCAGTGCGTCGCGCTCTCTCCCTTTTCGCTCGTCCGCTATACCGTAGCTAACGCCGACTTCGTGCATCAACAGCAAAATGGAGTCCTTCATTCGCAGCAAATACGAGTCGAAGCGATGGGCGATGCAAGGTCCCCCTCCTCCCCCCGAGACGCTCGATTCCGATAGCGAGGCCGAGGCTGTGAGTCGCGCTCGCCCTTCTCCCTCACTCACAAGCTAATCTCCTGGTGCTATACAGACCCCCACGCCCTCCGCACCAGCACCCTCCACCTCCCGAACCTCCTCCGCCGCCCCCGCTCCTATTCGCAAGTCCGCTCCCACCACCTCCATCGACCTCCTCGCTGGCCCTCCTTCCCGCTCCTCTTCCTCCTCCTCTTCTGCCGCTCGCGCACCTCCCGCTCCTACCCCATCCGCCGCTCCCGCTCCAGCACCACCAGCGCCGAAGACCGGAGGAGGAGGGGGTCTCTTCGACCTCGACTTCAATGCGCCTGCACCGGCTGCTGTTCAACAGCCAAAGAGGGACGCTAAGGCCGATATCCTGTCGCTCTTCGCTTCTGCGCCGCCACCGAGGGCTCAGCAGCCTGTCCAGCAACAGCAGCAGCAGTGGGGAGGAGGGGTTTCGGGCGCGACGGCTGGACTGGGAGGGTTGAGTCTCGGTGGTGGAGGAGGAGGGGCGAGCGATCCATGGGGTGCTCCGGCACAAGCGAGTGGCGGTGGAGGAGGGCTCGGCGCGTTCGACAGCTTTGGCTTCTCGGCGCCCGCTCCTTCGCAGCAGCAGCAGCAGAGCTCGGCTCAGGTCAGTCCTGTCTCCCCTTCTCTCCCCAGCGCTCGCTGATGGGGATTTGATCATGCAGTCCAACGACCCCTTTGGCGGCTCCTCCTCGAATGTCTGGGGTAGCTCGGCGCCTGCTGCTGCCGCTCACGATCCGTTCGGCGAGTTCGGAGGCTTTAGCGGAGGAGGAGCGACTTCGACTGGAGGAGCGACGGGCAGTAAGGATGCCTTCAGTGATATTTGGGCTTGAGTGCTGTTGGGGTGGTGTAGGATGTTGCTGTGCAGTTCGAAGCCGGCTTGTTGAGGCGTTTGTTTGCCAGTCGCGGAGGACGACTTGGGCGGCGAGAATTCGCAAGTCGCCAGGTCGTCCTCCTCCACAACCCGGCGTAGAGAGAGCTTTCGACTGTCAAGCTAAGCTTCAAGCTCGACTCTTTCTGTAGCATTATAGCCCTCGCTCGGCTCGCTCCTCAGAACAGCACCACTTACAAGACCACAGCGGGCAGTGGCACACACCTCTCTCTTCGTCTCTCTCCCACGCCTTCCAGCTCGGCCTGCCTTCCGCGGCTGATTCGACGTACAGCCCAGCGATGAACGGACTGGAGCCCAGGAAGCGGGTCACCCTCGTCGAGCCTTCTGCGACTCAACAGCCTGCACTCAAGAAGCAGCGCATCTCGCCCTCGCATTCAAACGACGACGACGAGACTGACAGCGACGACGACGACAAGCCTCAGGTGGATGAGAAGTTGGAGGTGAGCTTCCCTATCTTGCTACTGCTCTTGCTCTCTGTAGCAAATCACACCCTCCTCCGAGCGCACGACACGAGCAGTAAAGCTGACCACGCGCTCTCTCTCTCACCTCCCCTTCCTCCCCGCTCGCGTTTGTACGAGAACAGAGCTTCCGTAAAGAAGCTATCTGGCGTCAGCTGCAGGAGTATAAGCGCCAGTTTGAGAGGGCCCAGAGGACAGTGCAAGGCCTCGAGGAGGAGAGGAGGAGATGCGAGGTTAGGCTTAGTGCCGTGGAGGTTAGCTGGGGGTCGGTAAGTTGGTGATACTAGACTAGAGATGATCTGGCAACAGAGCTGCAGCTGATTTGAGTCTCCGACCGCCCTACAGCTCGTACAAGAGGCCGACTTGCTCCTCCCTTCGACTTCGACCGCCTCGAACGGTCACTCGTCGCATGCAGGTAAGTCTCGCATTCCTCTCTGTACGCCACTTGAACCTCAACTGACCCTCCGCACCCCTCCTGCAGCTTCCTCCCCCTCCGTCGCCGACCCTTCCCTCTCCGACGAAGAGCTCTCCGAAGCGCTCGCACAACGCAGCAGCGCTACCAAAGCCCTCCTCGGCCGCTTGAGCTCGCTCCATCCCGCAGAGGGTACGGGCAACAAAGTCGAAGAGCTGGAAATCAAGTGCCGCGAGCTACTCGAGCAGGTGCGTCTTTCCTCCGTCTTCGCCGCTTACACGCCGATTACACGCCGAGCAACATGCTGACCTGTTGCATCTCGACACGCGTGCAGTCCCTCCGTTCGCAAGAATCTCTCCGCCTCCTCCGACTGCAACACGACACGACCGTCTCCCAACTGGAAGAGGCGCACTCCACCCTCCTCCGCGCCGAGAAGAAGCTGGATCGGCTCCGTTCGGCCACAGTCGCAGAATTGGAAGGCCGTTCGCTCCCTGGCGCTGGTGCACCCGGCTCGGGCAACAGGAGTCCGAGTGGGGAGGAGGAGAAGATGAGCGAGGCGAATGGCGTTGGTGCGGCGAAGGGCGTTGGTGGGGTTAAGGTGGAGAGTGGGGCGCCGGTGGTGGTGGTGAATGGAGTTAGTACAGAGGAGTTGGCGGAGTGGAAGAGGATGGTGGGAGCTCGGGATGGGGAGTTGGAGGAACTGAGGAGGGATAGGATCGCGTTGAAGACCGAGCTGGATGTACTCAAAGGACGGGTGAGCAAACTTCGTTACATCGTTCTCCTCGATTCGTGCATGAGCTGACCTATCTTTGCAACTCTACAGCTCGTCTCCCTCCCCGACGAAGCCATCGCCGAATCGACCCCCTTCAAGCTGCTTCAGTCCTACGTTCAGAACCTCACCTCGGACAACGACAACAAGAAGAGCGAATTGGAGAGGGTGCAGAAGGAGGCGGATGCGTTGCGGGAGCAACAGGAGACTTTCAGGCAGGGAACGGTGGTGAGTCTCGAGTCCGGCTCGGAGCTTGTCCTTGCTCGTGGAGCCGGGCTAGCTCGCGGAGAGTACCATGAGCTCACCTCTCGATTTCAAACAGCGCGACGCCGCGGACCAAATCGAGGAGATCCAACGCAAGCTCACTCTCAAGGAATCGGACCTCACCCGCATCCGCGCCCAACGGGAGGAATTCCGCGCCGAGGCGTCCGAGCTCAAAGCCAAAGAGTTGGACAAGATGAAGAGTGTGGAGGAGGTTACTCGGTTGAACCAGAGTGGGAAGGAGAGGATCGAGGCGCTGGGTAGTGAGGTTAGGAGACTGAAGATGAGTTTGGCGGCGAGGAGGGGGAATGCGGAGACGGTGGATTTGCTGCTGGGGGCGGAGGAGGCCGATGTGATTCGGGATTTGCAGGAGAGACTGAAGTGAGTTTGGTCTTCTCGTGCTCGTGCTCGGTTCGAGGCCCACCGAGCTGACTTCTCCGTTTCTCGCAGGACCGCCGAGAACCTCCTCCTCGCCCTTCGCGACCAACTCCACGCCTACACGGCCGCCTCTCCCGAATCCAACGCAACTGTCATTGCCGACTCGGAGATGACCGCCCGCGCCGAACTCTCTACCGCCCGTTCCCGCCTGTCCAAACTCGAAGCGCTCCTCTCCCCCTCTGCAGACGGGCAGGTCGAATTCGCCGATTTGGCCAAGAGGCTGCAAGAGAAGGAGGAGCAGGTCAAGGTGTTTGAGGCGCAGTTGAAGAGCTCCGAGGGCGAGACTAATATGCTGTATGGCGAGGTCGAGAGGCTTAGTACCGCGTGGAGTGAGTTGGATGAGATGTGTGGGAGTAAGGTGTTGGGATTGGTGGGCATGGAGGAGAAGGTGCAGAAGGCGCAGGCCGAGGTGGGTTTATTCGCTTTCTTCTTCGAAGTCGGGGCGAGTCGAGTCGAGCTGACACCTCTTCCCTCTGCCTTCTTCGTTCGCACGAGTAGAAAGCCAAAGCCGACAACCGCTACTTCACGACCATGCGCCAGAAGGACGCCCTCGCTTCGGAGAACGCCGTCCTTACCAAGCTCGCCGAGAAGCAGCAACGAGCGGTCGAGGGCGGCGCAGATCTGCAACACAGTCTAGGCGTGCAGTTGGTGCGCTCTTCCCCTCCTCCGAGCACCCTTCGAGATCTCGCTGACTCCTTTGCCTTCGTCAGACCGCCGCCGAGAAGGAGATCTCCATGCACCAGCACAGCATCCGCGCCCACCAGGACCACATCGCCAACCTCAAGCGCGAGACGACCGAGCTCAACCTCCGCAACGAGCAGCACACGAAGCACATCACCGAGGTCCGCTCCTGCTCCATCGCTCGCGCCTTCAAGCTGCTTTCGCTGACCTCTGCTCTGCATCGAACAGCTCAACGCCCTCCTCGGCCAACGCATTGCTCAAGCAGAGACGGAGCTCGCCGCGCGCAAGAAGTTCGAGGAGCAAGCCTCGAGGCAGGAGCGCGAGCTCAAGGCGGCGAAGGCGGCGGTCATGACTTCGACCTCGAGCTCGAGCTCGGGTGGATCATCTACTGCGGAGGTCAAGCAGCTGAAAGCGTATAACGAGGATCTCTCTGTATGTTCTCGCGTTCAGACTCGGCCGTCTACCCCGCTGACCCAGCTCCTCGCCTCCCTTCTTTACCTCCTCCCTCTCTCCCTCTCCCTCTCTCTCTCCTCTCCGCCTGCACACCCTTCCAGAAAATGCTCAAGTGCTCGACCTGCATGGTCCGCTTCAAGGGCGTCATCATCAACCGCTGCGGCCACCTCTTCTGCAAGGACTGCATCGACGCGCGCCTCTCCAACCGTCAACGCAAGTGCCCGACTTGCGGCGCCGCCTTCGGAAGGGACGACGTCTCCAACGTGTATTTCTAGACTCTTTATACCCACGCCCCACCCCACCCCTACCCTGTCCCTCTTCTCACCTCGTCGGCGGCGCTCGGCGATGGCTTTTGGGATCGGTCGGGCCCCTCGAGGAAGATTTGCGTAGCTCTTCCTCCTTCTCTTTCTTCTCTCTTCTTCTTTTTTGGTTCTCCGTCTCTCTCGGTATATCTCCCCTCTCTCTCTCCTCATTTCAATCTTGTAGCACAAGGTGCAAAAAGCGACAATACGAGCTATCAGTCCCGGGCGCCGAGACCGTAGGAGGCGGAGAGCGAAGCGGCCAAGCAGGGAGAACCTCTAAAGATTGTCGAGGCTGTCATTCGCAGCAGCGACTTGCTCGGTCCGATTTGGTCGGTCTCCCTGTCGGCGCAGCGCGCTTGCTCCTCTTCTCGTTTCCCTCGAAGCTGCGAGGAGAGGAAGAAGCTGCTTTACGTGTCTTTGCAGTGCGTTCATGTCGATTAGAGATCTATAAGATGCATGTCAAGTTGTTGAATACTGGTACAGCTGTGGAGGGCAGGCGGAGAAGTCAGCAGCAACTCGGGCAGCTCGGCGATGAGGGAACGAGCGGCCGACTCACGATTATGAGTCGCGACAACAGTTATGTATCGAGTGCTGTAGAGGCAAGACAATTGGTTATCTATCCTCTTTCAAGACGAGAGCATACAGGGGCACCACTATTGAGCCATCTCCTCGTCGGGCAGGAAGGTGAACCGTATCCCCCTCGCCTCGCAAGCCTGCGGCATCGCCTCGGCATTCTCGTGCTCCCAAGCATCCGCCGAATCGTACAGCACCAAAGATTCGAGCGCCCCAAAGTCGAGGGTAGGGTCGAGGAGATGGTCGATGAGGTGCTGCGAGAAGATGAACGAGCCGACGTGGTTGAAGGATTGGATCTCGAGGGTGACGAGCTTGGGAGGGATGAGGCGGAAGACGTTGGTGGAGACATCGGTGGCGGAGATGCTGAGACGTTGCAGATGCTGCTGGTAGGATAGGAGCTGGTCGAAGATGGGCTCGTGGGTGGCCGAGTCGAACTGGTCGAGTTGCTCGACAGTCGGGCTGGAGAAGGGCGGCGGGCGAGGGTTAGCACAGCTCGCCTGTAGAAGGATAAGGACATAGGGCTCACTTGCAGATGAAGCGAAGCGACTTGATGGAAGCAGCACACGACCTCAGCGCCGTCGTCGTCCTGCGAGAAGGATGAGAGTCGAGGTCAGCTCTCGAGGCGAGGTCAAGAGAAGTCGCTCAAACTCACTGCTTGGAGGGCAGCAGCCTCTCAAAGTAGACATCGCACACCTCGAGCTCATGGCACGCCGAAAGCAACGCCCACAGAGTCTGGTCCGAGAGCTCGCAGTGCAGCCGCAACTCGACGAGGGGGAGGAAGAGCGGTGGCGGGCTCATGAGAGGTGGCAAGGCGATGGCTGGAGGATCCGTCTCTGCTTCAAACTCGAGCTCGAACGTCCTGAGGCTCGGATGAGCTAGAGCGAGGTTGTTGGCGGCGTACAGGCCGGTTCCCCAGTCGCGATCCGAGATGCCGAGACGAGGAGCGCATACGAGCGATTGTAGGTGCAGCGAGGCGAGGGCGGCGAGGAGAGAATTGCGAGCACCGTGGTGGAGAGGTCGAACTTGCAGGTGACGAAGGTTGGGGCACAGAGTGAGGACGCGGATGAGGTCGAGCGAATCCTCGGCCAGTCCCGTGTCGTCCTCGCTCTCCTCCCTGTGGTCGCCGACGCCGATGACGAGGTACTGCACTTTGACAGCATGCTCAGGATAGTGGCGCAGCGTGTCCAGGAATGCGCGAGCCTTGTCGCCGCCGAGAAGCGCAACCGAGCGGTAGAGCGCTGCGTTGGCTGTGGGAGTGTGCAGCGTTGGGTCAGCTACGGGTCTCGAGCTGCAYCATAGCATCATTCACACCCACCTGCATCTTCCCACGCCGAGCAGATCAAAGGCATGGTGTCCAGCGACTCGTTCGAATCCCAGCGCGAGAGCTTGCCGCCATGTTCGCTCTGCACAAGATCCTTCTCGACGGCGTAAAGAAAGATGTCGAGGAGGATGTGGTAAGGCACTGCTTGAGGTCGAGCGACCATGATCCGAGCTTGGTCGACGGGCGTCTCGGTGGGAGGCGAGAGCGAAGGAGAGGCGCCGCTGCTTGGTCGCAGGAAGAGGGAGCGAATGAGCGTAGCTGTAGGGTGCAGGAGAAGCCTCGGTCAGCGCGTAAGCTTCTCAGGCGAACGCCGAGCCATACTCACCCATCTTTGACCTCGAGACGGCGAAGGAGAGGGGAGGACGAGCTCGAGTCGCGGGGGAACGTCAAGCTAGCCCAAGGGGCAGAGGCTCAAGAGAGGGTGTGCGCTGCTGCCGAGCTAGTGGAGTGCAGCTGGAGTGTTGCTGGACGGAGAGGAAGGAGCGGAACCGCGAAATCACGCGTCCAAGTCGAATCTCGCTACCCGCCGAAGTCGAGCCTGAGGCGACGACCAGGGTTGCCCTCCTGCTTCTTTGTCTCTAGCCCGCGGCTGTCCTGTAGCAAGTACGACCGTACTGGACAAATCTCCGACTGCTCTTCAACCTCGAGAGTGTCGCCGCAGGAAGACCGAGAGGAGCAAGGGAAGCTGGGGAGGAGCGGTGGAGATGGAGCTGCTGTTGGCGGGAAGACGCTGATGAGGAGCTTCCGAAGCAGCTGGAAAGCGGGGAAGGTGTACTGCTGCTCTACAGCCTTCCTACGCAGCTGCAGGAAGACAGCTCGACGCCCGTCGCCACTCGTCGGCATAGTGCGTCGAGCGGGAAAGGGAAAGCCTGCTGGCTAGGCAGCTCAGCAGCTTTTGACGTGCAGGGGAGCAGCATGTGCATCTTTGATCGTCGTGGAAGAAGACGAGACCGCTCGGAGGGGGTCGGACTGGCTGCTCGGCGAGGAGGGGTCAAGCTGCTTCTCCTCGATTGGCGGTGGTAGTAGGAAGTGTCCTAGAGTTCCGGGCGGGAGGAGCGTACTTGCTCGATGCTTTTGGATCAGCTCCGACGCTGTTCGGTGTCCTCGAGCTGGACTGGAGATGAGGGACGGGGGAGAGGGCATGGCTCGCCGGCTGAGCCTTTCGAGGTGATGCTCCTGAGGATGCTGATGGCGGCGTAGGATGTAGTAGTGATGCTTGGAGGTGCGGACAAGATCACTGGAGGGTGGTAAAGGTCAGGTTAGTGGGCTTGCTCCTTCGCGAGATGAGGAAGCGAGACGAGCTGAACCCTTCTCGTTCGCCTACAGGTCAATCTCCGATCACAACACGCTGTCCACCTCATCGACGAATTCTTTCACTGCCGTCTCCAACCCTCCAACCTTCCGCCTCTCTGTCCCCCATCAGCGCCATCCCCGCGCCGACTCGGCCCTCCATCTTCCGCCGACGCCCTCAGCACACCTCACTCCGTCGGAGGTACATAGCTAGATCCGTCAGCATCCTACCGCCCGACCTGGGAGCAACAGCGTGCGCTCCTTGGCCGTCAGCCAACGAGCATCACGCTCACCGTGGACTCGACGTCTCAGGCGGTCAGCTACCAGGGACTCAGCAGCAGTAGAGACAAGTATAGCAGGGTTTGCTGAATGTAACCCGTCTTCATCTTATCGTCCCGATCACGAGGAGAGCCAGAGGCAGACAGAGACATGCCAGACGCCCGTCGCCGCTCATCCGCTTCACATAAGCTGTAGCATCTCAAAGCCGACGAGGAACCACAGCCCGAGCAGCTCACCGCCGTGATCCTTCACCGAGCCCTTTTCTCCTTCCCTCCCTGCTCGAGCTTCACCAAACCTCGCCGCGCCCTCGCTCTGCGCCAGCTCCCCCAAGCGTCGACGAGCAGCAGCCCTCCCTGTCGCTCCTCCTGCACCAGCCTACGCCACACTACACTCACCTGGCTCGTGTATCGAACCGTTCTCGTCTACAGAGCTCGACAAGAACACCGAGAGAGGCTCGCAAGCTGCCTCAAGCACAGCGAGCTTGGAGCGAGGGTTCCGAGAAGATCGTCGCGTGATGCGGCTTGGGAGCTGGCCGTGTTGGCGAGAGACCACGAGAGCCGAGCGAAAGCGTACTTCTAGGCTGATGTAGACTGTTCGAAGTGACGAAACGGTCGAGAGAGCAGCGAGCGAGTGAGAGGAAGAAGGGAGAAAGGCGACGGCGAGCGGTTCGGAGCTTCCTCACAGTAGCCTCGCCGTCTCGCTCGAGTCGAGCTTTAATCACTGTGGCAATAGCTCTGTACTGAGTCTGTTTCGACTTGATGAATCTTCTCTGCCGCTCCGTGCTCAGGCTTCGCAGCATCACCGAGCTGTCGAGCGACGGCCCCTGGCCCCAGAGGCGCTCTCCTGTAGCTTCAGCGGCAGCTGCAGGACCGACCAACAAAGCTCAACGTACTTTGATCTTTCCTCTTGGATCGCTGCTGCTCACCACGGCTCGATAATCGAGCTCATCATTCGCGAGCTCAGGCCAACTTTCGCTCTGTCTCTCTCGGCTTCCTGCCTTATTAAGCAGGGTCGTATCAGCTCATATCGGACTACACGCAAAGCAGAGTATTGCTCCTCGTCCACCTTCTCTGCTCGACTAAGCGCGACCTCCCGGCTGAGCCATTTGAGGCGCCGGCCCTCCGTAGACGGCCCTCGTCTCGCGCCTGTCCGAGAAGGCAGACCAAGCCAAGGCGATGAGGTAGAAGGAGAGGAAGGACCTGTTCATGTACTCGAGGGTCAGCGTCAATTCGGAAGGGACGAGCGAGAGAGGAGAAGGCTCACCAGGTCATCCAAGCGAAAGCTTCCATCGTCGCGAACATGGAGCAGCGAGTCCTCCTACAAGCAGGACCGAGGAGGATGCACCTCTGTTGCGAGCAGCTGTTGTTGTCCAAAGCGACGTCGATGCCGATACAGGAGATGAGGCCGAGGGTCTGATGTTGGAGAGAGGTCAGATCGGTCGAAAGCTCGGTGAAGGCGAACTCGGCTTTGGACTGACCCAGAGGAAGCCGAAGGTGGCGAGGTTGATGGGGATGTTGGCCAAGGGAGAAGGACGGACCTCATCCCCAGGCTTGAAGAGTAGACCGAGGAGGAAGACGGTGGAGAAGAAGAGGGTCATGACGAAGAGGCTGAGGAGCGCTTTCGTCCAGCCGCCGAGCGAGCCAGCCCAGACGTGGTAGTGGGCTGCAGGAGAGTGCGAGATGAGCTCCATCTCTCGAATGCCCCTTGCAAGCTTTGAGACCACTCACCGCAGAGCGCGGCGGCGAGCGACATTCCTGCGAGACGAGCAGCTCGGCGTCAGCTTCTCCTTCTCCATTCGAGCAGCCACTGCCTCGCTGGACATCTGTCCACCCTACAGATCCTATGAATGCTCTACTGAGACTCACCGATGAGCGAGAAGAGCCACAGAACCGCGAGAAGAGGGACGCCGAGGATGCGCTTCTGTGCGAGGCGGAGAGCGCTGTAGGTCAGCAGGGCGATTCAAGATGTTCTGCGTGCTATCAAGCAGCACTCACGAGTGCAGGTGCCATCTTGAGCTAGCTTCTAGAGCGGGAGATCGAGACGAGCAAGATGTGGCGGAGGAAGAACCTGATTGCGAGTCGCTCGCCTCTCCTCGCTCTCGGCCGCTCGGACTCGAGGAAGGACGAGGAGACTGTACAGTCAATTGAGAGGGGCACGAAGCACTACAGCACAGCCTCCTTCTTTCCCTCCTTCTCCTTTCCTGCCTCCACCTCAGCAAGCGACGGTCCTCCCACCCTCCTCAACGCCGAGCAAACGAGCTTGCTCTGTAGTGCTTCGGGGTTCGCCTGTGGTCGGTTCGAATCAGTCAGCATGGAGCTCAGAGATAGAGAAGGAGTCAAGAAGCGAAGGGGCTCACCTCATGCAATGCCAGCAGCACGCCCATGCTCAAGCCGAAGTAGAGGATCTCGCCGTTCCTTCTCGGGCGGGACGAGAAGATGTCAGCTCACGCTTCGGTCTCGACCTGAAGAAAGATAGAGAACGCACCTGATGTTCTTCACCTTGCCTTGTTGTACGAGCACGTCCCATGCGCATTGGACGGCGAGACGAGCCGAGTAGAGAGCGAGGTCGGTCGAGCGTTGAGCGCCGACAAGGCGGACCCAGAGGCCGGCGAGGAAGCCCTGCGAGAGTTATATAAGGGTATCAGAAGTTGTTCAGTCTGAAGAGAGTCCCAAGCCCCAGCGCAGGGAAGCTCGCTCGGTTCGAGCGAGGGCTTGGGTCACGACGAGACAGCCGCGATGCCGTTGAAGGAACGTGGGAGAGCTCACCTGGAGATAAAAACGCTTGGTAGGCATGAAGTGACCAGGGAGGTAGTGCTGGAAGAAGCAGATGGTGCTCCAGGCCGTGCCGAGCGAGAGGGAGAGGAACGCCGAGGAGGTGATGGTGCTCTGTAGGGCGTGGAGGATGCCTAGTTCGGGTCTATGGAGCGTAAGGGCATGATAAAGAAGTGGAGTCAGGGTAAAGGGATGGACGAGGTCAGCTCAAGCGTTCTGGGATGAGAACGGCAGGTGAGCTCGGAGATCAAACGTCGACTCACTCTCGGAAGAACTTCTTCCACCTCGTCAAAGTCCCCAGAATCGCCAACGCGCCAAAGAACTTGCTCGCTCCCTTGAACTCGCCCTTGACGAACCTGCACAACTCTCGACCGTCAGCCTCCCCTCAGCTCGACCTCAAGCTCGGCGCCGCCCAACTCACCTCGCAAACACCTCCCAACATCCCACCTCCTCAGGATGCAAGAACGCGCAAGTCAATCTACTTTGTCCCGTGTGCGCTCTATCATCCAACACCGGCCTAATCTTTTCCAACACTGCGCCTCCCTTCCTAGCGACCTCGGCGCTGAAGCCCATCTTTGAGCTGGGATGAAGGAGAGGGGAGATGAACGCGGGGTAGTGCAGACGGGAGGAGGCGGCGATTGCGTCTACGAGGGCGCGGGGGGTGGGCCAGGGAGTGCTGGGAGAGGGAGAGGCAGGAAGGTAGGCGGAGGAGAAACGGAGGATGAAGGAGGAGTAGGCTGCTGGGAAGGTGGAGGGGGCGTAGACGAAGGCGTGGAGGAGGATGGCGTTGGCTGCGCTGTGTGTATGCCAAGCGAACGAGCGAGTGATCAGTCATGAGCCGCATCGAAAAGAGAGGAGGACGAGAGGATGCGCCGAGCCGACTCAACTCACGCGAACACCAAATGCCCACCCCACCACCACCTCCCCTCCCTCATCCCCTTGCTCACCCACCTCCTACTCCCCGCCACTCCAACCATCCCATGTACCGCCCTAGTCATCGCATACAGCGCGATCGTCACTCTTCTTTGACCTCTTCCCTCGAGCAGCATAGCGGGAGAGGCAGCTACGCCTAGTAAGAAGGGAGGGAGGGCCTTGGAGTGGAGTGTTTGACGGGTGATGGTGGAGAGGGAGAGGGAGGGGGTGGGCGAGGGGGAGAGAGTGGGGAGGAAGGAGGTGAGGCGCGGGAGGAGGAGGCGGTAGAGGGTTGAGTAGAGGGTGATGGCTGAGGCTAGGCGGAGGGAAGAGAGGGAACGGAGGGAACGGTGAGTGGTCGAGAGCCTGCGAATGAAGGAAGGTGTTAGCGCGAGGGAGAGTGAAGCCGAGAGGAGAGCCCACTTCTTGCGCCGAACTAGGTTGAGGACGAGCTCGTAGAGGGCTGCTACCGAGTAGATGAGGGCGAAAAGACGTGTACTCGATCGAGAGACTGTAGCTGCATGTCCACTGTCCCAAAGTGGTGGTCAGCTCCCTGTAAAGCCGAGTCGAACGAGCAAGATCGCCGACCTACCCTTCCTCATTCGATTGCTGGCTCGGTCCAAACACCATCGGGGCTCGGGGCAGTTTCAAACTCCCTCCTAGCTTTTCCCCAATGTTCTCCACCGTCCTAGCGAGTTTGCCATACTCTTCCCTCGTCGCTGCAGACACGGCGAAGTGCTCGGTGAGCAAGAAGCCGATGCCGCTTGAAACTGCGCTTCCAGCTGGGAGGGGCTACTTACCTACAAAAGCAAGAGCTCGGAGTTGGGCTGGAGATAGTGTGCTGCATCCTTGTACGCTGCCTGGGGACGAAGCCATTGTGCTGGGAAAGTGCGGGGCGGGGTTGAAAGCGAGCGGTTCAAGTGGGGCGCGTTGGAAGGCGGAAGGCTGTCGATGAGTAGACGCAGAGTAGTGGGAGCTGTCGGAGCCTACTGACGTGGCAGCGAGGAACGGAATAACCTGGAGCTGCGACGACGACGAGAAGGCAAGAAGCGAACCGAGATTCGGAAAGGGCAAAGGCTCTCGTTGGAAGAGGGTTCAATTTGGGCCGAGGAGCAGCCGAGTACCTTTGTAGGGCGATAGGAAGCTCGAAACTAGTGAAAGGAAATCTGTAGCTCTGCTGCAATTGCAAGTCCGAACTGGAGCAAAGAGTCTCGGCCTGGAGAATCGGCCCTCTCCTTGCTTCTCGCTCAACTGGTTGAACTCTGGCCCTCGCTCTCCTTCCTTCTGTACCCTCTTCGAGCACACCTCTCTCTCTCGCCTTCGTTTCCGTCGGCTGTACCCTTGTAGAGCAGCTCTACTCGGCTGCTGTCTCCGGTCGCCCCCTCTCTTTAGGCAGGCGCGCTACACCGGCTCAGCCACCTCTCTCTCTCGAGCTACCTCCCGACAACTCGCTCAAAAGGACTCGCTACACAGCTCGTTAGCAGGGAATCGGCTACAGCTCTCCTTCCATTTATACACCATACTACACAGCTACGCCCAACAGCTCACGATTCGAGCCAGGAGCAGCCCCCACCAGAGCAAACAGCAATCTCCCGCCTAGCGACCTACAGCACCCGGCATCGCACTTGTTCCCTCGGTCTTCAACGTACTTTATCCTCCCGAGGTCGCGCTCCTTACATCTCCGCTTCCGCCGCTCTTGAGCACCAGCACCACCCCTCCACCTCGCCCTCTTTCGCCCTCTCCTTCACCTCGCCAGCTTTCTCCGTTCAGCATGGCCGACTTTGACGATGAACCCGTCGTCCCTCGTTCCTCCAAGCAGGCCAAGATGCTCGGCGTAGGCGTCGATTTGGACCCCGCCGGAGCGAGCAAGGGAGGAATGGCTGGGCGAACAGGACGCAACGGCTTCGGCGATGCTTCGGGTGATGGAGGGCTCGAGAGCTGGAATGGCTGGGGAGCCAAAGTCAATAATGGAGCTGTAGGAGATGGATCCAGTAGCCCTCGGCTCGACAATGGCTCGGTCAGAGTCATTGCGCCGTGGGGTCAATCGGCGAGCACCTCGAACGAGGTGAGCTGGCAGGCGCAGGAATGTCGTTGCAGTCGAGGAGCTGACTCTTTATCGTCTCCAGCAGAACCGCAAGGGCAAGGCGACGTCTTCGCAATCCAATCTTCGTGGCTCGCGCTCCGCCAACCCTATCCAGAACGATGCTCCTCCGCCCAAGGAGAAGCGGAAAGGCGCCTTCGGACTCGGCTTCCTCAAGCGCAAGACGAGTCGTAGTGACGTCCGAGATGGTATGTGTTGACCGCTCATTTCAACGAGCATACGGTTGACCCCTTCCCCTCGCGTAGGCTACCACTCGGACTCGCCTTCGCTCGCCGAACCCGCTCCTCACTTCGACAACGTCGCGCTACCAGCCAAGCTACAAGCTCGCGGCGACACCGCCGACATCCTCCCTCGCGCTAGCGTATCAGCATCACGCAACGGCAAGAGCAAGTACAAGGCGAAGCCACCTACGCCGAACCGAGGCAACTCGATCACTCCCGGCCGAGGAGGGTCCTCCGGCCCTACCCCTCGCAACCCCAACGCATTCACCGTCGACCCCGAGATCTCTCTCGACACCAACCTCAACTCGATGGAAGGCATCGTCAACTTCAACGCCATCAACAACCTCCCTCCATCCGCCTCCCTCTCCCGCTCCCCCTCCTCGGGCTCGAATCTCGACCCCGCCGACCCCGGCACTTCGCACCACAACCACAACGGCTTACCCGAGCATTGGGTACCGGGCCAACGTCGCATGTCTGGTCCCATGCTCCTCGCCGGCTCACGAAGAGGTTCTCTCGACCCCAATGGCTACCTCCCTTCCTCCTCCCCCGGCTCCGACTCGTCCTCACCAGTCGGCATCCCCGGCGCAGGAGGGTTCGGTCGAAAACCCTCCATCGGCAACATCTCTGCTGCCTCGGGCTCGACCTCCGGCCACGCCAACAACGCCGCTTGGGCAACGCAAGCCGGCATTGGCAGCACGAGCCATGCGCCCGTTAGCCCTCTCTCCATCACTCCTCCCGGCGGAGGCATCGCCGCAGCAGTCCGACCCGGACTCTTGAGAACGGGCAGCGGTCTCAGCGCCATGCACTCGTACAACATGGGCAACCCCGCGAGTCAGGCAGGTCGTCGTCCCTCGGCGGTCAATTTTGAGCCCGTACCGCCCGGCTCGGCGGGAGGGAGTATCGGAGGAGCCTCGACCAATACGGGAAGGCATGGTTCGGGACCTACGGTCGCTGCTGGGCATCCTTCGTCGGGAGCATGGACGGCGCCCGATTCTTGGGCGGTCAAGGCCGAGGCAGGGGCGTTGGATCATGATTCGAGTGAGGAGGAGGTGGAGGATGATGAGACGGAGGATCTGGAGAGTGAGGGGGGCATGTCGCCTGATCCGGGGCATGTGAAGACGTTTGGATCGGGAGAGGAGGGGGCGCTGGTTGGAGGACGGCCAGGGACTAGTAATGGACGGCCGGGGACGAAGAGCGGGAGACCGGGAACTGCTGATGGGTTGAGGAGTGGTGGCTCTAAGCCGGTGAGTAGTGTGAAGCTCGCTGAGCGCTGTGGAGGAGACTGACCTCTTTCGCCGCCCGAGCAGTTCATGATCCGCATCTTCCGCCCCGATTCGACCTTCTCCACTCTACCAGCACCTCTCACCGTCACCGCCGCCGAACTTACCGCCACCCTCGCGCGCAAGTTCCAAGTCAACGGCAAATCGAGCCACGCGCTCTACCTTCGCGAGAAGGGGACCGGTGCGCCTTGGCACCCTCATATCGTCGAAAGTTCGAAGCTGATCGATCTGACCGTGTTGCAGAACGCCGAGTCGGAGCCAACGAAAAGCCGGTACTGCTGCAGAAGCGGCGATTCGAGCAGGCGGGGTACACCGAGCTCGACAAGCTCGAGGAGCTGGGTCGCGAGGACAACTCGTACCTCTGCAAGCTCATCTACAAGGCGACGCACTCTTCCATCTCGGCAGGAGTAAGTCCTTTGCCGCTTCGCTGTTCGAATAATCCCGCTAACCCGCCCGACTCCCGACAGGAGGAGGACGTCGGCGACAGTCTCGAGTTCGTCGACCTCTCGGGCAAGGGAGTCGAGACCATCCCCATCTTCCTTTACCGCCACGCCCACGAGATCGTCAGCCTCAACCTCTCCAAGAACCGGCCGTTCGACCTCCCCACCGACTTCGTCCAACTCTGCACCTCCCTTCGCGAGCTCGTCCTCTCCCACATGGGCATCAAGCGGATACCCCAAGCCGTCAAGGAGTGCGTCACCCTCACCCGTCTCGACATCTCCAACAACCATATCGTCGAGCTGGAGCACATCAGCCTCGAGGACGTCGGCGAGCTCATGTCGCTCAAATGCCACAACAACCGCCTGTGGAACCTCCCCGACTACTTTGCGCGGTTCAAGATGCTCAAGTACCTCAACCTCAGCAACAACCGCTTCGACTCGATCCCCGCCGTCGTCGCCGAGGTCACCTCGCTCGTCGAGCTCGACATCTCGTTCAATACGATCAACGTCGTTCCGCCCGAGATTGGACAGCTCAAGTCACTCGAGCGCTTGGTCCTACTCGCCAACACGATCAACTCGCTCCCACCGACGCTGAGCAACCTCGAGCACCTCAAGGAGCTCGACTGCCGGCGCAACCTCATCACCGACCTCTCGCCCATCGCCAACGTCCCGAGCCTCGAGGTCCTCCGCTGCGAGCACAACCAGGCCTCCGTCCTCGACGCCACTTGGGCCCACATCCGCATCCTCACCGCCTCCAACAACTCGCTCACCCGCTTCGTCATCTCCGGCACGAGCATGAGCCTCACCTCGCTCAACCTCTCCTTCGCCAAACTCTCGACCCTCGCGCCCGACATGTTCTCCCACCTCGGCTCGGTCGAGAACCTCGTCTTCGATTCCAACCAAATCCGCATCATCCCCGACGGCATTGGATCGCTAGGCAGCCTCGTCAACTTGTCGTTCAAGAACAACCTGCTCGCCGAGGTGCCCGCCTCGATCGGCAAGCTCGGTCGCCTCAACACCCTCAACCTCAGTGGCAACAATCTGCAAACCCTCCCCGCCTCGCTCTGGAACTGCCCCCAACTCACCTCTCTCAACGCCTCCTCCAACCTCCTCAAGGACTTCCCCGACCCTCCCGAGCCGGCACTGGTCGCCGAACCAGGTCTCGATGAGATCGAGGCGCGCAAGCTGTCGACCATCTCCAAGGCGCCGTCCACCTCCTCGGGTCGAGTCGCCCCACCCCTCGCGTTGAGCCTGCAGAAGCTCTTCCTCGGAGACAACCAGCTCGAGAACGACTCGCTCGTACCCATTTCGCTCATGTCGGAGCTGAGGATCCTCAACTTGAGCTTCAACGAGATCACCGAGGTCATGGCGACGAGGTGAGTCGTCTCTACCTGGCATCACAGTTCGAGCCTGACATTTCTCTCGCTCTCGCAGCTTCTTCCGCCTCGGCCAGCTCGAGGAGCTCTACCTCTCGGGCAACAAACTCACGAGCTTATCGCCGGACGATCTCGAGCGATTGACCAGCTTGCGACTTCTCTACCTCAACGGCAACAGGGTGAGTTGACCTCCCTCGCTGTCGCTGTCGCCATTCGCCGAGCTCACTTGTTCGCTGGCAGATGCAAACCCTCCCCGCCGAGCTCGGCAAGATCAAGAAGCTCTACGCCCTCGACGTCGGTAGTAACGTGCTCAAGTACAACATTGCCAACTGGCCTTACGATTGGAACTGGTAAGCCCTTTCTCCGAATCCGTCGAGGAGCGCCGAGCTCGAGCTGACGTTGCCTCGATTCTCGCAGGAACTGGAACCTCGAGCTTCGCTACCTCAATTTGTCGGGTAACAAGCGTCTCGAGATCAAGCCTGGACACCAAAACGACACCTCCAACCTCCCTCGCTCGGCCAAGCGTCGCAACCTCGCCGACTTCAGCGCCCTCACCAAGCTTCGCATCCTCGGCCTCATGGACGTCACCCTCATGATCCCCTCGGTACCAGACGAGAACGAGGATCGTCGCGTGCGCACCTCACTCTCCGAGATCAACGAGATGGGGTACGGAATCGCCGATACGCTCGGCCAGCGCCACGACACCCTCTCCCTCCTCGATATCGTCATCCCTCGCTTCCGCTCCAAGGACGACGAGGCCATCTTTGGTCTCTTTGACGCTGTCAACAAGGGTCAGAACACTGGCGCCAAGCTCGTCAAGTACCTCCAAGACTCGTTCACCGCCGTCTTCACCCTCGAGCTCTCGCGTCTCAAGTCGGGCGAGGTCACGAGCGATGCTCTCCGACGAGCCTTCCTCGGCATCAACCGCGACTACGGCAACCTCCTTCTCCCCTCGCTGGAATCTCGCCGCAAGGACTCGGAGGTCAGCCTCACGGATCGCTCCTCGGCGTCAGTGAGGACGGGAGCAGCAGGCATCATTGTCTACATTCGGCGCAAGCGGATGTACGTCGCCAACGCCGGAAACGCCCTTGCCGTCATCGCCAGCAAGCAGGGCAAGCTTCGCCTCATCGGCAAGCGCCACGAGCCCTTCGACGCCGCCGAGATCGCTCGCATCCGCACCGCCGAGGGCTGGATCTCGCACCGAGGATACGTCAACGACGAGGTCGACATCTCGCGCTCGTTCGGATTCTACAACGTCTTCCCCGCCATCAACGCCTCGCCCGACATCGACGAGATTGAGCTCGAGGAGACGGACGAGTTCGTCATCATCGCCAACCGCGGATTATGGGAGCACATGTCTTACCAGGCAGCAGTCGACGTCGCCCGCACCGAGCGTGCAGACCCCATGGCCGCCGCCGCAAAGCTTCGCGACCTCGCCATCTCGTACGGTTCGTCGCAAAACGTCATGGTCATGGTCCTGGCCGTCGGCGACCTCTTCAACAAGGCCAAGAAGGGAGGATACCGGTCGCACCGAGCAGGAGGAGCGCACCCCCACGACGACGAGGGAGGATTCTACGGCGCTCAGCGGACGGGCATGGCCATGCGCAGTCGCAAGGAGGAGGGAGCCGGCGAGCGCTATCTCAACTTGGTCGAGCGCGAGATTGCTCCTCCCGTCGGCATGGTCGCCCTCGTCTTCACCGATATCCGCAACTCTACCGCCCTGTGGGAGTCCAACCCGGGCATGCAGACGGCCATTAGGATGCACAACCAGCTCCTTCGTCGCCAGCTTCGCGCCATCGGAGGATACGAGGTCAAGACGGAAGGCGACGCCTTCATGGTCTCCTTCCCCACCGTCACCTCAGCCCTCCTCTGGTGTCTTACCGTCCAACTCGAGCTCCTTCGCGAGGATTGGCCTCAGGAGATTCTCGACTCGGAGGAAGGTCGCGAGATCATCAACGCTCGAGGCGACATCATCTACCGAGGATTGTCGGTCAGGATGGGCATGCATTGGGGAGCTCCCGTATGCGAGGCCGATCCCATCACGAGGCGCATGGACTACTTTGGTCCCATGGTCAACCGCTCGGCGAGGATTTCCGCCGTCGCCGAAGGAGGTCAGATCAGCGCAAGTCAGGATGTTATCGACATCATCCAGGTGCGTCCTCACCTCTCTACCGCACGCTTACACCTCGCTGACCTCTCTTCATTCTGCAGGAGGTCGTCATGGACGCTCGACCTGAGCCCTCTTCGCTCGACAGCGACAGCGGCGAGGAGGAAGAGGAGGATTGGCTCGACCCGAGCGAAAAGCAGGATGGTACGTTCGCTCTTCTGGCTTCAACGATTGCGCGCTGACTCTTCTCGCCGCACAGTCCTCGCCCTTCGTCGTCTCGGCTTTGGAATGGAGGAGCTCGGCGAGCGTCGTCTCAAGGGACTCGAGACCGCCGAGGTCATCTCTCTCATCTGGCCCAAGGCGCTCAAGGATCGGATCAAGCCCACGAAGGATGTGCAGGAGAAGGCTCAGACCGAGATCTACGAGTGCGTAGATCGCTTTGAGCTGATCGCTGAGCCATTCGCTGACCTTTCCTCTACAGCCCTTCCTCGCAAATCATCGACGTCAACCTCGTCAAAGGTATCGGTCGCGTCTGCCAGCGCCTCGAGGCAGCTGCTGCTGCCATCGTCAACCCTCACCGATACGAGGAGGAGAACGTCCCCGCCGAGAGCGCCGAGCTCGCCCTCGCTAGGCGCAAGGCCATTATTCATCCCACGTCGCTCGCCTACCCCATTCGACCAGACTCGAGCGATGAGGAGCTCGCAGCGCTGCTCGAGGGCTACCTCCAGCGGATCGAGAATGTCCTCTCGACGTTGACTCTGCATCGTCTCGGACCCTACACCGGTGCGTCTCTTCTCCCCATCTGCTAGTCCGAGTTCTATACTGACTCTCTCTTTCTTCCGCTGTATCGCAGAGGTCCTCGCCGCCCTCGGAGCTGCCGTCAAGACGGATCCTCGGTCCATCTTGAACGCTCTCAGCCGGTTCGCAGCGGCGATGCACTGAGCAGGATGCCACGCTATCGGACACATCCGTTGATAGGCCATCTCTCTCCCCCTTTCTTGTATACCCCTTCCTTTCACACTCGGGTTACTGTCTCTTGCTTTCGGTGCTTTCGATCTGTGCCGTTCTTGTTTCCCCTTCTTTTCCCTCTCTGATGCTACACTGTGACCAATACTATTTAAGACGAGTCTCAACCTATCATGCTGGCCAAGCGTGTGAGTCTGCGATGCGAATCAATCTCGCCGGCATTGGATTGCCTCGGCGCGGCCGAGCAAGTCCAGGCTCTCGCTTCGCCACAACAAACCCTCGTCACTACCTCGTTTTAGGACAGCAAGCAGTGCTCACTCGGCTACACCTCTACACTCTCTACCCACCTGCAACCGCTCTCCTTCCGCCTTCGTCCGGCCGCACTTTTTTTCGAACATGTCTCGCCAGTGCGTTACAGCAGCTTCCTAGGAGACCGTATCATCGCTGGGGATACAATGCTGACTCATTCCTCTACAGCGATCACACCCGCGACCCTTGGTAAGCTGACGAATCGAGTGCGGAAGGCGGAGGCGACGGAGCTGGAGTCGGCGTCTTGTAAGGAGAAGGCGGGAGCTAATTACGTCTCGCTACAGCCCATGGGTCATCTTGAACGATTTTGGAGGAGCTTGTATGTTCATCTAGTGCTTTCGAAGCTGCTATAGGGTTGCTCGCTGACCTGGGCCATCTCATCTCTCGACAGTCGCCATGGGAGCTGTTGGAGGAACCGTGTGGCACGGCATCAAGGGAGCACGTAACTCTCCTCGCGGTGACAAGCTGCTAGGCTCCATCTCGGCCATCAAGGCGCGCGCGCCAGTCGTTGGCGGCAACTTCGGAGTTTGGGGAGGCCTCTTCTCGTCGTTCGACTGCGCCGTCAAGGGCTACAGGCAGAAGGAGGACCCCTACAACGCTATCATCTCTGGATTCCTGACTGGTGGAACCCTCGCCGTTCGCAGTGAGTAGCTCTGGTCGATTCGAGCCAAGCGCCGTGAGCTGATGCGTCCTTCGTTGCGATTCTTTCCCGTCTGTAGGTGGACCAAGAGGAATGCTTGGATCCGCTATTGGTTGCGGTATCTTGCTCGGTGTGTTCGAGGGTGTTGGAGTGCTCGTCGGACGTCTGTTCGCCGAGACCAACAAGCCCGTATCCCCTTTGGTGAGCTCAGTCGACTACTGTACTCTTGTTGGAACCCGCCGCTGACCTCGCTCGTTTACCCGCACAGATTCCCGAAGTGAGTTTGCTTTGCAGCCGGCAGCCCTCGAGGCTTGAGCAATCGCTTCTCCCTGCTCGGCGCTGACCTCCTCTTGCCCTCCACAGCAGCAGCCCCCACCACCTGCCGCTCCCACGCTCATGTCCGCCTAGTCGTATCTTCGTCCTCTCACACTGCTACCACCACCACTACCACCACTCAGCCTCTCCCTCGCACTCTTACCCCTCCCCCAGCAACTCCCTTTCCGATCCGCCGACGTCGAACGTCCTCCATCGATATCCCTCATTGTACACCACAGAGACGGAGCGTTCGTACTGCTTTTGGGTTGGAGATGCGCGTAATTACGATGGGTTTGGCGGGAACTTTCGAGCAGAGGCAGCATGGAGATGCTCGGCGAGCGGGGAGAAACTCTCGACTCTCGACAAACTGCACTTCTCCTCATGATGCCATGCGGCGAGCACACACGGGGTAGCAAGGAGTGTTTCAAAGAGTGTCACAAAGTGGGAAAGGTGACGACGGGGGACTGAGTGGCTGGCGAGCGCGGGGGTGGACATCGGCGCTGAGGGGTAGCGCAAAGGCATGCGAACAATCTACACAGAAGGAGATACTAAGGGGGGATCTACTGGTGTGTCATGGGCAGGTAGCTTGTGTCGTTGGACTGCGGGGTGCGCAAAGTGTCAGCGTTCGTCGATGAGAATCGGAGGCCGGAAAGTCACTCACATGCGTCTCGTAGGCCTGCTTGCTGTCCCTTGGCTATACAGAGATGCAACATGTCAGCTCGGTACACTTGACATCCTGGATTCTGCTCGCTAGCCCGACTGACCGAGGAAATGGGAAGCGACTTGGAGTTGCTGTCGGGCTCGACCTTGACGGACCAGTCCTTGACGATACCGAAGGCGGCCAGCTCGGTGATGAGAAGTGAAATCACGCAAGTGATGCTAGCGGCGATACTGTAGGCCTGCGATGGAGAGTGGAGCGAGGAGCGAGCGCCGAGGGTCAGCGCCGAGCTTCAGCTCACGACTCAATAAGGCTGGAAGATGCTCACCTGGCCGTAGGACAGGGTCATGTCGATCTTCATCGCGTTCACTCCACCCTTTTTGGCGTATGCCGCACCGAGGAAGAAGCCCGCCGTTGAAGTGACGAGGAAGAAGAGGGCGAGACAAATGAGGGTCGTTTGTAGCCATCCTTTCCTGTCCACCTCTCCATGCTTCAGAATCTTCTGTCGGTAGGTGATGAAGTACTGCGACAGTACCAGTGCCAACGTGAGCACTGTTGCAACGACGGCGAACGTCTTCGATCGGTAGGCCAGCTGCTCCACGCCGGTGAGCTCGCTGGGAAGCCCCGAAGGTCAGTTGGCTGAATCGACCAGCTAAGTCGTACACTTTGTGAACTCACATCTTGTCTCCGTTGCTGCCGAAGGCGACGTAGCTATGGAATAGAGGCTGGTGAGCCAACAGCGCCGACTCGGACTTCGGAGAGAACGTACAGAGAGACCACGTTGATCGCCAGATTGACACCAAGAGTGAAGAAGTTGACGTCTTGATGCGATGAGAGAAAGGGTCAGAATCGTCTTCAGATCCCCCCTCGAGAGAAGCGCAAGTTGCTCGGCGCGGATCACCGATGTCCGAGCTTGCTTCCAGGCGTAGAGCCAAGGGTTGCACAGCTTCCAGGCGTAGGGAAAAGTATCTACTCACTGTTGGCGCAGAGAGTGATGGCGGCGGCCTGTTGCAGGCGGAGAGTGGTCAGCGAGCTCAAACCATCTTGCGCCGAGCAGCCGAACCCACCCAGATACAAAGGGTCGAAGCCAACATGGAAGCCACAGCGATATCGTAGTCCGTCAATCCGTTGTCTGCTTGCACCTTGAGGGCGGCGGTGGCTGCAAAGGTCGCGAAAGAAGGCAAGGGTCAACGGTCGGCGCCGAGGCCAGCTGTCTGGCCTGCGCACGCTCGACTCACCTATACTGTATGCGAAGGCAAGGCCAGTGACCGAGAGAGTCGCCTGACGGGTGTATAGTCGAGAAGCTGTCAGCTCCGAGGTGGGGTACTCGAGGTCCTACTCCCTCAAGTTCCGCCGAGCTCGCCACCGAGCTGTCCGGAGCCTCAACTACCTCTTCTCCCTCTAGGAGGGAGTTGCGGAGGGAGAGGAACTTACATGCACATCGTTGATGGCAGTCACGATGATGGTGAAGAATGAACAGATGAAGAGAACGCCCAGCGAGAAACAAATGCCTGTGGATGGTCATCAACGACCAGGTAAGCTCGTGAGGTCAGTCAAAGCTGCAGTACGTTCCTCACCGACGCCCATGACATCGCCGTTAACGCAAGCGACGCCTGCCTCAGATACACAGTCGCTCATATCGGTCGAGAGAGGGGGAGGGAGAGAAGAAAGAGCGTAAGTCGACTCGGGCTTGACTGGAGAAGTGATTAGAGGTCGCCGCTGAGAGTAGTCCCGTCGTCTGGAAAGTGAGAAGTGGAGGGAGAAATGAGGAAGAAAGAGCAACAGTCGACTTTGGCGGACTGGCGAGGCTACGAAGTGTCTCCGTCCGGGGTTTCGCTCCTGTATCTTCTGGGCGTCTCCTTCTCCCGGACGCCGGTGAAACGAGTACTGGAGATGCGAGCAGAGAACGAAGTACAGGAGAGCCCAGTCGGATGCCGATGCAACAGACGAAGCAGCTCCTCTGCAGGAGCACCGAGCCTCTCGCCGAGTTGGCTCGCTCATCTCTCGGTGGCGTCAGAAACGATGCGAAATGCTGGTAGTATCAATCTCTAGTAGGCTACTCGACAACAAGCTCACGAACCACCCTTCTTCTTGCGTTTCTTCTTACCCTTGCCCTTGACAACCTGCTTGACCACCGCGACCGCCTCCTCCGGCTTCGGCGCCGCCACTCCAACAGCCTCACTTGAAGTAGTCGTCTCCTTACTCGACTCGGCCTCCTCCTCTGCTTTCTTCTTCCTCCTCGCCGCATCCTCCTCCTCACTCTGGCTTTTACTCCTCTCAGCCGCCAACTCCCTCTCGCCGAGCACGCTCAACCAACTCTCCCCAACCTCATTCCTCAGCGCCTCAATCTTCTTCCGGAAGGCCTCGCCCGAGTTCTCGATACGACCTTCGTCGGAGCTCTGGCCGGAGGTGGGAGGTTCGAAGGTCGAAGCCGAGAGACGCTCGCGGCGGGTGGCACTTTTGGCGGAGGAGGAGGCGCCGAGGGAGGAGGAGCCTTCGAGTCGACGAGTGGGGGGGAGGGCTACCGTCGAGCCGGCGGGAGAGGTAGGGTAGCGAGTGTGCTTGCGATTGGGCGAGGAGGATCCGGCCGTCTCTTCGTCCTCTGCTTCCTCCTGCGCCGCCGAGAGTTCCTTCTTGCCCGAAAGACCCTCCATCGGACGACGACCAGCTCCATGACCCTTGGCGAGCTCCCTGCCTGAGCTAGACCCGAGATCCGAGTCGCTGAGGCCGCTCGTGGCTGAGCCATCGCCGGCGGTTCGAGTGGAGGACGGAGCGTTGGAGGAAGGGAAGGGTCCACCATCGAGGTCGACGATGCGACGAGGCTTGCGGTGTCGCGGCTTATGCTTTGTGGGAGTGGTGATGGTCGGAGGAGGAGGAGGAAGGGCGGAAGTGGCGGAAGGAGAGGTGGAAGGGGAAGCGAGGCGAGAAGGGGAGATGGCGCGCTCGGGCTGCTTCTGTCCTCGAATGCGCGAGGGATGAGGTGTAGTGACGACCCTTCGACCGACGATCTTGGCCTCGCTGGCGGTCCTCGCCTCCTCGCTCCTCGACGGTCCGCCCATGCTAGCGCTTCTCGACTTACCGTTCGACGTCGGCTTGGGACTCCCCATCGTTCGGCGCTCGTTCATCCCTGGTCCCGTGCCGTCGAGCGTGATGTCACCACGGCCCTCGGCGACAAAGTAGTTGAAGCACTTGACTCGGTAGCCTTCCTCGCCGCCTTCTGCTATGGGGGCGGAGAAGGGGTTGCCCTCGATCCACACCTGTCGTAGACAAGGCAGCGTCGCCAGCCGGCTGACCTCAAGCGCCTCCCTCAGACGATTCTCGCGAACGTCGATGCGCTCGAGTGCGAACAAGCGGTCCAGTCCGGAGAGGTTCTCGAGTCGGTTTTTGGAGAGGTTGATGACGGTGACGGCTCCGACTGCTTTGGGAACGCCCACGAGAGTGTCGATCATGTTGTCGGAGAGGTTGAGTGAGCGGAGGGAGTGGAGGTGGGAGAGGCCGACAGGGACTGAGATGAGGAGGTTGGAGGAGAGGTCGAGGGAGGTGAGGACGGAGAGATAGGAGAGAGGTGGGCTAGGTACGAAGGTGAGGGAGTTGTTGGCGAGGGAGAGGTGTCGGAGTTGAGACCAGGCGGCGCGAGGAGGAACGGGGTAGGAGGAAGGCTCGGTAGGATCGCCATTGGTGGACGATGCGTCCTCCTCGCCCTTGGGAGCATGGTCGTGGTCGTGAACCGAGTCCAAGCCGATCGACGTCCCTTGCCGACGCCGTCGCTCCTCGCCGACTCCTCCGCTGCCCTTCTTCCTCCGCTCCGTATCCTCCACCACCGCATCGCACACCAGCTCGCCAAGATCCTCGATCCCGCTCCTGTGGACCTCCAGGCTCCTCAGCTGCACACTCAGCACGTCCCAGCCGAGGAAGGCCCGAGGGTCGAGGTCCTCTAGGATGAGGCTTTGTAGATTCTTGAAGGCGTAGAGCGGGACCGTGGTGTCGGGTGGAGGACAATCGCCGAAATCTTGTACGGCGCGTTGGAGGGTGGGTACAGGGTTGCGAGGGGAAGGGGTCGTGGAGAAGGAGAAGGGGGAGAGGCGAAGCGCCGGCAGCTTGGTGCAGCTCGAGTAGAGGTACTTGACGTCGACCGACTCGTCTGGCGGAGGAGCCGAGGTGCCCCACCATCCTGACCCCATCGAGAAGGACGACAAGCCCGAGCGAATCGACATGGTGTCCGAGTTGGGCATCCCGAGCATCCCGCCGCCTGGTATCGGAAGGTGCGCGCTGCCATAGTTGACGCTCATCGGCCTGCTCGCTCCCCCATCTATCCGTACATCGAGGCTGCCGATGTTAGGGATGCCCACCTCATCAAATTTGAGGAGGAGGTAGTAGAGGTGGTGGGGGTCGAACCGGAGGATGAGGGGCGCTTTCCGCTCGAGGGGCACGTCCGAGGCTACGATGCCGAGGGTGAGGATGGTCGTCCAAGAAGGTGCCGTCGGTGCTGGCTTGCGCCGAACAAAGTCGGCGAGCTTGGACTCGTGCTGGCGAATGTACGAGGCGAGAGCGTGGATGTAGGTCGATCCTTCCACGGTCGTCTCGTTGGCAGCCATCTTGGAGCTGTCCTGTAGTGTTGTAACTATGTCAGCTCTGGTCCTGCCTCTGTACGAGCGTACGAACTCACCTTAAGGACGCGCACGAGCTCAGAGGAGGCGCGCGCGCTTTGCCGGTGAAGCTGTACGCTGGTATGGGTTGGCCTAGCGTTTGAGGGGGTAGTTGAAAGCTGTAGTCTTTCTGTAGCAGTCCGAAACGAGCGAGAGATGCAGACGAGGTGAATTGAAGGAGGGAGACCTGCTCGCCCGTCATGCGAGCGCTCCTTGGCTCCGCCCATCGTTCGTCTTCGGCTCGACTCGTCGTTGACCGTGCTACAGCTTCGTACAGCTGCTACAGGATCGCAGCTCGTCTCCATCGTCGCCCTCAGTCTCGGAAGCGCCTCAGCTCGTCTCTAGCAGCCTGCGCCGGGATCTCGCGCTTCTGCAGCAGCGTCAACTCGCTCAGCTACAGTCCAAGCAGTCAAGACTCATCACTGTACGTTTCGACTCGCTACACTGCTCTTCGTTGGCTCTCAGCCGTTTCTCAAGATTGCCTTCAGTTGCCTTCGAAGCTGGGGCGGAGCGCTGACCTTCTGTTGCCTAGCAGAACACAATTTCCGAGTCGCCACCAGCTACAAGCCTACCCACTCGACCTTCCGCCTTCCTCCCTTCCCCCTCGACCGGCCCACCCTCCCGCTCAGCCTTTCGGCGATGCCCACTTCCTTCCCTCCCGAAGTCTTCGCTCAGATCCTCCGCGCTGTCAACGAACCGGAGCTGCTCACCTACGCGATACAACCGGAGGACATGCTGGCGCGTTGTACGCTCGTGTGCAAAGCACTCCGCGTGCTCGCCACGGAGGAGCTCTACAGGACCGTCTGCCTTCAGATCGCCCAGGACCCGTGGAGGGAGCTCAAGAGGAAGCGACGCATATTGGAGGAGACTTTGCTTTCCAACAAGCATGCTCGGGACTCGGTTCGCTGTCTCTCCATCGAGTTCGTGGAGGAGGACTGGCCGAACCCTTTTTCGGCGCCGCCGCTCGAGTGGAGCCAGCTCAGTCGACTGGTAGGCGTGTTCTTCGCCTGCTGCAGTCAATTGGACTTTCTGCATCTCGACAATTCCAATAACGACGACACCTACAGGCTCATCAAGTTCGCGGCAGGCAGCAAGCCCAACCTCCGCCGAGTCGAGCTGTGGGGCGCCTACGATTCTCCGCCATCAGCCGACATAGTCGTCGCGCTGCGCTCTCTCGTAGCACTCAAAAGCATCCTCATCTACCACGATGCTCTCGACTATACGGTTGCGGGGCCCGTACCCTGGGATCTCAACTACCTCTCGCTCAGCGCGGCAGCCTACTCGTCCTTCTCTGAGTGGGCCGAGCCCGGATCGCCCAGCTTGCAGCACGTCTACATCGACTTAGACGCTGGCTTCTGGGAGCTCCCACATCCTCGATTCTCCACCTTCCTCAACCTCGCTCGGCTCGAACTCGTCGTCCTCTCACATGATCCCCTCGACCTCCTTCGCCTCTTGCCGATACTCGAGGGCTGCACCCAAGTCCAACACCTCTCCATAACATGGGAGGGCTCATTTGCCCATTGCTCCATCCAGACGGACGACCACGGCTTCTTCCTCGCTCGTCTCCCCACCTCCCTTCGCATCCTCGACCTCATTGCGCCGGGGCGTGAAGCGCTCCTACACTCAGACTGTGTCGCTGCGGTCAAGAACGGTTGGGCGCCAAACTGTACCATTCGGGTCGGCGATGAGTGGTGGAGCGCGAGGGAGAGAAGGGAATGGAAAGAGCTGATGGACGAGCGGTGGGAGGCGACTCGGAGCTCGGCGGCAATGGCGGTGGGAAGGGACCGAAGGGGGAGTTCCCATAGGTCATAGCTTTGTCGTGTTGCGCTGCATACTACAGTGCGATAGTTCGACTGCAGAGGATACGGAAAGCGAAGTGAACGGGAGCAGCTCGGTTCTCGGCGAGATACCACGGCGCTTGGGCCCCTTCGCCGGCGGTGTCGTGTCGTGGGGTGCAGCTCGACGAACCAGGAGAAGCTACAGAATATAAGCTACTTTACTACAACGCCAAGAGCTGCAGCCGATTCACTCTGCGAATTAGGCCTCGCCCCTTGTCGCTTCCCCCGCTCTGCGAGACGACTCTCTCACTCCGCCACTTTCCTCCCCTCGACTCTTCACTCGGTTCCAGCTCGGCTCGTCTAGCTAGCCCAAGTTTCGACTCTCGTACAAATTTCAACCTCGTCTACCGCCTGCTCCCTTACAGCCATGGCCGACGCGTCAGGCAAGCGAGCACAAACACAGGCGGCCATCTCGCAGATCCGTCAGCGCGGCGCCGTCCTGCCGCCTACCATCGACTTCACGGTGCATGTAGCCGACGATGGCCAGACGTTCTCTACGACCGAGCGTGTAGTGAAAGAGGTGCAGGCGCCCGCTTTCTTCAAGCCCACCGACGAGCAGTTCTACTCGGACGAGACGAGGACAAAGCCAGACATTGCTTTCCTCAAGAACCACTTTTACCGTGAAGGGAGGCTTACCGATGAGCAGGTGAGTATCTACACAGCCATCTCCCCAGCTAGTCCGGTGCAGAGCTGGGCTCAGCTGGACAAGGGGAGCGTGTCCTTCAGCGTCACAGCTGGCTCCTCATCGTCTCGCTTGCTGACCAGCTCGCTACTCCCTGCTAGGCCATCTTTATTCTGCAAGAGGGGTCCAAGCTGCTCCGCGAGGAGCCCAACTTGCTCGAAGTCGATGCTCCCATCACCGGTAAGCACTTCTCGCGTTGCGCGCCTGTGTCACCCTCGTCTTTGTGGGCTAACTTTAGCTCCTCATGACTTGGTACAGTCTGCGGTGACATTCACGGCCAATACGTGAGCTCGCCTTTTATTCGCTCGTGCTCTACGACCCCATTTCAAGCACTTGTCGCTGACGCTCGCGCCGTTCTTGCCTCTCGCGCCTGGTCCGTAGTTCGACTTGATGAAGCTGTTCGAGGTGGGAGGCAACCCTGCCGACACTCGCTACCTCTTCCTCGGAGATTACGTCGACCGCGGCTACTTCTCCATCGAAGTGAGCCGATTTGCTCGAGCTGTGCGCCGAGCCGATTCCCTAACAGCTCGATTCTGCTCGTCGCGCAGTGTGTCCTCTACCTCTGGAGTCTCAAGATCCACTACCCCAACACTCTCTTCCTCCTTCGCGGTAACCACGAGTGCCGTCACTTGACTGACTATTTCACCTTCAAGCTCGAGTGTGCGTCGCTCGTTTCGTACCCGCCCCACATCCTTCTCTGTGGCTGATCATCGCTCTCTTATGCAACCACAGGCAAGCACAAGTATTCGGAGGAGGTCTACAACGCCTGCATGGAGTCATTCTGCACCCTTCCCCTCGCCGCCGTTATGAACAAGCAGTTCCTCTGCATCCACGGAGGACTCAGCCCGGAGCTCAACACCCTCGAGGACCTTCGTGGCGTGAGTGCTGGTCGATTGAGCACAGCGAACTCGACAGCTGACCCTCCACTCGCAGGTCAACCGCTTCCGCGAGCCGCCAACCCACGGCCTCATGTGCGATTTGCTGTGGGCCGACCCGTTGGAAGAGTTTGGCAACGAGAAGAACTCGGATGGTTTCGTGCACAACCACGTCCGTGGTTGCTCGTACTTCTTCACGTGAGTCGAGGGGACCGTGGAGGATTCGGGGAAGCCGAGCTGACTTTCTTCACCCCCTCGCAGGTACACCGCCGCCTGCCAGTTCCTCGAGCGGAACGGTCTACTGTCCATCATTCGTGCGCACGAGGCTCAGGATGCTGGGTATGTCTTTCGCTATCCCTCGCCCGCCGAGCTACTGCTGACTCGGCTCTCCCTCCCCGCTCGCAGCTACCGGATGTACCGCAAGACCAAGACGACAGGCTTCCCCTCGGTCATGACCATCTTCTCGGCTCCCAACTACCTCGACGTCTACAACAACAAGGCGGCGGTGCTCAAGTACGAGAACAACGTCATGAACATTCGCCAGTTCAACTGCACCCCTCACCCGTACTGGCTTCCCAACTTCATGGACGTCTTCACTTGGAGTCTGCCGTTTGTGGGAGAGAAGAGTGAGCCCGATGATGAAGATTGAGAAGCGAGGAGAAGCTGACCCGCCTCGTTCGCCCTCCACAGTCACCGACATGCTCATCGCCATGCTCGGCATCTGCAGCAAGGAGGAGCTTGACGAGGAGGAGGAGATTGAGGAGGAGCTTCCCACTACCCCTGGAGAGGAGATTGAGCCCGAGCTTACTGGTGAGTCTCGGACGTGGTTGGCGCTGCTCGGCGAGAGCTCGAGTTGACCTCGCCTTTCGGCTCATTTTTCGCAGAGGAGGAGGTCTCGGAGAGGAGGCAGGCTATCAAAAACAAGATCCTCGCGGTCGGCAAGATGTCAAAAATGTTCTCGGTGCTTCGGTGCGTCGTCTCTCGCTTCTCGCACTCATCGTCTCGACGACGAAAGCTGACCTCGCCTTCTCGCTTTGGCCACCAACAGAGAGGAGTCCGAGTCGGTTTCCGAGCTCAAGAACGTCTCGGGCGAGACGAAGCTCCCCTACGGCGCTCTGGCCAACGGCGCCGACGGCATCAAGGACTCCATCACCAACTTCACCGACGCTCGCAAGTCAGATATCGACAACGAGCACCTCCCACCCGACCTCATCGACCCCGAGGACTTTGCTGCTTCCTCGCGCGATTCATTCGAGGAGGGCGACTCGTTTGACGCCTCGACGGCACCTTCTTCGCCCGAGGCGAGGAGCCCAAGCCCGAGTGGATCGACCGAGATGAAGGATGTCAGCAGTCCGGTTACACCGGGCAGTCCTGGAGCCGAGGGGATGCAGAGCCCCGTGTCGGAGAATGCGTCGGCGAGGTTCAGGAAGGGACACGGAAGGCAGAGCTCGTTGGGAACGACGAGAACTTCGCCATCGACCAGGAGGAGGAGTTTGGAGAACACGATGTCCATCATGAGGGAGGCCATGGCCAAGTCCGACTCGTCCATGGGTGCGCCCCTTCTTTCGTCTCTGTCGCAGGCTCGGCGCTGACTTCTTTCTCGCCCATTTTGCAGAGGAGCTCGCCGAAAAGGTCGCTGGCAACGAATCGCCTCGCTCCCCTTCCTCGCCTCGCAACTCTCTCACCGGAGCCCTCCCCGGCAGCCCCACCCCCGCCAGTCGCAAGTCGACCTAAATCGTTCCCCATCGTCGTCGTTACCCTGTAGCTTTCGTTCGCTCTCCTCCCTTCTCCTCTTTCTCCTATTCGCTCGTACCCCGTCGCCGTGGTCGTGTCTGCCCCTTTTGCTCCCTCTTCGTGCAGTAATACAGCCCAGTCTCGCAATCATCGTTCTTGAGCTGCGAGAGCCGAGAGACCAGCTTCGGCGAGAACGAAAGCTGAAGAACTTCGAGTCGAGCGGGATTTGGCTGCTAGTGAGGTGCAGCGATTCTCGACGCGAGTATCACTCCCAGTTCGGATGCAGATCCGAAGAGTCGACCGCAGGGAACTACAGCGAGTGATTGCCCCTCACCACGAACAAAAAGTTCGACTAGGGAAATCGCCTGGCTTTGGACTTGGCCGCGATTCAAGCTCTTTGTTCGTCCCATCTCTCAAAGTTAGTCTCATTTCACCACTACCAGCGTACGATGGTTTCACGGAACACCCAGCACCCTCCCGCCTACTCGCCGCACCGCTTGCTCGAAGGGCTGAGCCGCTGGAGGTCGAAGGAAGGGGAAAAAATGAAGGAGCGCTGTGGGAGGGGAAAGCAGCACGCAAGAAGGCAGGGGCGCACTGTGAAAAGGTGCAGAAGGTGTATGAGAGGGGGAACTGCTGGCCAAATTCTGCTAGGGTGCAGCACGGGATGCTGAGCGGCTGGCGGAACGGCGGGAAACACAACGTACGCGACACGCCGGGAGCTGGGAGCTAACCTCGGCTCTCCTACTACAGATGTCCGCACCCGCACCCGCTGGAGAATCCCGAGGTGGCTTTGGACGTGGACGTGGAGACCGCCGTGGCCCTCGCCGCGGTGCCCGTCGCGGTGCCCGCAAGGACGAGGAGAAGGAGTGGTGCGTCCGAGCTGCTGTTGCGATGTAGCATAGAGTAGGAGAGCTCACGTCCATGTACGCTGCAGGGTCCCCGTCACCAAGCTTGGACGTCTCGTAAAGGACGGCAAGATCAAGTCGATCGAGGAGATCTACCTCTTCTCCCTCCCCGTCAAGGAGTACCAGATCATCGACATCCTCCTCCCCGCCCTTAAGGGTACGTCAACGTCTCTTCGGCGGAGCTGCTGCTTGAGCAGAAGCTCCCGAATCCCTCGTCGCCGAGCAAGCTTCGAGCGCCGAGCTGACCTTGCTCGCTTCCCACACCAACAGATGAGGTCATGAAGATCATGCCCGTCCAGAAGCAGACCCGTGCCGGACAGCGCACCCGCTTCAAGGCCTTCGTTGCCATCGGAGACTTCAACGGACACGTTGGACTCGGTGTCAAGTGCGCCAAGGAGGTCGCTACCGCCATCCGCGGTGCCATCATCCTCGCCAAGCTCTCGGTCATCCCCGTTCGTCGTGGGTACTGGGGAAACAAGCTCGGAGAGCCCCACACCGTTCCCTGCAAGGTCAACGGCAAGGTCGGATCCGTCTTCGTCGGACTCATCCCCGCTCCCCGTGGAACCGGTATCGTCGCCGCCCCCGCCTCCAAGCGCATGCTCCAGCTTGCCGGTGTTGAGGACTGCTACACCTGCTCCCGTGGAAACACCTCCACCATGGGTGAGTCTGCCTTCGCCGAGTAGCCTGTAGCCTCGTCCCGTTCTGATCGCTGACCCTGATCCTTTACTACACTACAGGTAACTTCATCAAGGCCACCTACGCTGCCATCACCCAGGTATGTCACTCCCGCATCTTGTCGCCGTCGAACTGCTCGCTGACCCCGTTCGACCTCTCCCAGACCTACGGCTTCCTTACTCCCGACCTCTGGACCAAGATCGAGCCTTCCGCCGCTCCTTTCGACGAGTTCTCGAGGTGAGATAAAGAATCCCTGCACCGTCGCATCGTTTCAAGCCACTTGGAAGCGTTCGCGACTTCGCCGAGCATCGCTGACCACGTTCTCCCTCCCTCTTCTCCCATTCACAGCCACCTCCAGCTCTCGCAGAAAAAGCAGTACTAAGCGTGTCGCTTTGGACGCTCGGAGCCGTGCCCGGCGTCGGCGCAATTGACGTCGTTCGCCTACCATCTGCCGCTCGCCGCTCGAGAGTTATCTAGATAACGAGAGCAAGAGAAGCTTACCCTGCTTCACATCAGCTGCTGCTCAACAGCCAGCTCTGTCAGCTTTCGATTTCTCTGCGTTTTAGATCGGGCTCGGCGATAGTCGTTTCGGCGAAGCTCATGAGTTGAGCTCTACCTTCCAAACCTTGCGGTGAGTGGGCTACAGCGAGCATTGGTGTGAGCATCTGTAGATGTCCGCCTATGCCGCTTGGCTGTCGAGTAGAGCAGCCCCCAGCGAAGGCCTGACTTCGGCGCCGGGCGTCTCTCGACTCGGAGCAAGCCCTTTAGCAGGGAGCTCTTGGTCTACAGCGGCTTTCGTCGGATGTGATCGTGCTAGCCACGAATCTCTGCTTCCCTGGACCCTCTCGGCACCTTTGCAGTCTCCAGCTGAGCAAGTTGACCCTCGCCACGCCGCTCGCAGGCTCTGGCTCCTCCCGAATCGCTCGTCTCATCTCGTCGCTCGCCACCGCCTGTTCGAAGCACACAAAGCACACCAGACGAGTCTAGTGTACTGCAAGACAGTACCTACCCTCTTCCTGCACCTCATCAGCAGTCGAGAGCGCACGCACTCGCATCGCTATGTCGAAGAAGGAGGGAGCTTACGGCGCCAAGTCGAGTGTGAGTAGCTGAACAGATCAGGCTAGAAGCACAGCTGACCCCTTGCTCGCCTACAGTCCGACACTTCCTTCCGAGTACGCTCCATCTGTGGTCGTCAAGCTCGTCGACGCTGACTTCTCCCGCCGCCCGCAGAAAGAATGGAACCAGGACGAGTACACGGAACGAGCAAAGGAGAAGGTGTGTCCTAGCGCATCGCCTTGTTTCCAGGGACTACAGCTGACTCGCTCTTGTTGACAGGATCGCGAGCAGCATGAGCGAGCAGTAGAGGCAGAGGAGTACGCCAAGAAGGGTGCGTTCGAGTTCTTGTATGCTGTGTCATCCTTAGCTGACCCTCTCGACGCAACAACAGGCAAGAAGCCACCAAGAAAGAAGGACGACCTGCCCAAGCCTACCGAGCTGATGAAGGCTCGTGATGCGCCGCTGGAGCTCGACAAGAACCTCAACAAGACCATCATCATCAATGCGGCTGCTGGAAATGGTGCAGGACAGCCTGGCTTCTTCTGCGACGTCTGCAAGAGGACGTACAAGGACTCGACGGGCTACCTCGACCACATCAACGGAAGGAGCCGTAAGTTGACGTGCTACAGCTGACGAGTGAACTCATAGCTGATCTCACAACACCACAGATCTGCGCCGACTCGGTCAAACCACCAAGGTCGTCAAGTCGACCCTCAACGACGTCCGCCTCAAGATCGCCGACCTTCGAGCCAAGACGGCCGCTACGACCGAGTCGAAGCAGTACGACTTCGCTGCACGGATTAAGGAGATCAAGGAAGCCGAGCTGAAGGGCAAGGAGGAGGCCAAGGAGGCAAAGAGACGGAAGAAGGAGGACGAAGCAAAGGCCAAGCAGGCCGAGATGGGAGGTGCAGCGGATGAGGAGATGATGAAGATGATGGGCTTTGGCAGCTTTGGTCCAGGAGGAGTGAAGGCATAGGGGTCTGTTGAAGCTGTAACATAGTCGCTGTGCTTGTCGGGAATCTCGAGTCGGGAGAGCGGCTCCGCGAACTTGCGCCGTTCGAGTGAGCGAAGCGGGTGAGAATGCAGTTTAGGATCAGCGAATCAGCTCGGCCCGAGCTAGAGCGAAGCGGGTGAGAATGCAGTTTAGGATCAGCGAATCAGCTCGGCCCGAGCTAGATGAGAGCTGGTCGGTGTCTAGTAGATATTTAACTGTCTGAGCAGACTGAGATGCCCTTGCTGAGCCTACACGGCGCTTTCGACGCCCGTCTCGGCGCTCGCGCTCGGCGCTTGCTTCGCAGCTCGACCGCGCATCCATCCTTCGGCACACCTTATCGGGCTCGGGTTCTTACATGTCTACTCAACTCCCTTAAATCTTCCTCCTGATGACCGTGACGCCATCCCTGACGGGGAGCACTACCGTCGAGAGCCGCTCATCGTCGCGAACGAACTTGTTGAAGCTGAGACACGGCAAGACGGTCAGCAAGCGGCGAATAGGAAGAGGATAAACAATACAGCTTACTTGATGATTCCCTGAGTCGCCTCTGCCACGCTTTTGTTGTTCGAACCGGCATTGCGAGCATCCTCGTCGGGGCGACTCCAATCGGCCCACGGTAGCGCCTACAGAAGAGTAACACTGGTTGGCAGAAGCTCAAGAAAGGTGAAGGCTCCACACTACTCACCTTGTACAGCGTGTTATCCTGCGAGCGAAGCAGTACCAAGGTCAGCGAAGAAGCTCGGCGATTCAGCTCGGCGCCGGTCTCAAGCTTCGATAAACTCACAGCAAGGATGATGCCATCGGGCGCGAGCAGGTCCAGCTCTAGCAAAAGCGAGACGTAGTCCTTGTACGAAGGCTTGTCGGCGTCGATGAAGACGAGGTCGAAAGCCGGGTGGCCCTCGGACTTGAGCTGGCGAAGCGAGTCGGAGGCGGGTGCGATGAGGGTTTGGATCTTGTCCGAGACGCCGGCGCGCTTCCAGTATCTATTGAAAGGATTGAGGGTGAGTGACCTAGTCTGGAAAGCAGAGTGGGGTGAGGAGGAGAGAAAGATAGACGTACGGCCGGTCGAACTTCTCAAGGTAGGGCTCGATGTCAAGAGCCACGACCTCCTTGATGCCGGGGAGTAGACCGAGAGCTAAAGTGGTAGTGCCGGTGAAGAGTCCAATCTCGAGCACACGAGTCGACTTGGCCGCCAGAGCGATCTGTTGGATGACCGAGGCTTCGTAGTTGCCGCTGCACTGTGGGCGGCAAAGAGTGATGAGGCGACGTCGGGGTGAGTAGCAAAATGCCAGCTCACCATGCCCGAGTTCAAAGCGTAGGTCGTCGTTCCCTCTTCATGGCGCTTCGCCCAATCTTCGGCGTCGGTTGCCGACAGCAAGTCCGACCACACCTGGCGAACCTCCTTCTCTGGTACAGCATGTTTCGAAGGAACGATCAACGGTGACGAGTGCTCATCAAGATATTGATCCAGTCCTGCTGCAACACGATGAGCCTCCTCGAGAGCAGCGAAGGCGGGGTGGTCTTTCGAGACGAGAGGGAGCGCCTGAGCGAGGAGCGAGACGACTCGGCTGTGGGGAGTAGGTGCAGCTCCCATGATGTGATTGAGACGATGTGAGCGAAGAGTAGGAGGGAGAGAGAGCCAAGTGGGGCAGAACTGCGATTATAGCCCCCCCACGCTTGCGGAGCTGAGAGCCTCCCCTCCGCCGAAGCAGCCGACCGCGCGGCGCTCTGTTTGACTGTTATCAGACCAGATCTTGTGCTAAGGAATCGCCCCAGCAGCCGACGGAGCGCCACCCGGACTCTCGAGTCAGCTTCCTGATCGCCCTACAGCCAGCTCATTTCGCGTCTCTCCCTCTTTCCCTCTCCCGCTCAACATGGCGACGAATCCGAATGCCGTGTTCCCCGAGCACAACCCCTCGAGCAACTTTAGCTTCCCCAAGGAAGAAGAGAAGGTACGCTCTGTGCTCTGCCTACCTCCCTACAGCCTGCTAACGCGCTTTTTGACTCGCCAGGTGCTCGGATTCTGGAAGGAGATTGATGCTTTCCAAGAGTCGGTTCGCCAGTCTGTAGGCAAGCCGCAGTACTCGTTCTACGATGGACCTCCTTTCGCCACTGGGTGAGTCTACCTCTCCAGCTCATTCCCATCCCTTGAGAACCGCGAGGAGCAGGAAAGCAGCGGCCACTCCTACCAGCTCTTTACTGACTGGCTCTACCGCATTACAGACTTCCGCATCATGGTCACATCCTCATGGGGACCGTCAAGGTAGGCTACAGCTTCAGTGATGTCGAGTTTGTAGGAGGACAGCAGGGCAGAGCAGGAGGAGCGTAGCCAGCTGCTCGCCCCTCGTTTGGCTCGGCTGGAGGGCGATGGGAGGTGCTAGGAAGCACCTCTCGCGGCTCACTTCTGTCTCGACTATGCTGCACCAAGAACCGAGCTGACTTGCTGATCCTACAGGACATTGTCACCCGCTTCGCTCACTCGAACGGCTTCTACGTCGAGCGCCGCTTCGGTTGGGATACCCACGGCCTCCCCGTTGAGCACGAGATTGACAAGAAGCTCGGAATCACCTCCAAGGCCGACGTCATGGCCATGGGCATCGACAAGTACAACGCCGAGTGCCGCGCCATCGTGATGAGGTACTCGTCGGAATGGCGCCGAACCGTCGAGCGCCTGGGAAGGTGGATCGACTTCGACAACGACTACAAGACCCTCAACACTCCTTTCATGGAGTCGGTCTGGTGGGTCTTTGGACAGCTGTGGAAGAAGGACCTCGTCTACCGTGGACTCAAGGTCATGCCTTACACCACCGGCTGCACCACTCCCCTCTCCAACTTCGAGGCTGGACAGGCTTACAAGGACGTTCAGGACCCTGCTGGTACGCTCGAGAGCTCCTGGGCCCCTCGCCTCCTCAAGAAAGCTCGGCTGACCCTCTCCCCCTTCTTCGCAGTCACCGTCGCCTTCAAGCTCGTCGAGGACCCCTCCGTCGCCTTCCTCGCCTGGACTACTACTCCCTGGACTCTCCCCTCCAATCTCGCCCTCTGCGTTCACCCCGAGCTCACCTACGTTCAGATTCACGACACCGAGCGCGACCGCAAGTTCATCCTCTGCGACAAGCTCCTCACCGCCCTGTACAAGGACCCCGTCAAGGCCAAGAAGGAGAAGAAGTACACCGTCGTTGCCACCTACAAGGGAACTGAGCTCGCCGACAAGAAGTATACTCCCCTCTTCGACTACTTCGTCGCGGACGTGAGTTGCTGTCCCTTCGCTTCTCGCCTCGAGAGACTTTGCTAACTCGCCGCCTTTTGCAGTACGCCGATCGCGCCTTCAAGGTCATCTGCGACCCTTACGTTACCGCCGACTCTGGAACCGGTATCGTCCACCAGGCTCCCGCCTTCGGAGACGACGATCACCGCATCGCCATCCTCAACGGCATCATCAAGAAGGAGGAGATGCCTCCTTGCCCCATTGACGAGCGTGGAATCTACACCGACGAGGTCCCCGACTTCAAGGGTCTCTACGTCAAGGTATGTCGAGCTGGCATGGAGCGAGTCCGGAGCTTGGAGCTGACTCAGTCTTGACATCGCAGGACGCCGACAAGGTCATCATCAAGCACCTCAAGGCTCAGGACCAGCTCATTGTCTCCGCCACCATCCAGCATTCGTACCCCTTCTGCTGGCGGTGAGTCTCGGCGACCGTTCTTGCTCCTGGTTCGCCTCGCTGACTCTTGTCGCCCCACAGCTCCGGCACTCCCCTCATCTACCGTGTCATCCCCGTTTGGTTCGTCCGCGTGCAGGACTCGACCGACCAGCTCGTCAAGAACAACCAGGAGACTCGCTGGGTTCCCGCTTCGGTCGGAGAGAACCGTTTCCAGTCGTGGCTCGAGAACGCTCGTGACTGGAACGTCTCGCGTAACCGTTACTGGGGAACTCCTCTGCCTCTCTGGGCTAGTGACGACTACGAGGAGGTGAGCTGGCTCGCTCGTCGTACATCTCTCGGCGCGGGAAGGCTGACCTCCCCCGGCTCGATAGATCGTCTGCGTCAGCTCCATCGAGGAGCTCAACGAGCTCTCTGGATGCGGCATCCTCGAGGACCTTCACCGCGACAAGATCGACCACATCGAGATCCCCTCGAAGCAGGGCAAGGGAATGCTCAAGCGTGTCGAGGAGGTCTTCGACTGCTGGTTCGAGTCAGGATCGTGAGCTGTGCGCATTTCCCTCGCCGAGTAGCTGGCTGACGAGCACCCTCGACCCCACAGGATGCCCTACGCTCAGGTGCATTACCCCTTCGAGAACAAGGAGAAGTTTGAGGCTTCTTTCCCCGCCGACTTCATCTCCGAGGCCATGGACCAGACCCGTGGATGGTTCTACACCCTCCTCGTCTTGTCGACCCACCTCTTCGGCACCGCACCATGGAAGAACTTGATCGTCTGCGGTCACGTCCTCGCTGCGTGAGCTCGGTTGAGCGCCTTTACCGAGCTTCGGATCGTGGAAGCTGATCACCCTCTTGCGACGACAGCGACGGCAAGAAGATGTCCAAGTCGCTCAAGAACTACCCCGACCCCAACCTCATTGTCGACTCGTACGGAGCCGACGCCCTCCGCCTCTTCCTCATCAACTCGCCCGTCGTTCGCGGTGACTCGCTCCGCTTCAAGGAGGAGGGAGTCAAGGATGTCGTCTCGCACGTCCTCCTTCCCTTCCTCAACTCGTACCGCTTCTTCCTCGGACAGGCCTCCCTCCTCAAGAAGGAGTCCAACGTCGACTTCAAGTACGATCCTCACGCGCCCCAGAGCAAGAACGTCATGGACAGGTGGATTCTCGCCAGGTGCCAGAGTCTCATCCAGCTCGTCAAGCAGGAGATGGAGGGTGCGTTTGGCCGTTAACTCAATCCAACGTGCTCGGCGCTGACCCTCGGCGCCTCCTCTCGCAGCCTACCGCCTCTACACCGTCGTCGCCCAGATGCTCAACCTCATCGATGAGTTGACCAACTGGTACATTCGCTCCAACCGTCGTCGCCTGAAGGGAGAGGGAGGACTGGAGGATGTCACCGCCGCCCTCAACACCCTCTTCGAGACTCTCCTCACCCTTTCGCGTACTCTCGTACGTTACTCCACTCGTTCCAGACGATATATCGATCACTAATCCTCCATCCTACACAGTCGGCCTTCATCCCCTTCCTCACCGAGAACATCTATCAGGGTCTCCGCCCCTTCTTCCCCGCCGACATCGCTTCCATGAGCATGGGCGAGGACGTTCGCTCCCTCCACTTCCTCCCCTTCCCCTCGGTGCGCCAGGAGTACTTCGACCCCGTCGTCCAGCGCCAGGTCGGTCGCCTCCAGGCCGTCATCGAGCTCGGACGTACCGTTCGCGAGCGCTTCGTTCTTCCTCTCAAGGTGAGCCTTACTCGACCTTGCAGCTGGGAGGAACTATCAGCTGACCAGCTACCTCCAACAGACCCCCCTCGCCGAGCTCCTCGTCTACCACCCCGATCCCGAGTACCTCGCCGACGTCCAGTCCCTCCTCCCCTACGTCGAGCAGGAGCTCAACATCCGCACCGTCGTCTTCACCTCGGACGAGGCTCGCTGCGGCATCAAGTTCCGCGCCACCGCCGACTACGCCGTGCTCGGTCGCAAGCTCCGCAAGGACATCGGCCGCGTCAAGAAGAACCTTCCCAACCTCACTTCCGAGGAGGTCAAGGCTTACCTCAAGGACGGCAAGATCTCGGTCGATGGTATCGAGCTCATCGAGGGCGACCTCACCGCTCAGCGCTACGTCGAGCTCGCTCCTTCCACCGAGGAGGGCGCCGCTCAGTACGAGACCAACACCAACAACGACGTCGTGGTCCTCCTCGACGTTCGCCGCCGCCCCGAGTTGGAGCAGGAGGGACTCGCCCGCGAGGTCGTCAACCGTGTCCAGCGCCTCAGGAAGAAGGCCGGCCTCGTCGCTACGGACGACATTGACGTGTTCTACCGCTTCGCCGAGGGTGTCGGAGCCGAATTGACGAGGATCATGAACGAGAGTGAGGAGGTCATCACCAGGGTGCTCAAGAAGATGCCCAGGCCATTCAGTCAGAATGAGGCGGCCGAGGATGCCGTCCTCATCGAGGAGGTGCAGGAGGTTGGAGACGACCAGATCACCTTGACTCTCGTGAGGGCATAGATCTAGGCTAGTAGATGAATTGCAAGGAGGTATCAGAACAATCACAGTCGAGCAGAGACTACAGCGAAGGAACTTGGCCCGAGCTGAGAGCTCCACCTTCAGTGTCGAGCTTTCAATTGGTTTTCGCTCCTCCACTTTGCCTCGTCGACTACTTGGCACCTGTTTGCATCACTACTGGACACTGAGCATACCGCCCACTCGAGATGAGCCTCGAGGACGCTCTGCCACCAGAGCAAGGCGCGTCTCAAACCTCGTTGGCTCCGCCGGACCCTTCTCTCGACGTTACGGTCGGGCTCTTGCGCCAGTTCTACAAACATGTCAAGCCTCTGCAACAGCACTTCCCGCCGACCTGCCAGCTGCTCCGAGAAGGTGATTCAGACGCGTTTAGGCAGCTCATCGAGGAGACAATGGTCGCTAGCTTGGCCGAGGATGGCATTGGGGAGCTGAGGGTGGAAGCAGCAGCGGGCTCAGATGTTGGCATGCGCGATGTGAGTCTCTGGAGCGGCTTCTGAAGCTGCAGAGCGCTAATTGCCGCCGCCCCAGATCCTGGAGCAAGTCCACACTCGCATCTTCTCTCAGCACGCTCGAGCCGTGGTCAAGGCCAAGAAGATCCCTGGAGCCTACATCTCTGCGATTCCCAAGAACGTCCTAGCGATGGGGTACCGACCCGTGCGGCTGGTTCCTTGCCCTCGTCTCCGCCGAACAGCAACTGAGTCTGAATTCCACAGGCCACAGGATGGAACAACGACGCTGTATCATCAGCCTCAGGCGCCATTCCTCTCGTCAACATCTTTGCCAACACGACGGTCTCGGCGCTGCGCTCCTCGCGCGAATGGCACACCTTGCTCTCTCGGTGCGCCTCTCCTCCGTCTTTCAAGGATGTTCGCTGATTTCTGCCGTACGCAGAATTGGTCCTCATCCCCTCCTCACCCTCCTCGCCTCCTCGACGACTGCTTTGTTCAGCCCTCTCGCCAACGCCTGCTTCGTCCAGATCTCGGGCACGCCCGTCTCGGAGCTTAAGCCGCTCTACGCCATCGAGGAGGAGCTGAAGAAGAAGCAGACGAGACCCAGAAAGCGTACAAGCCGAGCGGGCAAGCGGAAGCGGAAGCAGAAGGGCCCTCTCGCGGACGACGACGAGTCGACCGAGGAGCGCGAAGCTACCGTCGAGGCGACTCCACCACCAGCCCCGCCACTCCCCTTCCGCACGCCGAGTCAGTCCCCTATCAAGCGCATCCGTACCCTCGGACCTTCCGTCTCTGCGCCAGAGCTCCTTTCCCCTGCTCGAGGGCTTGCTACGGCGCGCTCGTTGGTCTTCCCTTCGACGCAGGCGGGAGAGCGGACGCCTTTGCGGCCTACGCAGTCAAGCACGAGCCTGTTTGGAGGTGGCGCGAAGAGGGGAGCGGACGCGGAGCTCGGCATGAAGGTCGTCAAGCGGAAGAAGCTCGAAACGCTGTAAGCTCGGGCTTGACTTCGAAGAGCATCTGAGCGGCAGCTGACGTTCGTCTTCCCCTCTCAGCTGGAAGTCAAACGAGATCGTCTTCTCAAGACACCGCTTGTATCATGCTCGACCGGCCAAGCTCTCCGCCCGCAAGCTAGCCTATGGTCTACCACCGACGCGTGAGCTGCCGCCTACGCCGCTCGCTCTCTCTTGTCGTTGCTGACATCGTCTGCCGCAGACATCCTTAACCGAATCCCCGAACTCTTCCCGCGCCCTTCCTCTAGTCCGATGTCTTCCTCGCCGTCTGCCCAAGCTCCCGCTCGCCACCTCGCCAAGTACATCTTCCCGCGCCAGTTCTGCCTCCACAACGTTTTCACCACTCCCAAGGTCCAGAACAGCTACGAGGTGCTTCCTGATTACGATGATCGCGAGCTCGACATCAAGGTGAGCCTTCTCGACCGGGGAGCGAAGGAGCATGCTCAGCTAACGCAGCGCCGAGACGACAGAAACTCGGTCCAACGAAGACGCCGAAGCGACTGAAAGGAGCACTCGACATGTTGGAGAAGATGGTCACGCTCCACTCGAGGTGCAAGCCTCGCAAGCTACTCGATCGGCACTGCCCGAGCAAGGTGAGCCTTTCATGATCCTCGTGGTCGAGGAAGGTGCTGACTCGCATGAGCTCCTTCAGACAAAGGACAACTTGGAGCTGACTCCGCAGGACAGAAGCTCATTCTTGGTGAGCTTCGACTTCGGCTCAGCCGAGCTCGCCGCCTCGCCCGCTGACCGGTTGCCTTCGCAGGATCTCATGTCGCAACCTCGCACCCAGATGTCGCGCGCCGAAGCTTCCATCGACGTCTCGCACAAATCGCTCGTCATCGCTCACGGTGGAGACGAGGCAGACGCCCAGGTTAACGCGAAACCTCGCTTCTTCGACTATGCCTGCTCGCCGTATGAGGTAAGTGCTGGCTTGTGATGCCCGTGAAGCCTTCGCTGATTCAGTTGATTCTTCAGGTCGAGTCCTACGTCAAGGCCGTCATTCGCGAGATCGTCCCGAAGGCTTTCTGGGGCAGCGCAGCCAATGCCGACCTCGTTCTCGGCTGTGAGTCTCGTTTCTCTCGCGCTGTCCTTCAGAGCTAACCTTCCTCGCCCACAGACATCTCTTCCTTTCTCCGTCTTCGCCGGTTCGAGTCTATGACGGTGCATACCTTCCTCCAAGGCTTCTGCATCGCCGACTGCGCCTGGCTTCTCCCATCCTCGGCGTCGCAGCTGCGCAACTCGGAGCAGCGGCCGAACCAGCTGGAGATGGCCAAGCGACGGGAGCTGCTGCAGGAATTCATCTTTTGGATTGTGGATGGCCTGATCATCCCTCTTGTCCGAGTGAGCCGTCCGAGGCAGTCGGCGCCGAGCATAGCTGACGTCGTCCTCGCAGACCGCCTTCTACATCACCGATTCGGCTACTCATCAGAACCGACCTCTCTTCTTTCGCCAAGACGACTGGGAGCGACTGAGTGCTCCTCTCATGCGCAGTCTCGGCGAGACCATCTTCGAGCGCATCCCTAACGTGAGCCGCCCGTTCTCGATGGTCGAGGTGCATTGCTGACTTTCGCTATTGTAGGAGCACGTCGACGATGTACTACGTGGTCGGCAACTCGGCTTCTCTTACGTGCGACTGCTGCCCAAGGCGACCGGAGTGCGACCCATCGTCAACTTGGCGCGAAGGCCCTTGATCGTCGGGGTGAGCTCGTCGCCGGACCGCGGCCTTTTCTCGCGCTGACGGTATCCTCCGACAGCCCACTGGTCGCCGTGAGGTCGGAAAGCCCATCAACAAGGTGCTCCAGAGCACCTTCGATGTCTTGACCTTCGAGCGGGTGTGTCGGTCGCCGAGTCGCTGGGGTTTCAATCCTTCGCCGTCGCTGACCGAATGCGCCACCTGTCCGCAGAAACGCAAACCCGAGCTCGTGGGATCTCTCGTCTCGAGCCCTCAGGATACCTACGCCCGCCTCAAGAGCTACAAGCAGAACCTCCCCGCCGACAGCGACGGGAAGCTGTGCGTGCGCGAGCCGAACGACGAGCTGTCTATCGCTGACGCCTTCCTCATTGCAGCCCCAAGCTCTACTTTGTCAAGGTCGACGTGCGAGCCGCCTACGACACCATCAAGCAGGAGAAGCTACTCAAAATCGTCGAGGCCGTTTTGACCGAGGTGCGCTCCCTGGCCTCTGGCAAATGCCTGCTGAGCTGACGTCTCTGCATCTGAAGAACGAGTACTGGGTACAGCGCTACGCCCAGGTCACGCCCGCCCTCACCAAGGCCAACAAGAAGTTCAAGCGCCGAGCTTGTCCTGACGGTGCGTTGCTTCCGCTCTCCCAAGGATTTAGGGCTGACCTAGGCCATCTCGTGGCGATAGAGGAGCTTGGCTTATTCAGCAACCTAGCCGCTGGTCTTGCCGAAGCGTTGCACAACGCGCTGCTCACCGATCAAGCACGTCTCGCGATGAGCCCTCTCCTCGCCGAGGCTGACTTTGGCTCCTCCTCAGGTCGTCTACTTCAGCGCCAACCGCGACGAGGTCATGTCTCTACTTCGCGAGCACATCACCACTAACCTCGTCAAGATCGGCCCACGCCTCTTTCGCCAGAAGGACGGAATCCCTCAAGGTTCGGTGCTGTCGAGCTTGCTGTGTAGCTTGTTCTACGGCGATATGGAGATGCACAAGCTCGGATTTACCAAGGACAAGGAGTCGGTATGTGGTTATCCCTTCGATAGGATAACGAGCTGACCGTCAACCCCCTCAGCTCCTCCTCCGCTACGTCGACGATTTTCTGTTCATCTCGACTCAGAAGCCGCTCGCTTCGCGATTCCTGCGGGTCATGGACGAAGGTGAGTGTCTTCTGTTCTCGCTCATTGAGTACTGCTAACCCTGGCAAACTCAGGTCACCCCGAATACGGCTGTTATATCTCGACCGAGAAGCGCCTGACCAGCTTCGACATTGCTCTTCGCCCGAACGAGCTCGTCGTACCGTTGGCTGAGGGACAGGATTTCCCTTGGTGCGGTCTCGCTATCGACACGCAGACTCTCGACGTCAAGGCCGGCACGGCGACTCATCTCGAGACGGGTGAGCGAGGATGAGCCGACGCCGCTTCTCACCGAGCTGACGCCTTACACCCCTGCAGACGTCTCGGACAAGCTCACAGTACAGCGCCACAAGAAACCTGGACAGTCCTTCATCAACACCATGCTTCGGTGGGTCTCGTCTCGCCTTCTCGGCGGTCCATCGATGCTGACCGTCCCGCCCTTCGCAGCGCCATCAAACTTCGCTCGCACGTCATCTACACCGACACCTCGCACAACTCACCCTCCACCGTCTATCTCAACATCTACCAGACCGTCCTCGTCGTAGCACTCAAGTTTCAAGCCTACGTGCGCGAGTGGGGAGCCGATCCGAGAAAGAGGCCGAGCTTCTTCCTGCGTGAGTGGCTCCTCGTTGAACGGCTTGTGAAAGAACGCTGACCGAGACTCGTCCTATGCGCAGGCGCCATCAAGGATATCGTCAAGTATGCCTTCTCGCAAGCTCAGACCCGAACTCGGACGAAAGGCGCTCGCGACCTTGGCGCCGAATGCGACGTCAAACGATCCTGGGTGCTGTGGTGCGTTGTACTCTTGCCTCGTAGCGCCCTGCTCTCATGCTGACCCGTCTCGTCCACAGGCTCGGCTACCACGCCTTCCGCCGAGTCTTGAGTCGCAAGCCCGCCGTCTACGGCGTGGTGCTCTACTCGCTGGCAGAGGAGCTACGCCAGCCGATGGGCAAGAACATGTCAAAGCAGATGAACAAGGTGGTGAAAGCGGATGTGAATAGCTTCGTCGAGAAGGCGTCGGTGAGGAAGGATCGCAGGCTCTTGTAGCTCTGGTTAGGCTCGTGTTTTATTGCCATCATTATGCACCTTCTTCCGTAGTCAGAAAGGTGTTCCAGCGAGTACAAGTGATTGTTGAGTGAGGTCCGGCGTGCGAGGAGAGGGCGTCATTGCGAGTGAAGGAAGAGCGAGCGATCTGATCGCCGAGGCCGAGCTGTCCTGCGTGGTCTGTAGCAGGATTCGATCAGTCAGAGGGACTGCAAGGCATATCAGCTCGACTCACTTGCTCCCGTAACCCACACCCCTCGATCCGTCGCCACGATAGTATGCCCGCTCCCACAACCCACGCTGACGACCTCCTCCTCTCCATCACCGAGCTCAATCAAGACCGGTTCTCCTCCCCCCTCCTCACCACACTGCCCCTCCGACCCTTTCCCAAACATATACAGCGCACCATCTCCACCCACTACCGCCGAATGAAAAGCGCCAGCAGCAATCTGCTTCGGCGCCAACCCTTCAAAGAAGTCGACGTGGTGGAGCTTTGAGGAGGGGGAAGGAGTAGAGGAGGGTACGCCCAGTTGGGAGAAGCGGTTGTCGCCGTAGGATAGGAGGGCGTGGGAGGGAGAAGACAGAAGGAGGAGGAAGTGGGAGGCGCCGGCGACGTGGGAGTGGACCGAGGTGGAGGAGGTGAGGAGAGGGGAGGTGAGAGTAATGGGCGGGGACTTGGGCGATGCGGAGAGGATGGAAGAGAGATCGGGGTAGAATATGATGGTGGGAGGGGAGGTCGCTGCAGAAGAAGAGGTCAGCAAGGCCGAAGCGCGAGAAGCGAGCGAACGGACCAGTCACGCCGAGCAGCTCTCCACGGCCGTTCATGGCGATATGCGAGAAGGCCGAGTCGCTCGAGAGACCTTCTAGTGATTCAACTCGACCGTCCGATCGAAGCCAGGCCTCAAAGCTGTCTTGCCCGAGCCATTGCGAACCGCTGAGGCTCAGCGAGCTGTCGGTTAGGCCTTGTAGCTTCGTATCGCCTTCGCTGTTGCCCGTGAAGTGAGCGGACATCAGCTTGAAGTCACATTGAGTACTACAAGCACTCACGAATGATGGTCTGAGACCAGGAAGCAGCGGCGACGGAGGAGACATCCGGCAGCTCGACTGGGCTCAAGAGGTGCAGATCTGAGCTGTTGGGAAGCACATTGCCAAACGAGTTGTCCCCACAACCGATCACTCTTGACATGCAGCTCGGTCGAGCAAAAGAAGCAGTACAACGTCGAAGACAAAGCGTCGACTTGGACGCGCTGGGCAGGTTAACAGGTTGCCCTCTCCCACATCTCCTCGTTCTCTCGTCTCTCGACTTTTCGCGCTTCAAGATGAGCGGATACGGTGACAAGAAACGCAGCTCGAACGTGTTTGGTGATCCGGAGGAAGAGGATCGCTCCCCTCAGCCCAAGAAGCTCAAAGCGTCAGTCACCTCTCTCTCCCGCTTCGCCTCGTTCGTCTGGCAGCTCAGCCTGCACGGCTGTAGTCTGATGTAGTACATCTGGCTGCAGTGGGTGAGCTGCTAGACGTTCTGTTGCTCCTGCTCGCGTGAACACAGAGCTGACTTGCGCCTCTCGTTGAACAGAAACGCCGTACGCTCGCCTGCCTGCTCGCCTGCGCGACGGAGCATAGCTGACACGATTGATGCCCTACAGAAGCCTTCCTTCTTGCCTCCTCAAATGCCCGCCATGCCCCCTTCGAGCCTCCCGCCTGCTCCTCCACCTACTGGCGCTGTGGGCGGCATCGACATCATGGCTAAGCGCGCCGAGATCCAGGCAAAGCTCGCCGCCATGCGCAAGCTCGCTCCAGGAGGAGGCGCTGCCAGTACGCCCTCGCCCCCTCCTCCTCCTTCCTCCCTTCCTCCACCGCCGCCGTCCCTCCCCTCCGTCCCCGGACTCCCTCGACCGAACCTCGACCCGGATCTCGCCAAGAAGGTAGCCGATGCTAAGCGACTGGTCGAGAGCATGCAGGCGAAGAAGAGGGCCGCTGCTATGCCTGCCAACCCTTACTTGGTGAGTTCGACGAGGAGAGGACGCGATGTGAGCGAGAGCTGACTTCGCTTGCCTTCTGCAGTCTGGCTCGCAGCCCAAGAAGACCGATCCGGAGCTCGACCCTTCCCTCGCTGGACGTGGAGGATTGGCGATGGCTGCTCACCCGCTGCTCATGGACAACTCGGTGCCCGTCGCTCAGACGAGGAAAGATCGCTACCGTCCCATGGCGCCCAAGTTCTCGTCGACCAAGGTAAGCTTCTCGTTCCCGATCTGACTACTGTGCACCTAGCTCACCCTTTCTCTCTCGCAGGCCAACGCTCGTCTCCCTCCTCCCCCTCCGCCAAAGGCCGCTCCCTCCCCCGCTCCCGAAGCTACGCCCGACACTCTCGTCGACACTCCCTTCTACGATCCACGACTCGGCTACGGCTCAGCAGGAGCCACCGGTCGCAGCCACATGGGTCGTGGACATGCTCGCGAGACGCTCAAGTTCAATCAGAAGGGTAAGTTCGTCAAGCTCGGCGAGGCCATTCGTGCGGAGGCGAGGATGGAGGACCTCAAGAAGAGGATCTTGGAGAGTGCTAGGAAGGCTGGTTTGGAGAGTGAGATGGAGGATCAGGCGAGGGTCATCAAGGTGAGCTTTCGAGCGCTTTCTGGGGAGCGACGTTGAGGCCTGGAGCTGACCCTCCTCTTCCTTCGCAGCGCCCGGCTCCTCCCGAGATCGAGTGGTGGGATGCGCCCTTCCTCGAGGAGAAGACCTACGAGTCGTTCAAGCCCGAAGCTCTCGAGAGCACGGCGGCCATCACCATCTACGTCCAGCACCCAATCCAGATCCCGGCGCCGCAGGACAAGATCAAGGTCGAGTCCAAGGCTCTGTTCCTGACTAAGAAGGAGATGAAGAAGATGAGGAAGCAGAGGAGGATGGCAGCGCTCAAGGACAGGCAGGATCGCGTCAAGATGGGTCTCTTGCCTCCCGACCCACCAAAGGGTGAGCGACCTGCCCTCCTTCAGTTCTCCAGGACATCTCGCTGACCCTCTATCTTCCCCGCTACAGTCAAGCTCTCCAACATGATGCGCGTTCTCACTCACGAGGCCGTCAACGATCCCACCAAGGTCGAGGCGCAAGTTCGTCGCGAGATGGTCGCGCGCGAGAAGGGACACATCAAGATGAACCAAGAGCGCAAGTTGACGGACGAGGAGCGCAAGGCGAAGGCGTTGGCCAAGGCCGATGCCGATGCTGCGAAGGGAATCGGCGCTCTCGTGTTCAAGTTCGTCTCGCTTCTTTTAGTCTTGCCGTCGCTCGTGTGCTGACCCCCTGTTCCGCCTAACAGGATCCGCTACCTCTCCAACCCCTCGCACAAGTACAAGGTCAAGAAGAACGCCATCGACGACCACCTCACCGGCGTCATCTGCCACAACCCCAAGTTCTGCCTCGTCGTCGTCGAAGGAGGAGCCAAAGGACTCAAGCACTACCGCAACCTCATGCTCAACCGCATCGACTGGACCGAGGAGGTCCGAGTGCGCGAGGGCGACGCTCCCCCCGCCGCTCCCGTTTCGACCGAGTCGATCGGAGGGCCTATGGACGAGCTCGCGGAGCCGCAGAGCTTGGCAGATAACTACTGTACGTTGGTTTGGGAGGGGCAGCATCGCGAGAGGATGTTTAGGGAGATCAGGAACGCCAATTGCCCATCGGAGGCGGCGGTCAAGGAGGCGTTGGGGCCCAAGTTGGAGGGATTGTGGGATGTAGCCAAGATCGAGGTCAAGGAGGAAGATTGATAGGGATAGTCGAGCTTGTAACGCGATGCCTGAGCCATCGGATGCCCCTCGTGGAGCGCAGTGAGCTTGATCTCGGCGAAGGCTCTCCGAACTCGAGCGCGATGTACGAGGCAATGCTGGATGATTATTCACAAGAACTGGATGAGGTGATGCTGAAATGCTACGATAGGTACGAATCTACAACATGCGAAGGAAGAAACTGCCTAGCTACTCGAACTGCCCGCCGCCGCCGCTGCTGCCTCCTGCTCCTCCCTCCTCCTCTTCGAACTCCCACTGGGCGCCACACCGCTCAACAGCTTCTTCGAGTCGGAGGCACCAAAGTTGACAAACATGGGCACTCCCCCTGCACCCTTCTTCTTGGTGGGCGAGGTGCGAGTCTTGCGAGGCGAAGCGAGCTTGGTGGGCGAAGTCCGAGGTGTCGTGGATTGAGCAGGAAGACGATGGACCGCGACAGGTGAGGAGGCGGAAGAGATGGACGAGGCCGAAGGAGAGGGAGAGTAGGTGTGGCGATGGGTGGGTGCAGGACGTTGGTAGGGGTATGATTGCGGGGCATGGGGATGCTGGTCGTATGTGTAGCTCGAGTTGCTGGCGTAGATGGGCGAGGCGAGGGCGTAGGAAGCTGCATCGTCGACCGAGGAACGTCGTCGCCGTACTCCTCCACCGCCGGAGAAGGAAGGAGGAGCTGCGAAGGTCGCCTGCTGCTCGAGGATGGGAGTTGAGCGTGGGCGAAGCGGCGCCGAGAGGGGACCATCGAAGTCGGCATGCGAGTAGGAGAGGGGTGGGGCAAGTGATGCAGAGGTGTATTGAGGAGCTGGGTAGTGAGGGCTGAGAGGAGCTGCCGTGTAGCGAGGCGTGTGAGAGTGATGTTGGAAGGGAGAGTGAGGGCCGCTCGGATCAAAGTTGAAGCTCGTCTGCCACGCGGGCGCCGATGCAGGGTACTGCCGGTCGTCGTAGTCGTAGTCTGGTTCATCTAGTAGCGCCATGTCCTCCTCGCTGAGCCGTACGCCTGAGATGTCGATGGAACCGCCGAAAGACATGGGAGGAGGAGCGAGATTCGAGCCTTGCGAGGCGCCGAGTTGTTGATTGTACGAGCCACCGATTGTACGACCGCGAGCTACTTCTGGTGGGACTCTGTGCTGGGGCTGTGGCGACTCGTTGGACGTCGCATCGGGTCCCAAGAAGCTGCCGAGCTGCCCGAGTAGCTGCTCCATCTCTTGCGTCGCTTCCAATTCCACATCCCCAACGATATGGAAGCCGCTGGCGGCATTGGGAGAGAGCTCATGAGCGGGCGGAGGGCGACTGCGGACAGGCCGAGGTTGGTAAGGAGGAACAGCGATGCTCAGCCGCGACTGGCGACGGCGGTCGGCGGGCTCGGCGGAGCCGTCTGCCTTCGATGGCGATCGCTGGGAGTGCGAGCGCTGTAGGTAGCTGGCTGGGCGAGATGGAGATGATCCAGCGAAGGGAACGGGGGTGTGATTGCGCGAGTATGGAGACTTGGTCGGCGAAGAGGAAGGGGAGTAGGTGGGGCCGGGTGAGCGGTAGACGTAGGCTGTAGGCGGGGACAACAGGAGAGGATGGTCAGCTCTACAAGTCTTTTCGATAAACCCACTCTGCAGAAGCTCACCATTCTGACCTTGTCCGCGAGGCGTAGTGGACGAGGGAAGTCCTTCGGAGATGGTTCGAGTCCGCAGGGGAGTCGAAGGAGGGCGCGCCGGCGAGTAGGCTTGAGCGTGCTGCTGCAGATACGAATCTTGCATCTGGGCAAAGCAGCTCGATCCCTCATTGTGATGCGCGTCGCGATGCATCGGCGCCGGCTCGGAGGTGTCGAAGATGTCGGCGGCGGGAAGCAGGAAGGGCGAGTGCTGAGGGGGCGCGATCGTGTGCGGTGGAGGGAGCACATGAGGGGAGATGAGCCCATTGTATGCAGAGTCGGTAGGCGACGACTCGTAGCTGGTGCCGGCGGTGGAGGGAGGAGAGAGGGCGGGAAGGGCGGGGGAAGGCGTGCCGTAGGAGAGGGATGCAGAGAGAGGTGCATAGTTGTTCAGCGCTCCCATGTTGTTATCCTCGAGCTGCTCGGGGACGAAATACTGGTCCAGGCTGAGGTAGTCGCTATCGAAGGCATTGCCGAGCGAATCGGGGTAGGCTTGCTGCTCCGGCTTGTAGGTGACATGGTGCTGCTGCTGCTGTTGGTGATGATGCTGCTGCTGGTAGTATTGCTGACGCTCGTGCGGGTGTTGTTGTTCTGTCGGCTGCAGGGCGTGGTCGTAGCTCAGCGCCTCGAGCGAGGGCGCATCTGCTGGCCAGCTGGCGGCTGTCTGGGTGGTGTAGTCCATCGCGTGGAGCCGCTGAGGACGGTTGTATCGACGGCTTGGGCGAGTTGGAAGCTATGGCGCTGGCGAGTACGACGGATGCAGGAGCGAGGAGGGAGGAACGAGGGGGAAGGCGAGGAGGAGGAGACGGACAAGGGATGCCAGCCCTGCACGAGAGGTGTGATGTGGGCTCTCACAACCTCGACAAGGAAGCTTGCCAGGCCAACGTTCTCCGAGGCAGGTTAGACGACTCCAACTCCCTCAAACGACCTTCCTAAGCCGGCGATGAGCGGCCTCGGCGCTCCGTTTGCCTGCTTTCCCTGCAGGTTCCGGGACCTGTCGTGCACCTCATCTAGCTGCGTTGAACAACAAACATTGCTGTTCGCCTTTTGTTCGCTCCTGTACGCGCTTTCTGCTCGCCTACAGCAACAAAAGACGACGGCGGAGGCGATGCTCGAGCCGCAGCATCTGCGGGGAGGTGAGGGGGCTGGCCAAAACTCTGTAGAACGTCAGAGATCGCCAGCTTCCAGCCTTTGTCCATCAAGGCAAGTAGCCGCGGGCGCTGAATTGCGAGTTGTTAAGCTCGGGGTAGCCCCCAGCTTACTCCCCTGCATTATACGCGATTGAGGGAGAGGAAGCAAGCTTTCGCCGAGCTTGATTAATTTTGCCCGTCCATCTTGCCTTACCGAGCTCTGCATATTGCCATCACCTGCTTCGCTGTACTGTAGAACTATAGCCGACGACAAGTCGATGCTGGCGTCCTCGCGATGGTTGCGATACGATTCGGAGGGGATAGCCGCCGAAGCGCCTCGCCCCCAACTCTGCTAGTCCGATGGTCATCGTAACGGTCAAAAGAGCTCAGCAGCATATACCCTCGGATTAACCGAGCGGTAGCGTCGGCTTCACGAGCTCCGAATTACTCTCGCTCGCCGTCGGCCCCTTCCGCCGAATTCGAGGGGCTCGGGATTGCTCTTTGAACCTCTTTGACGTCGATGTGGCTCCTGCAAGCAGCCTCGCGAAAGTGCAGTGATGGGAAAAGAGAATGATCCGTCGCTCTACCCTCGTGGTAGCACAGGGAGATGCGAAGGGCGAGCGGGGTGCGCCGAAGCTCATCGCCGAGCGCGGTCAAATGGCGTTAGTAAGGCTGTCGACAGGTCAAGAGGGGAGCTGCTCAAGCTGGTGCATCTTCGTACTATTCCTCAGACCCACCTGCCAAAGGTAGATTATCGAGGTCGCTGTCCTCGGCTTCCTCTGGGTGTGTCCGAGACCGACTTCGCCTTCGCCGAACTTCAATCGAGCTGACCTCTCTCCGAGATCAGAATCTCGTCTTCATCTCCTGTTTTGGTATCGACGTCGCTTTGAACAACAACAGCTGCTCGCAAGAGAGGTGCATCATCCTCGGCCCCGCTTGTAGGAGAATTCGCTGCGCCATGTTCGCGACGATGGAGGCTTTTGCTTGGATGACCTGGCGGGTCTTGCCTCCTCTCGCTACTTGGCTCAAGTTGCTGCTGAATGGATCTGCATACACAAGACCTTCCTCTCCTTCTACCTCATCGCCTTGGCTTGGTCTGCCTTCTCGGACAGGCGCGAGACGAGGGCCGTCTACGGAGGGCCGGCGCCTCAAATGGCTCAGCCGGGAGGTCGCGCTTAGTCGAGCAGAGAAGGTGGACGAGGAGCAATACTCTGCTTTGCGTGTAGTCCGATATGAGCTGATACGACCCTGCTTAATAAGGCAGGAAGCCGAGAGAGACAGAGCGAAAGTTGGCCTGAGCTCGCGAATGATGAGCTCGATTATCGAGCCGTGGTGAGCAGCAGCGATCCAAGAGGAAAGATCAAAGTACGTTGAGCTTTGTTGGTCGGTCCTGCAGCTGCCGCTGAAGCTACAGGAGAGCGCCTCTGGGGCCAGGGGCCGTCGCTCGACAGCTCGGTGATGCTGCGAAGCCTGAGCACGGAGCGGCAGAGAAGATTCATCAAGTCGAAACAGACTCAGTACAGAGCTATTGCCACAGTGATTAAAGCTCGACTCGAGCGAGACGGCGAGGCTACTGTGAGGAAGCTCCGAACCGCTCGCCGTCGCCTTTCTCCCTTCTTCCTCTCACTCGCTCGCTGCTCTCTCGACCGTTTCGTCACTTCGAACAGTCTACATCAGCCTAGAAGTACGCTTTCGCTCGGCTCTCGTGGTCTCTCGCCAACACGGCCAGCTCCCAAGCCGCATCACGCGACGATCTTCTCGGAACCCTCGCTCCAAGCTCGCTGTGCTTGAGGCAGCTTTCGAGCCTCTCTCGGTGTTCTTGTCGAGCTCTGTAGACGAGAACGGTTCGATACACGAGCCAGGTGAGTGTAGTGTGGCGTAGGCTGGTGCAGGAGGAGCGACAGGGAGGGCTGCTGCTCGTCGACGCTTGGGAGAGCTGGCGCAGAGCGAGGGCGCGGCGAGGTTTGGCGGTGAAGCTGCAGCAGGGAGGGAAGGTGAAGAAGGGCTCGGTGAAGGGTCGCGGTGGTGAGCTGCTCCGGCTGTGGTTCCTCGTCGGCTTTGAGATGCTACAGCTTATGTGAAGCGGATGAGCGGCGACGGGCGTCTGGCATGCTCTGTCTGCCTCTGGCTCTCCTCGTGGTCGGGACGATAAGATGAGGACGGGGTACATTCAGCAAACTCTACTGTGCTTGTCTCTACTGCTGTTGAGTCCCTCGTAGCTGACCGCTTGAGAAGTCGAGTCCACGCTGAGCGTGATGCTCGTTGGCTGACGGCCAAGGAGCGCACGCTGTTGCTCTCAGGTCGGGCGGTAGGAATATCGCCGACCGAGTGAGGCGTATTGAGAGCGTGGGCGGATGGAGGAAGGCCAAGTCGGCGGCGGGGATGGCGCTGATGGCGCTGGGGGAGAGAGGCGGAAGGTTGGAGGGGCGGAGAAGGCAGTGAGAGGATTCGTGGATGAGGTGGACAGCGTGTTGTGATTGGAGTTTGACCTGTAGGCGAACGAGAAGGGTTCAGCTCGTTTCGCTTCCTCATCTCGCGAAGGAGCAAGCCCACTAACCTGACTTTTACCACCCCCCAGTCATCTCGTCCGCACCTCCAAGCATCACTACTACATCCTACGCCGCCATCAGCATCCTCAGGAGCATCACCTCGAAAGGCTCAGTCGGCGAGCCATGCCCTGAGTCCCCCGTCCCTCATCTCCAGTCCAGCTCGAGGACACCGAACAGCGTCGGAGCTGATCCAAAAGCATCGAGCAAGTACGCTCCTCCCGCCCGGAACTCTAGGACACTTCCTACTACCACCGCCAATCGAGGAGAAGCAGCTTGACCCCTCCTCGCCGAACAGCCAATCCGACCCCCTCCGAGCGGTCTCGTCTTCTTCCACGACGATCAAAGATGCACATGCTGCTCCCCTGCACGTCAAAAGCTGCTGAGCTTCCTGTCCAGGAGGCTTCCCTTTCCCGCTCGACGCACTATGCCGACGAGTGGCGACGGGCGTCGAGCTGTCTTCCTGCAGCTGCGTAGGAAGGCTGTAGAGCAGCAGTACACCTTCCCCGCTTTCCAGCTGCTTCGGAAGCTCTTCATCAGCGTCCTCCCGCCAACAGCAGCTCCATCTTCACCGCTCCTCCCCAACTCCCCTTGCTCCTCTCGGTGTTCCTGCGGCAACACTCTCGAGGTTGAAGAGCAGTCGGATATGTGTCCAGTACGGTCGCAATTGCTACAGGACACTCGAGACAAAGTAGCAGGAGGGCAACCCTGGTGGTCGACCTCAGGCTCGACTTCGGCGGGTAGCGAGGTTCGAATTGGGACGCGTGATTTCGCGGTTCCGCTCCTTCCTCTTCGTCCAGCAACACTCCAGCTGCACTCCACTAGCTCACCAGTAGCGCACACCCTCACTCGAGCCTCTGCCCCTCGGGCTAGCTCGACCTTTCCCCGCGACTCGAGCTCGTCCTCCCCTCTCCTTCGCCGTCTCGAGGTCAAAGATGGGTGAGTATGGCTCGGCGTTCGACTAGAAAGCTTACGCGCTGACCGAGGCTTCTCCTCCTACCTACAGCTACACTCATTCGCTCCCTCTTCCTGCGACCAAGCAGCGGCGCCTCTCCTTCGCTCTCGCCTCCTACCGAGACGCCCTTCGACCAAGCTCAGCTCATGCCGACACGACCGCAAGGGCTCCCTTACCACATCCTCCTCGACATCTTCCTCTACGCTGTCGAGAAGGATCCTGTGCAGAGCGAGCATGGCGGCAAGCTCTCGCGGTGGGATCCGAACGAGTCGCTCGACACCATGCCTTTGATCTGCTCGGCGTGGGAAGATGCAGGTGGGTGTGAATGATGCTATGATGCAGCTCGAGACCCGTAGCTGACCCAACGCTGCACACTCCCACAGCCAACGCAGCGCTCTACCGCTCGGTTGCGCTTCTCGGCGGCGACAAGGCTCGCGCATTCCTGGACACGCTGCACCACTATCCCGAGCATGCTGTCAAGGTGCAGCACCTCGTCATCGGCGTCGGCGACCACAGGGAGGAGACCGAGGACGACACGGGACTGGCCGAGGATTCGCTCGACCTCATCCGCGTCCTCACTCTGTGCCCCAACCTTCGTCACCTACAAGTCCGACCTCTCCACCACGGTGCTCGCAATGCTCTCCTCGTCGCCCTCGCCTCGCTGCACCTCCAGTCGCTCGTATGCGCTCCTCGTCTCGGCATCTCGGATCGCGACTGGGGGACAGGCCTGTACGCGGCCAATGACCTCGCTCTAGCTCATCCGAGCCTCAGGACGTTCGAGCTCGAGTTTGAAGCAGAGACSGAYSCTYCAGCCATCGCCYTGCCRCCTCTCATGAGCCCSCCRCCGCTCTTCCTCCCCCTCGTCGAGTTGCGGCTGCACTGCGAGCTCTCGGACCAGACGCTGTGGGCGTTGCTTTCGGCGTGCCATGAGCTCGAGGTATGCGATATCTACTTTGAGAGGCTGCTGCCCTCCAAGCAGTGAGTTTGAGCGACTTCTCTTGGCCTCGCCTCGAAAGCTGACCTCGAGCCAATCCTTCTCGCAGGACGACGACGGCGCTGAGGTCGTGTGCTGCTTCCATCAAGTCACTTCGCTTCATCTGCAAGTGAGTCGTGACTTCTACTTCGAGCTTTGCTGTAAACGAGCTGACTCCACCCCCCTCCAGCCCGACCGTGGAACAACTCGACCAGTTCGACCCGGCGACTCACGAGCCCATCTTCGACCTGCTCCTACCCTACCAGCAGCACCTGCACCGTCTCAGCATCTCTGCCACCGAGATCTCCACCAACATCTTCCGCCTCATCCCTCCGAAGCTCGTCACCCTCGAGATCCAATCGTTCAACCACGTCGGCTCGTTCATCTTCTCGCAGCATCTCATCGACGATCTCCTTGATCCTTCGCTCGACTTTGGAGCGCTCGAATCTTTGGTGCTGTATGATTCGGCGGATGCTTGGGAGCACGAGAATGCCGAGGCGATGGCGCAGGCTTGCGAGGCGAGGGGGATTCGGTTCACCTTCTTGCCCGACGAGGAGATGGCTCAGTAGTAGTGAATCGAGTGTGGTCTAGATTTGAGCGAAGAGAGCTAATTGTCTGACCTCTGCAGCACTCGATACATAGCTGTTGTTGCAACTCACAAAAGTGAGTCGGCCGCTCGCTCCCTCTTCGCCGAGCTGTCGAGTCGCTGCTGACCTACCGTCTCCTCTCCACAGCTGTACTAGTAATCGACTTGACATGTATCTAGGAGCCTGTAGCGATATGCACGCACTGCAAGACATCTAATGGAATCGAGCTGGATCGTCTCGCGCTCGCTCGTCGTTTCGAAAGGGCGGAGAGGGGTCAACACTAAATTGCGAGCTATTCAAACACTAATAAACGAACTGGAATCCTAATACCCGAGTGTTCAGGGAAGGTTTGAACGCCTCTCTACTCCAAATGCCTCTCGGCGTCGGCTATCTCGGACTTGCTGAGCTTGCCATCTTCCGAGTGGGAGTCGCCCTCGAGGGGAGCATTGAGCCTGTGCGTGCCAAAGTGACGAGCAGGGATGCGAGCCTCGAAGAGTTGATCGAGCTGTGGACGACGGCATGCGTGAGCATGAACATGAGGAGTGACCGAGCGCCGAGCTGCGAAAGCGAAACTCACCTCCTCCAAAGTGCGACCCTTCATCTCCGGTACCATCACAAAGACGTAGATGATCCTGTTGGAAGGGTTCCAAGGTTAGCAGGCTGCTCTACTACATAGTGACGAGAGACACGCGGAGCGCCCTCGTCTCTCGTTCGAACTCACGAGACGAAACTGAATCCAGCCCATAGCCACCCGATCTTGGCTCCAAGGTTTCCGTAACCAGGGTTTTGGATGTAGGGAGTGACAAAGTTGGAGATGAGGCCAACGCCGAAGCCGGACCAAGCCGCCGAGGCGAGCGACTTCTCGCGAAGCATCTGGGAAGAGATCTCGGCACTGACGATCCAGGGAAGAGTCCCCCACGAGGCTCCGAAAGCGGCGATCCCTGCGAGTGGAAGAACGAGTCAGTCAAGTTCTACGGGCGGAGGGCGCCGACGAAGGACGAACAGATGAAGCAAGCGGCGATGAGGAGGTTGGCGAGCGCTCCAGTGGGTGTCGAGTCGTGAGTGGTGATTCCTCCTACGATGAGCTGGCATGTGAACATGACCGTGGCGCCAACTGTAATGCAGAGAGTCAGCGCCGAATGGAAGACGCGGGTCGAGGTCGCCAAGAGAAGAGGCTCGAGTCGCTGGACTTACACATGAGTAGCTTGCGACGTCCAACCTTGTCGGGAAGATAGAAGCCGAGAGCGTTGAAGGCAACCATGACCAGGGAGACTGAAAGGTACGAGGTCAGCAAGGCCGCCGAGTGACCGAGGGCCTCAGGGAGCCGAGGGGCTGGCTCACCTCCGAAGGAGAGCAGGTAGACGTCGGAAAAGCCGCTGTAGGTATTTCATCGGTTTGTTAGCGAGAGAAGGGACGCATAGAGTCCTACTTCAGCGTACAGAGCGATGAAAGTGACCTGTTGGGAGCGAAAAAGGGTCAGCCTGGATCGCCGAGCCGAGGCAAGAAGAATAACTTTCGAGTAGGTAATTTGCCATGTACGAAATGCCCTGTCCTTGTTGCAGGCACTGCAGACCGATGGAAATGAGAGTGCGCCGAGCATTCGTGCCCTTGAAGAGCATCCCCCACTCGACGCCCGAGTAGAGAGCCTTCTCGGCCTCGTAGGCTGGTGTAAACAAGATGTCAGCATGATTTTGTGTACTCTTGAGGACTAGAGTACTCACCAGCACGGATCTCGGCCACCTCGGCGCGAGCATCGACAGCATCTCCGCGAAGGAGCTGGATCGACCGGATGGCGTCCTCGTCGCGACCGACCTCAATAAGCCACCTCGGTGACTCAGGCATCCAACGCAGACCTGCCAAGATGCCGATACTGGGGACGAACTGGAGGCCCATAGGGATGAGCCAGGCCGAGCTGTCGGGCCTCTCGTTGACACCCCAGATGACACCGGTCGCGATGAGACCGCCGATAGTGTTGATAGTGTTGTACAGATTGCTGAGACCACCTCGGATCTTGGCGGGAGCGCACTCTGTTGAATTAGACGAGGGCTGAGAAGGTGGTTCGTCGGCGATTCGGCTGAGGAACTCACCAGCCTGGTAAGCAGGGGCAGTCGAGGCGGCAATACCGACGGATGCGTTGATGATAATCTTGCCAGCGACGAGCATGTAGTAAGAACTGTTGGAGAAGCGAGTCAGCGAGCCCTCAGCCAGCGCCGAGATCGACTTCGGCAAGCGAAAGATGGGGTCATGGAGGATGGAGTCGACGTCTCGGTGTAGGGTACTAGCATCGTGTTAAGAGATGGGTGGAGATGAATGATCGGGACGAGATGTGGTGATGAAGAGCATTGAGAAGGAGGCGCGGAGAGGAAGCTCACTGAGGAAGGGTCGAAAGCATTTCAATGAGGCCGCCGATGATGCCAATGATGGCAATGGAGAGCATAGCACCTTTCCTGCCCCAGCGCTTGTTGATAAAAGGGGCAGCCATGCAGCCTAGCATGATGCTGGAGGAGCATGAGTCAGTTCGGCCGAGACAGCCGAAGCTTCCGAGAACGTCGTTACTACTCACCCTGCTGTTCCCAAGCCCGTACCATTACTCGTTTCCGCTGCAGAAAGTGACCTAATGATAGAACCGTCGGCGGCAGTCGTCTCGATGGAGCCATAAGCTTGATTGAAGGCGCGCTCGCCCAGCACTCCCTGCCGAGTCGGAGAAGTCCAGAGGTCAGCCTACAGATCCGTCTTAAACTCCTTTTCCTGGCGGCCATCGCACCAAATGAAGGAACTTACGCCCCACCACCCATTATCGTAGCCGAAACTGAAGGCCCCGAGCGAGGCGAACGTGCAAGCGAGGAGCTGAGATGGGTGGGGTCCAGGAGAGCAAGCCAGGAGAATAACAGCGAATAGAGCGCAGGTGGACAGCGAGAAGCGAGAATGAGCCGAGGAAACGAGAAAGAGCCGAAGTAGGAGGAGGAAGAGAGGGTCAGCACCGAGGCCGAGGGGCAAGACTTGAAAAGCTTTCTGCCACTCACCAAGTTAGGTGTATAGTCGCTGACCATGGCGAGAAGAAGCCGGCTAGTCCCGGGGAGAACCTGGAGAGATGAGGAGAGAACGAGGAGGAAGAGAAGCGGAAGCGGAGATGCAGCCTGTTAGACTTGGGTCCCCAACACCCTCACTTCCTTGCCTCTGGGGCTCACATCCGGCGTCGACTCTCCCGGCAAAGCCATGTGAGCCGACAGCGATCCGCTGCCGCTGCCCCTCACCTGGGAAGGCAACGGTCCAAATTTGGCTTCGGCCGACTCTGCGATGGCGCTGCAGAGCCTGCAGCAGGCTGAGCACTGGCCGAGAGTTTCACCTTGCATCCAGCGTCGACTCTGTACCCCTTCCGAAGCCCTGTAACGCCCAAGGCCTCCGTGTCAACGCCCGAGTCGACGCCAGGCCCGAGCGCGTTCGGCCGATCTGGCTCATCTTGCCCTCTCGTCGACTGTCGCCGAGCTCTTGTACACCCGTTCGGATATTTGACAAGTGAGTAGGAAGCGAGCGAGAGGGCGAACCGCGGCTCGAAGAAGGGAGAGGGGCAGAGCTTTGTACCATGTAGCCCTTCCTCGCTGTTCAGACAGTACAGCTGTCTGCAAAAGTACAGCCCCTCTATGCAGGCATTGACGCTACGTTGCGAGACATCAGCCGTCGCGGAAACGAAGCAGCTTGAGGAGACCGAGCCGGCTCTGTCAACGTCTGCAGCGAGTGCAGCGACGAATGTTCGCCCCCACCAGTTCCAGTAGCTCATGGGGGTACATAGATACAAGAAGCGTCCCCCAGGCCTCTCTGCAGGTGGCATTTGCCTCTGCCCTCTTACGGGTCTCAAAGGATCTGCTCGGCGGCGAAGTCGAGTTGGGGAGTGCTGGGGAGCAGCCGCTTAGACCACAAACGCTGAGATGCTCGTGGGTAGTGCAAACAGATCATCTTGACCTACCAACGCTACAACTTCGACCTTTGAGAGCCTACACCACGCCCTCGCCTGAGCGCCGAACGGAAAGGAGGCGTTCTCTCAAAAAGTCCAGCCGGGTGTAATCAAACGGTATAATGTGCGTTCCACCGCTCTAGTATGTGCTTAGAAGCGGTTGAATCACGCCCAAGGTGATCTTCGAGTAGCCTCAACTCTGTCGCTCGAGCGCTTCTTTCCCTCCTGCTCTCACCTCGTCTCGCTTCGCCTCGACCCACAGCTCATCATGCGGGTCTGTATTGTCGGCGCTGGCTTCTCTGGACTCGTTACCGCCAAAACCCTCACCGAAGTCGGCCACGATGTGACGGTCTTTGAGCTCGCGCAAGAGGTGGGAGGAGTTTGGAGCTCCACTCGGCGGTACCCAGGCATCAAGACTCAGAACAGCAAGCAGACCTACTGCCTCTCCACCCTCGCTATGCCTTCCTCCTACCCCGACCACCCGTCAGGCGAGCAGGTGAGCCCAGAGGACTGTCGGACGTCCGAGCTGCAGCTGATTGGTCTCTCTGCACTAGGTACAAGCTTACCTCGAGAGCTATGTCGAGCAGCATGATCTGCGCGAGATGATCAGACTCGGCACCGAGGTCACTGCTGCCAAGCAGGTCGAGGACGGCTGGCTTATCGAGGTAAGTCTTGCACGCCTATCGGGCTCTGTACGTCGATATTGATGTCTTCAGACATTCCAGAGTCGCTTCTCGGACATCTTACCAAGCTCCCAACACTTTGACCACCTCTGCATCTGCTCCGGAGCCTTCAGCAAGCCCTTCCTCCCAACCTTCCTCGGCGCCGAAAGCTTCGTCGCAAGCGGAGGACGGCTATGCCACACTTCTGAGCTTGATAGCGCAGAGGAAGTCAGAGGAAAGCATGTTCTCGTGGTCGGGTAGTGAGTCTCGTCTGCTGTGGTGGAAGCTGGCTCCTGCTGACCCGTCTCGTTTCGCAGTGGGAAGAGCGCCTGCGATGCTGCGCAAGCCGTCAGCGCTACAGCTGCTTCCACCACCGTCGTCGCCCGCCGCCTGATATGGAAGCTTCCTACCCATGTCCTGGGGATGCTGCACTACAGCTACCTTCTTCTCAACCGCATCGTGAGCTGTGCGGAGCTTCTCCTGCGAGATCGTGTCGCTGATTGCCTTACCTCAGGGCGAGTCCCTGTTCAAGTACATCCGACCCTGGAAAGCGCAACGCTTCTCTCGAGCCGGTTCGGATCCCCGATTCGCACCTTCGCCTTCAAGTCCCTCGAATGGGCCACTCGCTACCAATACTCGCTCGACTCCCTCTCGCTCCTCCCTCCCGGTCCCTACAGCGACATCGCGACTAGCACCGTCAGTCTCGTCACGCCGCGCTTCTACGAGGACGTCGGTGCTGGTCGGATCGTGGTCATTCGAGATGCCTCGATTCATTCACTCTCGACGCGCTCGGCGATCCTCTCGACTGGGCAGCAAGTCGATGCAGACGTCGTCGTGTGCGGTACAGGATGGGAGCAGGTGGTCGACTTCCTTCCTCGCGAGGTCTACCATCGCATGACCGACAGCGAGGGCAACTGGCTCCTCTACCGGCACATCCTCCCTCCCTTCGTCGCCAATCTCACTTTCAACGGCTTCAACTCTTCCCTCTTCTGCCCTCTCACCGCCGAGATCACTTCTCTCTGGATTGCTAGCCACCTAGCTGGAGGTGAGCCCGTTCTCGCTCTGGAAGCTGCCGGCACGCGCTGACGGCCTTTCATCCAGATCTCGCCCTCCCACTCGCTGAGCAGCAGCTTGCTGGAGCGAAAGACACTCTCGCATGGATGGATCAACGCTCGAAGGGGAAGCACGCTCACGGAACCAACCTCGTCCCCTTCTCGCTCTCCAACATCGACGACATGCTCGGCGTCCTCGGCCTGAGGCTCGGCTGGTACGCCTACCTGCGCGAGTGGCTGCTTCCCGTCGACCCTACCGCGTATAGAGGACTAGGCGAGCAACTTAGAGCTCGGTTATCAAGGCGTGGGAAAGCCGAGTAGGGATTGTCTGCAACTGGGGCAGGTCGTCCAGCTCGGCCAGGCATCAATCGACAGCGAGGCTCTCTGTTTCAACTAATACGACATTCGTTCATAGATACGCTCAGAATTCAACTCATACGACATTCGTTCATAGATACGCTCAGAATTTAATCGGCACCCTCGTCCGAGTCTCGGAGCAACTGGCACGCTTCGGCTCAGGACATGGCTCAAGCGAGCGCCGAGCGCCGAGATCGCAGACGTTCTGGTAAAGCGAGTCGAGCAGGAGGAGAGGGCGATGATTTGTGTGCCGCTGTACTTCATCCTGCTGAGGCAACCGCTCTGATCATACACCTGCACAAACCCTTGTCCCTGCGCTGCACTTCAAGTTCGGCCTCGGCGCTCATCTCTGACGGCGGTCCAGAAAGTCTCCGTGCTTCTTGTTTTCCGCCGCGTTCTCCATGAGCGCTCATAAGGTTATACCTGACTAGTGCAGCTTCAGCGACGGCTCGCTGGAGAAGCATGGCGTCCGTTTGCCCGCGCTCTGCCGTCTCCAACCCTCGCTGCTGCCCCTCTGCGCTTGACAATCTCTTGGCCATACAGACCGTGCTCACAAGTCATTGCATGCGGTTCTCGCACAGTCTCGGCTTTAGTTTTGACGGGACTCACAATACTCTGCACTAACGCCTAAGAGGGAACCTCGCGGCCAGTAGCCCCGCTCCTGCTTAGCAGCTTTCCTCGACCGCGTGATGGTGCGAGAAGGTTCGGAGGAGGAGGTATAGAAAAAGAGCGAGTCGCCCTTCTTCTTCTCTTTCTTCACAGCCAATCGGCCGCCTCCCTCTCGACGATGCACTTCGCCGCCAAGCTCTTCGCCCTCTCCTCGCTTCTCGCGACAGCCCTCGCCGCTCCCAACACTGGTGGACCAGAGGTGACACTCGCCTCCGACACTCGCCATTGTGGAACCCCCGAAGTGGTGGACACGGCTGCGGAGAGAGTTATGTAAGTGCAGCTCAAGCTCGGCGATCGCCAGTGACCGGCTCGCTGACGCTTCGTTCAACACAGGGCTCCGCTGGTCGCTGACTTGGCGGCGAAGGTTGCTACTTTGATGGTCAGCGACAGCAATCGCGCACCCGTCACTGCCCTTGTGGCCACGAAGACCGTCAAAGTCTGTGAGTCCTCCCACTTTCGGCGATCGCTTCTTCTCCTCGAGCTGACGGAGATTCAACTCCATAGACTTCCATGTCATCCGTGCTAGTACTGGTGAGCATTGACTGATACCCTGACCTCGAAAGACTTCGGCTGATGCATTGCTTCGCAGCTCTCGCCGATGGATCCATTTCGGCTTCAGCAATCTCGGGCCAGATCTCCGCTCTCAACTCGCAATTCGCCGCCTACGGCTTCCAGTTCGTTCTTGCTGCGACCGACTACACCACCAATGCCAACTGGTTCAATTACGCCGGACCCGACACTTCTTACCAGACCGCCATGAAGACTGCCCTTCGCAAGGGAGGTGCCGCCGACCTCAACCTCTACTCCGTGGGTATGTCTCATCCCTCGCCTTGCCCTCGCCAGCTTCTTCCTTCCCGCTCGGAGCTGACTATTGGCTGCTCGGCGCAGGCTTCAAAAGCGTGAACCCCTCAGGTCTCCTCGGCTATGCTACCTTCCCCTGGTCCTACTCTGGAAACCCTAAGGATGACGGTGTTGTCTTCCTCGTACGTCGTCGGCTTCTCTCTGTACGAAGCCGGAGCTAACCTTCCCTGGGTCGCAGTATCAAACTGTTCCCGGCGGCTCTATCTCCGGCTACAACCAGGGAAAGACTAGTAAGCTGGTTTGAGCCACCTTTAAGTGCCCTGGCTGAACCTTGCTTCGCTCGCAGCGATCCATGAGGTGAGGTCTTTGGTCTCGGCGTTCGACGGTCGACGCTCTTTGGCCCTACCTACGCTATAGAGAGCTCGTAGCTGACCTCGCTTGTCCCGTTCCATAGGTCGGACACTGGCTCGGACTCTACCACACCTTCCAGGTGAGTTTGAGCCTTCGTTGCCCTCTCAGCCCTCGCCTCTTGTCCCCACCCCTTCGTCTTTCGCTCTTTCCGCCCTCTCCTTCTTCCTCGCCGCTCCGAGCGGTCTCGCTCCGACATGTAGCGTATGTGTCGTCAAATAGGAAGCTGACGAGACATCGCTCCCCCCAGGGCGGCTGCACTGGCACCGGAGATGGCGTGGACGACACGCCTCCCGAGGCTTCTGCTGCTTCTGGATGCCCTACTGGTCGCGATACGTGCTCTGGAGGTGGAGTTGATCCCGTCAATAACAATATGGATTACACGAACGATGCCTGCAAGAACCAATTCACCTCTGGGCAAGCTACGCGAATGGTAAGCCGAGCTCGCTTTCGTTTCCACCCTTTCCTCGCGTCCAGATCGTCTACAGAGCCCTGACATAGCTTTCTACATCTCAATCAACGCAGGTGGCTGCCTTCAGCCAGTATCGCGGCCTCTGAGCATTTGGTACGCTCAAGATCCCACCTCGGCGATCCCCGTCTCCGAGGTTCCCCCACTCTCTTTCACACCTCTTATCTTCCACAAGCTTGCTATTGGAGCCTCGCTCGCGATAGAAACAACATTAGTACTCACCCGACCGAAATCCAAACCACAAGAAGTTTGCTCAGTGACATGGATGAGGCGCCGAGCGAACGAGGCCGTTCGCCGAGCGAGCTTTTAGCAGACGAGCGCAAGAGCTTCTTCGACAGAGCTCTGGATTATGGAGCGAACCAAGTTTCTGAGACTCACTTGCAGCACTTGCTCTCTCCCTACATCCACTCTGGCTGATTCGTCGCTACTCCTCATTCGGCGGCGCTCTCGGCGATGAGGTCGGCGCGCTTTTGAGTCGAAAGCAGAGCCTTGTGCAGAGGGGGTCACAATGTGCAGAACTCAAAATGAGATAAGCGGACCCGCCGAATCATTGCACCTCAATACATAGCCCAGGTCTCGAGCGGGAGCACCCCGTTCATCAGCTCCCAATGCTGCTTCACTCCCGCTCTCTGCGCCTCCTCCAGCTCCTTTTCACGTCCATCTCTCACCACCCTGCCTAACCGCATCCCACTGAGATCCATCTCGGCCTTCTCGAACTCGCCGAGCACCTTTTCGCGCATGAGCGGGGATGGGAAGGGGAGGTAGTCGGAGGGGACGGGCTTTCGGAAGACGACGGGAGATGAGCGCGAGCAGAAGAAGACTAGGTTCTGGTAGTCGGTGGCGTGGGCGCCGTCCTCGAAGGCGCGGCAGTGGTGGAAGGAGGAGAGGATCGTGGAGAAGACGAGTTGAGAGGCGACCGAGCTGATGTTGCCGGCAAAGTTGATTGCGACGATGCCGGTGGGAGTGAGAACACGAGAGATGTCTGAGAAGCACTCCATGGTGAAAAGTGAGGCCGGCACGGATCCTCCAGTGAACTGTGAGCAGGGGAGGAGCAGAGAGTCAGCGTCGGACTCGTCACCAACGGAAGGGTATCGACAAGACGGCTCACTACGTCATGGATGATGTAGTCGTATTTCTGACAATCCAAGGCAGTGTCAGCAAGCTGTCGAGCTCGCTTGGTCCGCGTTAAAGCTCGCCTTGTCCGTTTCTCGGTGCAAAAAGGATCGGGCATCCTCGAGAAACGCTCCTGTCGGCTCTGGCACCGCAAAGTATCGACGAGCAAAGTCGTAGACAATCGGGTCAATCTCGACGATAGTGACCTCGACTTCGTGTTGATGAAGAGCGCGTGCGGCGAGGCCAGCGCCGAGCCCGCTGCGAAAGCAAGAAAGGGTCAGCTTCGTATCGGTGGAGAGGCATAGCTTCGTACTCACATAATGAGTGCAGTCTTCTGTCCTGGACTTGCGACCTGACTGGTAGGATCTGCGAGGCGCACCACTTCTTGCAAGATGAACGTCGACTGCGAAGCGAGCGAGAGGTCAGAGTCGGCGCATTCTCCTCTCCACCGCTGACTCACGTAGATGCTCTCCGCCGTCTCGAGCCCCCGAGTGTGCACTTCCTCCTCATCCATGCTCGAACCTCCCGAGCCCGATAGCACCGCATCCTCAGCCGGCCCAACCCACAGCCCGCCGAGCAACGAGTGGTCGGCTCGAAGGTAGCGGAATCGCATCCCTCGCGACTCGTGCTCTCCGACGACGATCTGACCAGTTGGACCTCTTCTCGAGGCGAGAAGCTGGCTCACGGAGGAGGAGCGATGGCCGAAGAGGTAGGGTCGAGAGACGGAGGACGGGGAGAGGGAGGCGAAGATGCTGGCGGTCGAGAAGGCGAGGATGAGGGAGACGAGGGCGTGGCGAGGGAGAGTCGTGGTTGAATCGCAGTGCCGAGACTTTTGAGAGCTGTCCGAGTGGCTCAAGGCCGCACCGAGGATGAGAGTAAGCCCGCCGAGCTGAAGCTGTGGAGAGAGACGGGTGAGCGGCGAGCCATGAGGGCGGGGTACAAGAGGCGAGCTCACCCAGAGGCTAGTAGGTAGCTCTGAAAATCTTGCAGGCTGGAAGTGGGCCAGTAGGAGGAGAGCCAGCTGGGCGAGACTCAGACTTGCTGGCATTATGCCCGTTGAAGGCTGCAGCTAATGAAGGGGTCAGTTTGACGCTCGTCGCTCCAGACGAGACAACTCACGCTATTCGTCCAGCAATCACTCGCCATCCAAGCTGCTGTAACAGCCAGCGTAGGTCCCCTCAGCACCAGAGCAGCTGTCCAACGCCCTCGGTCGGCGCCGAGCTGCATGAATGAAACGGCACTGCATCGTAGGACCTCGTCGGAGAGGAGGAAGCTCAGCCCTAACAGCGTCCAGCAATTTGGCCATCCAGTGCGACCAATTTTTGGGATGCAGAGGCGGAGGAGAGAGGCGAAAGGAAGGGCGAGGAGTGGGAAGACCGTCGAAGTGACGAGCGAGTCGCTGCTGGGAAAGAGAGGGCGCAGTAGTTCCGCTTGTAGCTGACTGAGCTTAGCGACGAGAGCGAGCGCGACGATGGTCGAAAGAGCTGAGCTTTGAGAGGAACGAGCGGAGGAGGGAGCGTCCGGCGTAGGGATTGCTGCTGGCTTGTGCTTGGCCATGCTCTACAGCAGAGCAGCAGCAGCTGTATTGAAGTCGAATGAAGACTGATAGCAAGACGAGGCAGGAAGGTAAGCAGCGGACTCGAGCTCGGACTTCGAGAAGGGCGCTGAGAGCTGAGCAGCTCTCAAGGGTCTCGCTCTTGCCAATTCTCTCTCCCTAGCCGTTGTATCGTAGTACAGGCGGAAGGCCCGCTTTATTCTCCCGGAGCAGAGTAACACCCTACAGTACCGCTCTCCTCTTCCCTCTCTCTTCGCCCTCTCCGCTTCGTTCAACTCGCCGCCGCCTCGACTCTCTCGGCCTTCAGGCTGGCCTTTGCTCAGATTTCCCAGCAGCAGTAACGATATACGACATACCAGCAGCTGCTATTCCTCACTGGCAACCTCTGCACTCCCATACAGCTCAGCCAGCTCGCACACACTCTCGAAACAGAACGAATGCCCGACTCGGACTTCTTCAGGAGGGTGCAGAGCGCTTCCTCGCTGTCGAGCATGTCGGTACCAGCATCAGGCGCTAGTCCGACTCGGCCCAGCCTTGCGCCGAGCTCGTCCAGCTCCAGGACGACGCTCAAGATGACCCTCGACGCCGCCTTCCCAATCGCCAGCGGCAGTGGGAGTGGGAGCGGAAGTAGGGGAGGAGCAGCAGCGAGTGTACCAGGCTCTCCTACCAAGCGCAAGGTGTATGGAGATCGGTGAGTCGAGCTGCGAGGAGCCGGACTCGGCAGATCGCTCGAGCTGACGCCGCTCGCGGTTCTCCTGCAGCTTCATTCCTAATCGCGACGGGCTGGATCTGCAGACGAGCTTTCAACTCATCCCAGATAGCTCGACAAGCCCATTCAAAGGCAAAGGACGAGCTACTGGCCCGGACAACGAGGCTCAGCAGGGTGCGTTACCGTGGCTTTGGCAGCTAGACGTGTGCAGCAGCTCACTCCCCACCTGCACACCGTACAGACGACGCGCAGAAGACGTTCAACGCTCTGCTCAAGACCGAGCTCTTCGGCCCCGACTCACTGGACTACTCGTCGCTTCGCAACTCGCCATCATCTCGCACTCACGGCGGCGCCTCCACCTCGACCAATTCGACTGTACCAACTCCTTCCTCGCCATCTTCCTCTAAGAAGCTCTTCTCGTTCACTTCGCCATCCCGGCGGCGGACGGCAACCGGCGAGCGCGAGAGGGTCGTCGGCGGAGCGCAGGGACTCGACAGCCCCACGCACGAGCGCTACAGCTTGAGCCCGGTGCGGCACGAGAGTCAGAAGCTGCTGCTGTCACCGAAGAAGGCGCCGAGGACGCTGAGCAAGGTGCCATGGAAGGTGTTGGACGCGCCCGACCTAGCGGTAAGCGCCGAATCGACTTGCGCCGCCGAGCTCAGACTGATCTGGCTCACATGCAGGATGACTACTACCTCAACCTCATCGATTGGTCGTCCAATAACGTCCTCGCAGTCGGTCTCGGCTCATGCGTCTACACTTGGAGCGCCCATACGAGCGAGGTCAAGAAGCTCTGCGATCTCGCCGACCAACCGACACCGGACTCGGTCACCTCGATCGCTTGGGTGCAGCGGGTGAGGCGTGCGCTTACCGTGGCCTCTGCTAGAATGCTGACGCGCTCTCATTCTGCAGGGTCATCAACTAGCCATCGGCACCAAGAACGGAGGAGTGCAGATCTGGGACGCTCAAGGTAGGCGACTCGCCCTTCCATATCATTAGCAAGCGCTGACCCTCCTCCGGTCTCTCGTCTCATTCGGCTACCCGCAATCCTTCCCATTCCTGCTCCCTCACAGCCGAACGACCGATTCGCCGAATGACAGGCCACACGGCTCGAGTCGGCGCCCTCTCATGGAACGACGCAATCCTCACCTCGGGCTCACACGACAAGAGCATCTACCACCGCGACGTTCGAGTACACGCCCATTTTGTCGGCAAGCTCACAGCTCATCGTCAAGAGGTCTGCGGGCTCAAGTGGAACGAGCAGGGCGATCAGCTCGCTAGCGGAGGAAACGACAACCGGCTTTTCGTGTTCGATAAGATGAACGAGGTGCATTTGGACGTTTGGCATGACCGAGCCGTCGAGAAGATGGCTGACCCTATCATCACAGTCGCCGACCCACCGATTCACCGAGCACATCGCCGCCATCAAGGCCATCGCCTGGAGCCCGCATCAAAACGGCATCCTTGCTTCGGGAGGAGGTACAGCGGATCAAAAGCTTCGATTCTGGAACACCTCGACCGGCACCCTACTCAACGAGATAGACACGGGCAGCCAAGTGAGTCGATTCGAGAAGCGACGAGGGAGGCGAGAAGCCGACGATCCCCCCTGTTCGCAGATCTGCAACCTCCTTTGGTCTAAGAACTCGGACGAGCTCGTCTCAACGCATGGCTTCTCCTCAGGACAGGCGCAGAACCAAGGTGAGCCTCGGCGTACTCGCTATTGCCGAAACTCGTGCCAATCCCTCGCTCTTCCCACAGTCATCATTTGGCGCTATCCATCCATGTCGCAAGTCGCCACTCTCCAAGGCCATACCTACCGAGTCCTCTACCTCGCCGGATCGCCCGACGTTCGTCCTCTCTCGCTTTCTCCTCTCTCCCATCGCATCTCGCTGACCCGCCTCTCGCATGACAGGGTCAAACGATCGTCACAGGAGCAGGCGACGAGACCATCCGCTTTTGGAACGCCTTCCCTCCCGGCAAGAATGAGAAGAGGGCGCAGACCTCGGCGTTGAGCCCGTTTGCTGGGATCCGCTGAGGTGCGCTTGAAGGAGTGGGAGGGTGGAAGAGAGCAGCAGCAAGCAGTCGTCGTTTATCGTTATAGTGTCATTGAAGCCGTTATGCATCGCATGTCGGGTCTCTTGCTGAGCAGGGAGCCGGGAATCGGAGTTCGGCGGGGGTTGCTTGCGAGACGACCCCGAGCCTCAGCGAGCAACCTAGGCGCACTGTCGACACTGGAAGCAGCAGCTCTCGTCAAGCTCGCCAATCCCCCTGGACCGTTGATGCACAGATACAGCCTTACAAAAGAGCCTCGGCTCCGTCTCCCCCACTCGTACACTCGGCGCAAAACCCTGCAGCCCTACTCTCTGGCTCCTTCCGCCGGTCCACTAGTCGAAGCTCCCAGCATCGGTAGTGATCCTCCTCCTGGCGCGATTCCTGGTGGTAGGATGGCCGTCTCGTCAGTTCCCTCGGGCAGCTCGCGCTGAAGGATAGGGTCGCGAGGCGCTTCCTGTGAGGGCAGAGGGCGGTCAGATAAATCCAGAGGGACGTCTCCGAGCACACGGAAAGACTACAGAAGCGCTCACCGAGTCGGTAGAGCCCGCCATGACCGTCTCGAACTGTTTCCACAGATCATGCACCGAATCAAAGCCCTTGCCGACCTCGACGACATTCTCAATATTGCGGTTGAGCTGGTTGACGCTCGAGCAGCATTTGGCGAGGTTCTATCGAGGTGCAAAGGAGTTAGCTAAGCGGGACGCGACTCGGAGACGGAGAGACGCGTCGAGAGCTGAACAAGCTGTACCTCTGCAATCTCTGCGATGAGACGATCCCGCTCCCGTTCGAAGTCGGTCTTGTCGCTGTAGCTCATCAGAGGTGGAGATGAGAGTCGTTGGGAGGAGCTCAACGAGCAGCGAGAGCTTCGAACGTCTCTTGGACTTCCGCTTCGCTGCTTCTGCTTGTTCATCTTCGGCCATGGCGCTCAAGCAGCGTACAGCTTCGCCTAGTGTAGCACCGCCTGCTACAGCACCTGCCCCTCAGCCGCTCTACTCGACTTCCTCCCAATACCGGTGAGCATCGACGTCTCTCTCGAGCTCTCGGCTCACAGCGCTGACCTCGGACGAATTCGCTGCAGCAACTGGCGCTACTCGAAGCAAGGATTGGCCAAGATTAGGAAGGACCTCAACGAGCAGGCTGTAGAGCGAGTGAGGGGCATGGTCGAGCAGGAGCGGGTGCGTAGTCTCGCTCGACGCTCGCTGTTGGGCAGCAGCCTTGACGGCGAGCTGCTCTGCAGAGCTTCAGCTGATCCCTCACACTCTACCAAAGGTCCAACAGCACGTAGCGCCCGCTGCTTCTACGTCGACACCCAGCGCCAGCGGCTCCGAGCCTCCCTCCCAACCAGCTACACCTCCACCACCCTCCGAGATCCAATACCTTACAGTCGAGGATGAACTCTCGCTCGTCACCTACTACCTCACCCAAATCTCCCTCCTCTGCGGCGCCTTCAAGTTCAGCGAGATGGTCCAAGCGACGGCGATGACCTACCTCAAGCGGTTCTACCTTCGCAATACGTGCATGGACTACCACCCCAAGAATGTCATGTCAGTGTCCCGTTCTCCGAAGAAGCTGGACGAGCTCGCTGACCCTCCTCGGTTCGTCCTCGCAGGCTCACTTGTGTCTTCCTCGCGACCAAGACCGAGAACCACCCCATCTCCATCGACTCGTTCTCCTCCAAAACTCGCACCACCCCCGACGACATCCTCTCGCTCGAGTTCCTCGTCTCGCAATCCCTCCGCTTCGAGTACAAGGTCCACCACGCCCATCTCGCCGCTTCGGGCTTGCTCTTGGACATGCAGGTGGAGTCTCTAAGCAGTCACCCATCCTTCCAGCACTTACTAACGATCTTATCTTTCACACCAGACAACCGAGACTACCCTCGAAACCCTCGAAACGGTCTACGCCTCCGCCAAGCAGCATCTCCGAACCTCCCGTCTAACGGACCTCGAGCTCATCTACACTCCCTCGCAAATCGGGCTCGCCACCTTCCGACTCACCGACCCTTCCATCGTAGACCGCTGGCTCGGCATCAAAGCCACTCGGCAAACCGCCCACAACGCCGAGCAGAGACTGAGCGCGCAGATGGAGGAAGAGTTGGAGAAGGAGAAGGTCGTGGATCTGTTGGTCGAGATCGGGGAAGTCATCTTGACGGCCAAGGAGAATCCGGTGGATAAGGCTAAGGTTACGGAGGTGGATAAGAGGCTGCGGTGGGCCAGGAATCCCGAGAAGGATCCTAAGAGTGCTTTGTGAGTTGTGGTGGCTCTGCTGCGCTCGGTCAGATTTCGAAGCTAACACGGGTCGTCGATCCACAGATTCAAGAAGCGGAAAGCCGAGGAAGAAGCTGAGAGGGAGGCCAAGTCGAAGGCGAAGGCGGCAGCGAGACCGGCCAACGACGACGAGAGCGTCTTCGATTGAGATGGCTCGCTCGGCGTGTATAGTACTAGCAGCAACCGTGTTGTATCACTCGTTTTCTCGCACTCGCTTTGGCACGCAGGCGAAGGCGAGGCAGCGCGAGAAGCATCGAGAGAAGCGCTCGAGGTTGCACGAGTTGAGCTGAGCGCCGTACTAGACTCCCACACGACTATTGTAGTAAGCGATAGCATGCTCAACGGACTGTCGCGTCGGTAGTAGAGCCTGCGAACGAGACAGACGATCAGCTCAGCGCTCGTCTACCTTCGCTCCCTGCCCAACTCACCGCATCAACCCTCCTCTGTTCCTCCTCCGTCCTCCTCCTCTCCCCCTCCGGCTGCTCCGCGACCTTCCCCAACCTGACCAGCGAATTATCCAAGCTCCCCTTGAACCTCTCTGCCCTCGCAGCCCTCTCCTTCGGCGTCGAGAGCGCGAGTGCGGAAAGGTCGTTAGGCTTGGGAGGGAGGACCGAGCCCCAGAAGAGGCGCAGGAATTCGTGAGAGGTGGCGCAGACTTGGGTGAGGGAGGCGAGGAGGGCGCGCGGGATGGTGTCTTTGAAACGAGAGCAAGGTCAGCGAGGGAGAGGGGGAAGGTGAGGGCAGGGGAGCTCACTGTGCGCTCCCTCGCGGCTGCTACGCTCGACCTTCTGTCGCACGCTGGCCATCATGTCGCCCATGCTCGTCTTGACGTCTTGAGGGTCGATGTTGAACTGCGATGCGGCCGAGGAGTCAATTCGCCGAACCCTCCCTCGAGCGCCGGGGCTGTACTCACCTCCCCCAGCCCCATCTCCCAGTCCTCCATAATCTCCCTCGTCCTCTTCAGCGTCTTCTGCGCCTCCACCTCATTCATCATCCCCTTCCCACCTCCCTCACCGCCCTCTGCTCCGCTGGCCGTCGCTCCACCACTACCGCCGAGGTTCAATGCTACTCGGTCAGAGACGGTGCGGTCGATCAGGTCGTCCAGAAGGATGTCCGAGTAGTAGGCCGAGTTGCGGTCCTGTGTGAGGGTGAGGAGGAGGTTAGCGGGGAGGGGAGAAGAAGAAGGGAGAAGGGCTTACTCCGGCGTTTCCTGGGTCGAAGGAGATGCGGCTGCGGTCGACGGTTTCTCCCCTGTAGCACGCGGAACAGGTTATATTCAGCTCCAAGTACACGATATCGCTTTATCGGGGGTGCAGAGCGTCGTCGCTGAGTCGCTCGGCAGCCGGGCTCGAAGGACCCACGAAACTCGGAGCGAGGGCAGAGAGGGGCCACAAGAAGGCCTGCAATGAGGACGGAAAGCTTTTGCTAAGGAGCTTCACATCGTCATTCCTGCCTTCAATCAACCTGCTTTCTTCGCCGCGCAAGACAACACCGAGCTCGACCGGAGGTCACTGCTCTCGGATCGCGGAAGGACGAAAGAAAGGGGAAGGAGAGGAGAAGGACATGAGCACCTCCAAGTACGAGAACGGCGAAGGTCCCTACTGGGCCCACCGCCGTCCCCGAGGCTCTCGGTCAACCTGTCCCTCCGCTGCCCAGCAGCTCGCCGCGCAGGGAGGGACGCCTCCAAGAACTGGCATGACGGCGGCATCCATGAGCTGCTCCGTAGCTCTTGGTATACTTTCGTAGCTTTCTCAGCGACCCTCATTGCGCCTGCTGCCCTGCCTGTGAGCGACATCGGCAGCCGACTGACCCTCGGCCGGCGTGTGTCCCACGTCGCTGAAGTGCAGAGTATGAAGTGCGCCCACGAGAGCATCAGAAAGCTGAAGGAGCTCTCCGCTACTCCCGATGCCTTCTCTGCCTTCGACCGGACCCTCCACCACCGAGCTCTCTCCGCCGAGTCGGTCGCGTCCTTTTGCGTTAACGAGATTGAGTGTGGGCGAGCCCAACACGAGGAACGAATGCAGAAGTAGCGAAAGGCCTCCCCGAGGGCTTCATCCACCTGCAGACCACTGCGTCACCGGCTCGCAGCGAGCACAGTCCTTCGAGCACTCATCTCGCCTTGCGAGATGAGTCGATCCCGAGTCAAGCGATTGGAAGCAGGCGACGGACGGACGTAGCGAGGGGCCCTTCCAGAGCTCATCACTACCGCCGAAGTTACTCCCTCCCACCCCACACTTCTCGACCGAGCGAAATGGCGCTCCGCCGGACCCTCTCCCGCGAGTCGAGCAAGGGAGTTTGGCCCTCACCATACGAGAACAGCAAAGAGCTTATTAAGCCCTCTACTACTGCCGATGGATCCGCCGTCTCCCTCGCCTTCTCTGCCCTCGCTCCTCGCCGCTTCGGCGCCCCTCCTCCCTCCCTCGTTTTCTCAACCCCCGCCCAGCCAGCCAGCCCGCCCCGCCCATCCCCCGCAGCGAAACGAGGAGAAACACCAAACTCACAGACTCTGATTCAACAGCCTCTCACTATGCTCATTGAACCTCCTCATGAGCGGAAGGGCGGCCCTCTCGCGCCCGGGTCGCATCGTTACGTCGCGGAGGTTGGTGACCTGTTTGCGAGGGGGGTGAGCGACGAGGGCGGGCGAGAGGAGAGAGGGAGGGGAGCGCGAGTGAGTAGGAGCAAGGGGGAGAAGGCAGGGAAATGGAGGGGAGGAAGGAGAAAGGGACGGACCTCGTGTTGGTCTTCTTCTGTGGCTGCTAGATCCAACAGGCGGTAGATCTCGTGGTGTTGGAGGTTCTTGGGTTCGATTTCTGTTGCGAGGGGAGTGAGGGAAGGAGGGGAGTGAAGAAAGAGGGGGGGGGTGTCAGTGCTCGGCTCGGCTCCCTCCTCTTCAAGCCAGCGGTATGCGAGAGGAGTCAAGAGAAGGGGAAGAAGGAGAACGAGAAAGAAGGGAGACCCCACCGTCATCCTCCTCGCCCAAGTAGCGATCAAAAATGGCATCGTCCTTGACGGCTTCCACGGCGGCTCGGTTGGCCGTCCGGTTGCGGTTGAAGAGCTTGGATTGGAAGTAGCGGGTCCAGAAGGCTTCTTCGGAGAGCTGTTGTTGGGGCGAGTGGGCGAGCGTCAGCGAGTTCAGTCTGGCGATGAGAGGAGGAGGAAGGGCAAGGAGAAGAAGGACCAAACGAACCGGCTCGGGCACATTCTCATCATAAGCCCTCGCGACGACGGGGTACTCTTCGAAAATCTCCCTCGTCAACATAGGAGTAATCTTGACCGTCACATCCCCTCTCTCATCCGTCTCGGGCTTGGGATCGACCATCCCACCTTTCTTTCCTCTCATCTGCTCGTGTGCGGACCGAGCGGCAGAGAGGAGATCTTGCCGGGTGGACCAGAAATCGGATTCGGTGAGTTGGTGGGTGAGGACCAAGGAGCGGTGTAGCGAGAGGAGGGCGGGAGAGGATTGCAGGATGAGCTTGCGCAGGTGGTAGTCGGTTTGTTGCTGCGGGACGGTGGTGCCTACGCCGGCGGAGGTGGTAGAGGGGGAGGGACGCATGGAGGTTGAGGTAGTCGAGGAGGGTGTAGGTGCGGTTGAGGTGGACGGAGCCGAGGCTTTGCCCTTGCCTTTGGGATCGGCGTTCGGCGTTGCTGCTCCATCCTTCCCAATCACCGGCTTGACGTCCTCCTCTCCATCCACTTGCATCCTTCCTCCTCCACTCACACTACTCTCCCCACCAGCAGCAGCCGTCTCCCCCTTCGCCCGATTAGCAGCCACCATCTCTCCCAACTCCTTCTTGAACCGCTCCCTATCGCTCACGGCACTCGCTCCTGCAGTGAATTGAAAATTGTACGACTCTTCGGTGATTTGAGTGACGGAGGTAGGCGAGAGGGCGATTTTGAGGGCGACTTTGGGGGCCGTGGGCTTGGAGGCGAAGAGGACTGGGTGTGGTGGGGAGTGAGAGCGAGTCAGCTTTGGGTACAGAGGGAGGTGTTGGAGAGCAGGGGTGTAAGAGGAGCTCACCTATCATCCTATGAGTAGGTATAGTCAAGAATGGCGCGCCTGTAGCGGTCGCCGAGACGAGCAGCGAGTCGGGCAGCAAGGTGAGGTAGCTCGATTGCTTCTTGTAGGTGACTTGAGCGGAGCAGAGTACTGCTGCTGAAGAGGAGGCCATTTCTGTAGCTTGGTCACTAGGTGAGAAGCTGTAGCCGAGCAGCAAGCCGAACGAGAGCAGGGAGACGTCGGAGGGAGAGAGGCGCGCGCGCGTTTGGTGACGGCGTGGGTTGACTTCCCACCTTTACCTCGTCGCTTCGACTCTGTAGCACAGTCGACACCGCCAGCTGTAGGACATCAGCTCTCACCCTCGTATCGCCTTACAGCCTAGTCCAGCAGTCAGCCCAGCTCAGCTCGCTCTCGTCTCGCTCCAGCCAGAGCCAGGGAGGATGGCACGGCCTCACTCGTATTACGGTGGACAAGGACAAGGAGACCCCTTTGGAGATAATAATCAACATAGTAACAACTCATTTATCGTCCCTATTCAACCTTCCAATTCCTCACAAGGAGGATCATATCAGCTCCACCTCGGCACGTCGTCCTTGTCCTTGGACTCTCACGGCCAACAGCAGCTCCCTTCGCCTTCTTCCACTCGCACCTACCAATATTCCACCTCAGTAGAAGCAGGAGATTACCATCATCAGCTACAGCCTACTCGTCATTCGGGTACAGCTTCAGCCTCTTACGACGACCAGTCTCAACAGCCTCAACAGCCTCAACAGCGCAGGATAGGCAGGCAACCCTCGTCCAATCAGCTACAGAGTCAGAGCGGAGCAGGCGTATCGAGGAGCATGTCCATCGGGACTGCACTAGGATCAGGTGCATCCTCGTCATCCTCGCAACACACTCCGAGGGCGACTAGCTCCTCTCGCATGGCCTACTCGCCCAACCCGTCCTCAGCGGCCGGAACAGGAGACACGTCCTACCTCTCTCACTACCGCGCTTCGCCCTCCTCGCAACCACCGCAAGCAGGATTAATGCGAAGGGGCCTCTCCTACGACGGCCGCTTCTCCTCGTCCGCTTCCCCCTCGGCGTTGCAACAGCAGCAGCAATTGGGCTACAACAATAGCAACTCGCTGTTGCCGACGTCGTTCGTTGCCACCTCTACCGCCTACTCGCCCATGACGGGCGTTCAACCCCCGCTTTCCCCCTCCTCGCACAACAACACCGCTCAGCAACAGCAACCGGCGCCTCCTCCTCAGCGGCACTCGTACTCGCCCTCACATTACGCCGCTACTATTCAACAGCAGCACCAACAACCGCCTACCTCATCCTCCTCCTTCTACGCCCATCACATCCCCTCCACCTCGCCCAATCCCCCCGCCGCACCACCTTCGGCCTCCGCCTCGGCCCCTCCCGCTCCCATGCCTTCCACCACCCCCTCGCACCAACCACAAGCACAACAGTACTACCAATCGCAGCAGTACTTTGACCAGACGATTCAACGCCAAGCAGCGGCGGCGGCGGCGGCGGCGCAGCAGCTTTCGCCCAACCCTCCTCCTCCCCTTCCCTCCACCAGTCCAGCCTCGGCATCGACGTCCTCGAACAACGCAGCGATGTTCTATCCCCCTGGAACGGACCTCCGCCCCTCGCCCGAAACGCGGTCGAGGACGAGCAGTCAGAGTCAGCCGGCTAGCAGACCGAGCAGGGGATTGAGGAGGGTGAGAGATGTGAACGAGATTGTGAGGAGAGTGAACCAGCAGCCTGGAGGGAGGAGAGCGGATCCGGCGGGGGGCTTCATCTCGGTCAGTCTTTCTCTCTTGCTTTCTCGCTCTCGGTGCTCGGCGAATGCTGACGCCTCTTCACTCCAACCTCCCCCTCCACTCGCGCACGACACAACAGCCACTGAAAGCCCTCACGACCCACCTGCCCCAAACGTACCACCTCGTCAACCCCTCCTTCCGCTACGAGACGTCCCTCAACCCCCGCCGAGTGTTGACCAAGCCGTCCAAGCCGAGCGGCAACGATGGGTTCGATAATGAGGATTCCGATTATATCCTTTATGTCAATGATGTGCTTGGGGGGAGTGGAGGGGAGGGCAAGGGGCGGTGAGTTTTGAGGTTGAGGGCGCCGAGGAAAGTGAGAGCGCCGAGCTGACTTATGATTCTCTGTCCCTGTCTCCCCCACCTTACGCTCGCCCCACATCTCCCTCGACTTCTCCCTCGACCCACTCTCGACCTCTCCACGCCCCACCTCCTCTGTCCTCCTCCTCTTCCCTGCTCGCCCTCCCTCCCCCGCTCTCTCCCCTCTCTTACCCGCTCCACCACGCCACAGCTACCTAATCCTCGACGTCCTCGGCCAAGGGACCTTCGGCCAAGTCGTCAAGTGCCAAAACCTCCTCACCCACGAGATTGTCGCCGTCAAGGTCGTCAAGAATAAGCCGGCTTACTTTCAGCAGAGTATGATGGAGGTTACGGTGTTGGAGTTGGTGAGTCTCGAAGCGCTTTCTTTGCTGGCACGAGGGAGGGTTAGGCGGGGCAAGGGAGGGGCGAGGCGAGGGTTGGGGAAGGGGAAGGGCGAGACGAGGGAGAGCAGGGAGGAGCAGACGAGGGGAGCGGGACGGGAAGCAGCGTCGAGACCTTGAGGGCGCATCGAGGTCTCCGAAGAAGATCTCGAGGGCTGCCTCTCTTTGGGAACCTCATATTGCTCCTCGGCTTTCGCTCTCCGAAGGCTCGCCTCAGCCTGTACGAGCAGGAAACGGAAGGGGCGGGGATGACCGGCTACGGAGGTGTATCTCGACTTCCAGGCGAGCTCGGGGTCGCCGTCCTCGTGTCGTCGTCGCTGTTGCCTTCTTGACGGGTCGGCTGGCTGGCATCTCGGCTCGGCTCGGCTCAGTCGGTTGAAGCAGGTTGACGGGAGGGAGGGACAAGTCGACGAGGACGAAGGTGTATTTCGGCTGCTGAGCGCAGGTCGAGGTCGGCATCGTTCCACTTGTCGGGATTGTTCTCTTACTCGCGCTTCGCTTCAGCACGGTCAGCTCGCAGAGCGGCTGGTGGGGAGCCTCGAGCCATGCCTCAGCGGCGTCTCAGGGCTTCATGAGAAGCTCCGGGGGCCGACGTTGTTATGGTGGACCAGTGGGTCCTCGCTTTGTTGGGTCGGCGACTGGGCGGCTCGCCACCGAGCAGGGGTAGACCGCGAGCGAGGTCCTGGAGATCTTGAGTACTCTGGGAGGCGGAGGGGACTGTGGAGCCCGAAGGCTACTCGTTGTTTGCTGTAGAAGAGTAGACGGCTGACCTTCTCCTAATCCTCATCCTCATCCTCCTCCCACCCCCACCCTTCTCTCCCTCGCGATCCCCTTCTCCCCCTTTCGCAAACCTACAGATCAACAACCAATGGGACCCCGCCGACGAGCACCACATGCTCCGCCTCAAGGACACCTTCATCCACCACTCGCACCTCTGCCTCGTCTTCGAACTTCTCTCCAACAACCTTTACGAGCTCATCAAGCAGAACTCGTTCCGAGGGCTCAGCACCAGTCTCGTCAGGGTCTTTACGGCGCAGCTTTTGGACGCGTTGATGGTCCTCGAGGAGGCCAAGATCATTCATTGCGATTTGAAGCCCGAGAATATCCTGCTCAAGAGGTGAGTTCGGCTCGACCTTTCTTCTTCCCTCTCCACCACCCGCCGTCAACGCTCGAGTCCACCTCTCGCTTTCATACAACTCCTCCCACCTCGACTTCCGTCTCTGCTCGCCGACCGACACCTCCGGAGCGGCGCCGAACCTCGCTAACGCCGTCGCTTCCCCTTCGCAGCCTCCAATCGCCCACGATCAAGGTCATCGACTTCGGCTCGGCGTGCCACGAGAAGCAAACGGTCTACACCTACATCCAATCCCGCTTCTACCGCTCGCCCGAGGTCATCCTCTCCCTCCCCTACTCGGCGAGCATCGACATGTGGAGTTTGGGCTGCATCTGCGTCGAGCTGTTCCTTGGACTACCGCTGTTTCCGGGGACGAGCGAGTTCAACCAGATTACGAGGATCGTCGAGATGCTTGGGTGAGTCGACGCGACGCCGAGCACACGGGCGCCGAACGATCGTTGACATCCGCCCTTCCCTCTCCTCCTCCGCCCGCTTCCTTCATCGTCGCTCTACTCCACCAGCATGCCGCCAGACCACATGCTCGAGAAGGGCAAGCAGACGTCGCACTTCTTCGACCAAGTCTCGGACGAGTATGGTCGCCGACGATGGCGCCTCAAGTCGCTCGAACGCTACTCGGCCGAGTACAAGACGCAGGAGCAGCCTTCCAAGAAGTACTTCTCGGCCTCGACGCTGCCCGAGATTATCAAGCAGTACCCGATTCAGAGGAAGGGATTGAAGGAGCAGGAGGTCGACAAGGGTGAGCTTCGGACGAGGCGAGAGAAAGAGAAGGAGCAGCGCTGATCTTCCCTCCTCTACACCGCTCACGCAACAGAGATGAAGAACCGACTCGCCTTCATCGACTTCGTCAAGGGCCTCCTCAACCTCGACCCCGAAACTCGCTGGTCGCCTCAGCAAGCCCGTCTCCACCCCTTCGTCGCCGGCGAGCCTCTCCTCCAACCTTTCGTCCCTCCACCTCTCCTCAAATCAGGCGCCAAGCACGCCACTTCCTCCTCCACCTCCGGCATGCCCTCCTCGCCCAACCCCTCCACCGGCGCCGACCCAAAACGGCCTTACGGCGGTCTCCCTCCTGCTCCGCAACGCAGCGCGCCAGCGAGGACGTACGACGCCAAGGCTTACTCGCAGCACCTCACTCAGCAGCAGGGCTATACGATGCAGGCTCAGCAGGCGGCGCAGAGGGCGGCGGCGGTCCCTACCAACCCTTATCAGCTTAGCGATGGGCTGGGAGGACCGCTGCAGGGTGTCGGAGGATCGTCAGGAGGTTACGGAGGCCAGCACAGGCAGAGCCAGCAGTACCCCTCGGCGGGATCGAGCTCGTCGTTCGGCGCCAACCCCTCGGGATACCCTTCCAACCCCGCTAGCAACCCAGCAGCAGGAGCAGCGATCCCTACCAACCCTCCGGCCGTGCACCACTACACCGCTACGCGACAGAGGAGCAACACGGGAGGAACGCAGGAGCTGCCGCCGGCGTTGCAGAAGTTTGGGCACGAGTTGGGAGTGCAGGGTGGGAGTGGTCAGAGCGTGACGCCAGTGTGAGTTTGTTTTTCCTCGTCTCTCGTCTCGAACTCAGGGCATGATGGGAGAGGGCGAGGTCGAAAAGCAGGAGCGGGCGCCGAGGAACCCAAAGCTGACCTTGCCTTTCCTTCTTCCGTCGCCTCTTCTTCCTCGTCTCAACGCTCGACTATCTTCTCCCTCGCCCTCGTCCTCTCCTTCATCTCTCGCTCAACCCACCCTCGAAACAGCCTCCGCCGCGAGGATCAATGGCAGGCGTGGGAACGCCTCAGCGGCGCAGGAGCGGGCGACGGCGGGAATGGTGTGCAGAGGAGGATCTCGATCTCGAGGAACCCGCATCTGAACTTGCTGCAGGAGCAGGTGAGTCGCTGATCTCGGAGCCGAGAAGACAAGCGCCGAGGGGAAGAGACCGAGCTCGCGCTAACTTTGGGCTTCTCTCATTTCGCAGGCCGAGAATGGGCTCAACAGCTGGAACTCTCCCATGCGAGCCAAGCCCGGTCCATCCTCGCATCAGCAACCACCAGCGGCCGGAGGTCAGCCCGCCTACTCCTCCTACTACCCCTCGCCCATCCAAACCGCCCAACAGCAGTTCTCAGTAGTCGTCGATGGTCGACAACAGCAGCAGCAGTCGCTCCCACCGCAGCAGCAGCCTCCACCACCAGGAGCCGACCTCTTCGACGTTGGGATCGCCGCTCCTCCCCTCGCCTACTCGTCAGGCGCCAACCTAGCGAGGTATGCGCCTTACTCGGCTGGACCGGGACCTTCGGCGTCGTCAGGTGCAGCGGGAGGGAGCTACGACCTCCCTTTCGACGCGTTCGACCACCGAGACGGCCTCGGCACGCTCTACCAGCCTCTGCAGCCGTTCCAGGCGGGCGGGAGGCCAGCAGGAGGAGCGGGAGGTGCGCCGATGTACGGTCAGGGATCAGCAGGAATGTTTGGATCTGGAGCTCAAGGAGGAGCAGGACAGCAACAGCCAGGGAAAGGAAAGGGGTGGTGATCTCGGTCGACATTGTTTCTAGCTCTCTTCCCCCTTCGCTCTTTAGCTTCTATCACCGTCTATAGGGATTCCATCTTCCGCTTCCTCCGTTAGCGATCCCCACTTGAGTGGAAACTTGACGCCGAGCGGCTTTAGCAGACCCACGACGAGGAGACGAGAGCGAGCCGAGAAGGTACAGATGCCGATGCCGAGGGCTGCCGTACATTATACTGGTGCTCCGCGGCTACCCCGAATCTGGAGTGATGTTGGGGAATAAAGTGAGGCCGGCCGAAGCTGGGTAAACCGACTTGCGATTTCGAAGTGCGATCGAAACTTGGACAGCTCCGCGCTCCCTTTCTCCTTCCGCCACATCGACCCCTTCTCGCTGCACCTCGTCAGGCGACAAGTACAACAGCTTACAAAGCACCTAGGAACGTCTCTGCACTTTAACAGGCCTTTAACGCTCGCCAATCATGGAGACAGCACCACCGCCAGCGGCGACCTCCATCCACGCCAGCCAATTCGCCATCCTGGCCCTTGTCCTGGGGCTCACTTGGTACTTCTTTGGGGGTAAGAACAGCACCCTGAAGGAGCGGGATATGCTTGATACTGCGTTTAACGGCCTGGGGAAGGCCGCCGGCTCTGGCGACCTCGGCGACTCTGGACGGGACTTTGTGGCTGCTATGCAGCAAGCGGTGAGTTCCTTGGTTCTGTATTTACCTCAGCACGAATTTCCGCTCCCTCTCGTACCCTGTACGAAGAGATTGGGGCTTCCGTCGAGCCAGCCAGACACGCGACTCCCTCGGGCTCTGGCAGCGCGATTTCGTGCACGGTCTCGGGTCGGCAGGGTAGCACAGTACAGCTGGAAGATGCTACAACACAGCAGTGCTCTCTGGGAGCCGCAGGGCAGCGGTCGGAGCACGGCTCGGGGCTGGAGAAGGCTGTTCCGAGCTCAAGGACCGCGGGATCCGATGGACGAAAGAAGAATGAGAGCTGACCTGTTCTGCATGTGCTGCCGGTGTTTTACGACTACAGAAAAAGAAGATTGTCATCTTCTACGGCTCGCAGACTGGAACGGCCGAGGACTACGGAACTCGCATCGCCAAGGAGGCAAAGGCTCGCTATGGACTCTCATCGCTCGTATGTGATCCCGAGGAGTGAGCAGGCCACAATCTTCGATGATTACAGCCGAAAGCTGACCTCGGACTGCCTCACAGATACGACTTCGACTCGCTGGACCAGGTTCCCGAGGACGCGCTCGTCGTCTTCTGCGTGGCAACCTACGGAGAGGGAGAGCCGACCGATAACGCCGTTGCCCTCATGGACTTCCTTCGTCAGGACGACCTCGCCTTCTCCAACGGAGGCGACCGTCTCGAGAACTTGCACTACGTCGTCTTCTCGCGTAAGTCCCTCCTGCATCGACCTCGCCACTCGCTGGAGTTAGCTAATTCGTCTCCCCACAGTCGGCAACTCGACCTACGAGCACTTCTGCGCCATTGGCCGCATCATCGACGAGCGCCTCGCCAAGCTCGGAGCCAAGCGAGTCGGCGAGCGTGGAGAGGGAGACGACGACAAGAGCATGGAGGAGGATTACCTCGCGTGGAAGGACGGCATGTGGGATTCGGTGCAGAAGGAGCTCGGCTGGGAGGAGGGAGCTGGAGGAGACGTCGCCGATTTCCAGGTCGAGGAACTCTCCACCGTCGACGAGACCAAGCTCTTCCTCGGGGAGCTCTCCCAGCGCGCTCTCTCCGGCACTCGCGGTGTCTACGACGCCAAAAACCCCTACGCCGCCCCTCTCATCCAGTCGCGTGAGCTCTTCCAGGACGGAGACCGCAACTGCATCTTCGCCGAGTTCGACATCGCCGATTCCGGCATTCGCTACCAGACGGGTGACCACGTCGGAGTGTGGCCTCTCAACCCCGACCTCGAGGTGGAGCGCTTCCTCCGCATCCTCAACTTGACCGACAAGCGCGACCAGCCCATCGACGTCAAGTCGCTCGATCCCGCCCTCGCTAAGGTCCCCTTCCCCGTTCCTACTACCTACGACACCGTTCTTCGCCACTACCTCGACATCTCAGCTCACGCTTCCCGTCAAACCGTCGGCTCCTTCGCCAAGTTCGCCCCCACCGACTCGGCGCGCCAGATGCTCGAGAAGCTCGGGTCCGACAAGGAGTACTTCCACTCGACCGTCGGCGAGAAGTGCCTCAAGATCTCCGAGGTTCTCGCTTTCGCTGCCGGCGATTCGGTCACCTCGGATCCCTCCTCGACCAAGTACACCGCCTGGAGCATCCCCTTCGACCGCATCATCTCGGGCGTCCCCCGTCTTCAGCCTCGCTACTACTCCATCTCCTCCTCGCCCAAGCTTCACCCCACCTCCATTCACGTCACCGCTGTCGTGCTCAAGTACGAGCCTCAGCCCGGCTCGAACCACGTCTACGGCGTCGGCACCAACTACCTCCTCAACCTCAAGACGGCTGCGGCGCAGGGCGTCAAGGGTCTTCGCGAGGAGGGCGCTCCCGTCTACCGCATCGAGGGACCTCGCCAGAAGTACAAGAAGGGCGAGCACTTCTGCGCTCCCATTCACGTCAGGCGGTCCAACTTCCGCCTTCCTACGAGCCCCAAGATCCCCATCATCATGATCGGTCCCGGTACTGTGAGCTTATTTGCTGTTGGCCTTCTTATCGAGCTCGAGCTGACCTCGCTGCGTCGACCGCGTCGCAGGGAGTCGCCCCTTTCCGCGCTTTCGTCCAGGAGCGAGTCGCTCTGGCTCGCAAGGCCAAGGAGAAGGATGGACCCGACGCGCTCAAGGACTGGGGAACGATCGACCTCTTCTACGGCTGCCGCCGCTCTGACTGGGACTACCTCTACAAAGCCGAGTGGGAGGAGTTCGCCAAGGAGCTCGATGGCAAGTTCCGCATGCACGTCGCGCTGTCCAGGGAGCCGGGACAGAAGAAGGTCTACGTTCAGGAGCTGGTCAAGCAGGAGGCGGCTCACATTGGAAACGCTCTCGTCTCTAAGAAGGGTTACGCTTACATCTGGTCAGTTCCATCGCGCTTCTCCTTCGCCGAGTCTTCGCTGACCGAGCTCGCTTTCCTCTTCTCCCAGCGGTGACGCCAAGCACATGGCTCGTGATGTTGAGCATGAGCTCGAGAACATCCTCGGCGCTGCTAAGAACGGAGATCACGCCGTTGGCGTGAAGGAGCTGAAGTTGCTGAAGGACCGCAACCGTCTCCTCCTCGACGTAGGTCAACAGCTCATCTCTCGATGTCTTGGAGCTAGCTGACACCACTTTTATCTCTCATACTATCCTCCTACATCTCTCTTTGCCTCTTTGCCTCTTTGCCTCCCCTCACAGGTCTGGTCGTAGATGCTCGGCGCCGACGGGAAGGAAAAGGAAAGATGGATCTCAACGAGGCGGGCTCTTCTGTTGCACCCTGGCTAGACGTATTATGCTATCGGTTTTCTAACACTTTTACTGCAATCTCGCTCAGCCATCCCGATCTTTGACTTTCGAGCCGAAGCGCGACCGCGAATGGAGAGCCGTGCGAATCGCTCTTCGTCGCTTTCCCATTCGCCTCAGCCATCTCGAATCGCCGGCGATGGTCGTTTCACTCGTGCAGCTGTCCAGTGCTGCTCGTTCGTCACTCCGGATAGCTCTGCCTTGCTCTCGCACACTTTCGACGCCGGCCGCATCGTCTCTGCCACCTCTCGTCGGCACAGCACCCGAATACCAGCGACATCTCATGCTACACGCGTCGCAAGAGGTCCAAAACTTCCCTTCGCATCTCGAGTCGACGTCAAAGCTGTACAAGGAGCTGGGGATGCTGTTTAGCAAGCATCCGGTCTTGAGGCAGTCGGGCTTTGGAATGAGCGAGGCGGGGATGAGGCAGCAGGGAGAGAAGCCAGAACCATGGGATAGGTCAAGGCCACGATTCGAAGAGCCATTGGAGGGCAAGGAGGAAGAGACGTGAGTCGGCAGCTGCGATGAGCGAGAGACGCTGGCCTAATGTCGGCGCCTTGCTATACAGCTACACCGCAACACTCTACCCCGACTTTATCTCGATGCCGCCAATATCCCTTTCCACCCTTTCCTCCGTCGAAGAGTTCCTCCTCGCCCTCCCTTCGCCATCGGCGCTCACCGCTACCCCTTCCTCGACACCTCCTCGGGCCGACATCTACGTCTGCACTCACGGGAGTCGCGATTGTCGGTGCGCGGATGTTGGAGAGCCCCTGTACCAAGCGCTGGTCAAGGAGGTCAAGCGGCGTAAGCTGGGAGGCGAGATGGGAGGCGCCGAAGCGCCGGAGGGGATTCGAATCGCTCGTGTAGGACACATTGGAGGACACAAGTGGGCTGGCAATGCTCTCGTGTATCGTGCGGATGGCAGGAATGATTGGTGAGTCGTCTCGACGGCATTCTCCGAGCGAGACTTGCTAACTCGGCTTTCGTTTCGCAGGTATGGTTTGCTTCGCGCGGAGGACGCTGGCGAGCTGCTGGATCACGCCATCTTGCCCGGATCGAAGCCTTGGTGGTCTCGCTGGCGTGGACGACTGGGCATGAGCTCGTCAGAGGTCAAGGACGCCTATCTCGAGGGAACGACGGGCGTTTCGGCGACGAAGAAGCGCAAGGAGAAGCCTCGCAACGCTCTAGGAGACCCAGTCCAGCTCGTGTTCAAGAGCTGGGACAATGTGGACGAGTACAAAGTGACGGGCTACGAGGGCGAGACCGTCATGGTGAGCCTGACTCCCCATCGCCGAGCTTTCTCAGCTGACCCTTCGCTCGCAGGAAACGGCCAGGCGGCACGACCTCCCTTCCATCCTCGCGACCTGCGGTGGGCACTGCGAGTGCGCCACCTGTCATGTTCTCGTCGCGCCGATTGAGCCTGCAGCCCTCCAGCCCAGCGACTCGGGTCGACCCCTCGCAGCCATCCCTCAGGAGGCTCCCGTGATCGAGATGAGCGACGAGGAGGACGAACAATTGGAGTTCGCATTGGGGACAACGGACGACTCAAGGTTGGCGTGCCAGATTCCCGTATCGAAGGAACTCGGCGAATGGGTTGGCCGAGGAGGGAGGATTCAGCTGCCGAGGTATTGAGGGCGGCGAGCATTAGAGGAGGGCTGAGAACGTTAGATGGTATCCTGTTATAGATATTTAGACCCTCGTGCAAACCCATACGAGCGATATCTCGCCTCTTCGCTCAACCTCGACCGCGAGACAAGTCGGGCCCCGCTCGAGTTGCCGGTCTCATTCCTTCCTCTTCGTCTCCTCGTCTCTTCGCACGCCCCAGCAGCAGCGGCCGCTCTTTTGCACATCTAGCCTCGTACTCCTCGCCGATGGCACCCCAGCGACCTACAGACGAAGCTCCGCCGGCTAGCGCCTCCATTCGAGACGACGTACTCATATCCGACGACTTTGCGCCCCGCGTGAGGCGTGGTACAAGCATCTCGAGCACAGACTCGCCATTCTCTTTCACTTCGCTCGCCCCACCTTCCACTCGCTTCGTGCAGCAAGCTCAGAAGCTCGAGCTCGTGCTTCAGGACAAGGTCGCGCATGGAGGCTCTGCTACCAAAGATCTATTCGCTGGACATGCTGCACACGTCCGAAATGATCCTATCGAGGTGTGTGCAACGTACGTGCTTCGCTCTCTAATTCAAGGCTGACCTGGCTGCGCGTGCACAGTTCTCGAAACAGCTGTCGCTTTGGGCGTCCGGGACAGGGTGGAGAAGCTACACCGACTACATTGGAGGACGAATCATGTACGAAGGCTACTCGTCAAAGCAGATCAAAGCCATCACCGAGTCGCCCCAAGGTGCGTGAGAGCCTCCTCTGAGTCGCCGAGCTCCGGATCCCGGCGCCCGAGCAGCTCGCTGATCTCGCAACACCCGCCACAGTCACCGCCAAGATTCGACAGCTCTCAGAGGAGCGCCTGGAGTCACTCCATCTACCTCCAGAGGCCGACCGAGAGAAGAAACTCGCCTCACTAGAGCGCCAACTTAGGGAAGTCGTCCTCGAGGTCGCCGACGGTCCGTACATGCTCTCCCCGAGACTCGTAGAGCTATACTGATACTGTGTACATTCAGGACTGGTCGCAAAGATGGACAGCGTTCGCTTCCTACGCTTCTTCGGCGCTAGCGTCAATAACGTCCTCGTCAGGATGTACGATCAAGGCATCCACATCTCTCTACCCGAGTATGCAGCGTTCCGCGAGGTGGCTGTCGAAGCAGCGAGGAAGAAGCAGACGATGTTGATCCTGCCGTGCCACAAGAGTCACATCGACTACCTGACGATGTCCTGTGAGTCCAAGAAGTCTTGCCTCGGCCGAGCGTTGGCTGACCGGTCGTCCTTCTACAGGGCTCTTCTTCCGCTGCGGTCTCTCCCTGCCCCATATCGTCGCTGGAGCCAACCTCAACATGCCCATCCTCGGCTCATGGCTCCAGAAATGCGGCGCCTTCTTCATTCGGCGCTCTTTCGGCGACGACGCTCTCTACCCCGTCGTAGTCAAGGAGTACATCGAGCAGCTAGTCGAGCAGGGCATGAACATTGAATGTTTTATCGAGTGAGTCCTAGGTCGCAGGTATGGTCGACATGAAGCTGACCTCGCGTGTCTGCAGGGGAGGGCGCTCAAGGACCGGCAAACTCCTTCCGCCGAAGCTCGGTATCCTCAAGTACGTCGTCGAGGCGCTGCAGAACGGCAGGACCGACGATGTATGGATCGCGCCTGTGTCTGTGCAGTACGACAAGGTCCGTCATGGGCTCTCGCTTCCTCGGTGCTTCCTCGTCGACGGGACGCTCAGACTGACCAAGCATACTCCTCTCCTCCCACTCGAACACCACTAGGTCATCGAGACAGAGTCCTACGTCAACGAGCTACTCGGCAATCCCAAGGAGAAGGAAACGTTGACCGGGCTGCTCCTCAACACGAGGGTCATCCAGCTCCAACTCGGTCGGATCGACGTTCGCTTCAAGAAGCCCTACTCGCTCAAGGAGTGGCTCAATTCGCAAGGCGAGCGACGAGCAGCAGAACTGGCGACCAGCACGAAGCCACCTCTGGATAAGAGGACAGAGCAGGCCAAGATGCTCAGGGCGCTCGGCTACCAAGTGCTCGCCGACATCAACAGCGCGGCGGTCATCATGCCCGCTGGACTCGTCGGTGCCGTCATGCTCACCATTCGAGGCCGAGGAGTCGGCAAGCAGGAGCTCGTCGAGCGAGTCGGCTGGCTTCGGTCGACAATTGAGGCGCGAGGAGGCCGTGTTGCCGACTTTGCTGGGATGGATCTCGAGTCGGTGGTGGATAGGTAGGTGATTGTCTCTCTGGCTGACCGTGGCCGTCATCGACGAAGCTCGCCCACCGAGCTCGAGCGGATTGCTGATGTCGCCCTCCCTAAATAGGGCGCTGCACGTCCTCAAGGACCTCATCGGCGAGCACAAGGGGCTGATCGAGCCGACATACTACCCCGCCAACCGCTTCGAGCTCTCCTTCTACCGCAACCAAGTCATCCACCTCTTCGTCTCCGAGTCCATGCTCTGCGCCGCTCTGTGAGCTCGGTGATTTTCGCTGAGTGAAGACAGCTCACAGTGCTAACCTTCGGTCGTCCATTAACTCACAGCTACACGCGCGTCAAGGCTGGAGGAGCGACCCCCTCGCAACGGATGCCCACGAAGGAAGTCCTCGACGAGCTTCACTTCCTCTCTCGATTGCTTCAACACGAGTTCGTCTACGGCACGGAAGGTCTCGAGAACAACGCAGCGGCAACTATTGCTCGACTCGAGCATGATGAGGTCATTCTTGTGGAGGGCGGCCTGGTGGGGCTGTCGCCGAAGGAGCGCACCTCGGGTCGTGAGTCTCGCCTTTCTCTCGAGCGAGCAGTGGACTGACGCGGTTCGTCGACGACAGGCAACAACTTCGACTTTTACTGCTTCCTCCTTTGGCCCTTCATCGAGACGTACTGGCTTGCAGCCGTTTCGCTCTTCGCCCTCACTCCCCTTGAGGCATCACCCAACTCGACCGACACCGTCGCCTGGTTCGCCGAGAAGGAGTTCCACAAGAGCGCACAGCTCCTCGGCAAGAATGCGCACTTCCAAGGCGACATCTCCTACCTCGAGGCCATCAACCAAGGTGAGCTGATCAAGTCGCCCCCTTCTTCGGCCGAAGCTGACATTCGTTGCTCACCTCGCAGCCACGCTCGCCAATGCCTTCCAACGCATCGTCGACCTCGGCGTCATCATCACTCGTCGCTCTTCGCCTTCGTCGGGCAAGTCCATCCCCATCATGGCTCTCCACCCGAAATGGGTTCCCGAGCGGCTGCCGAATGGTCAAATCGCGCCTCTCGGTCGTCTCTGGGACTTCCTCTCGCACCTTGGTGGCTTCCGTCGTGAGGGTGTGCTACTTTCTTCGTGTTTCTGAGTAGCAGAACGCCAGCTGACTCGATCTCAACTGCAGGCAAGAACCGGCGCGACTCGGCGACCGTCTCGAGTCGAATGTTCCGGCATTGCTCGGCGATCGCCCCTCCCATCGTCGAGTGGGGTCCCTTCGAGGCTACCGAGGCTGAGAGCGATTTCTGGCAGAGCAAGCCCAAGCTGTAGGAGACCGTCTTGCAGGAGCTTGGTTCGCGAAGAGGGCGATTCGTCGGCCGAAGATGAATCGTTTTAGCTCGACGTTGTAGATTATTAGTGATGAGGAGTAGATCGAGCTGGAGGAATCGCAGTGCTGTTGTACATGGATCTCACTTGAGTCTGGCGAGCCGAGCTTTCGAAAGTCGGAGCTTTCGAAAGTCGATCGAGCTTCGAGCTTCGAGATGGGCACTCGCGACTCTTGCGCTCTTTCATACCTCGCCTTGTCTCGTCTACTCGACTACCACCTCGGTCGACGTGCTACAGTCGACAGCGCGTACTCGTCTATTCTCCTTCAACAATCCCGAACACCCTACACCAGCCCACTCGACCAGCGCCATCCCCCTGCCGTCATCTCGCTCTGCTGAGCTTCCTTCACCATGTCGTCTTCAATCTATCGACCGGCACGGAATCCCTACGCCAAACTGGTAGTGATCCTCACTACTGCAGTGCCCCAAATTCTGCGAGTCGGGGCCGCTCCTCTTGTGTTTGACGCGATGGGTCACGATCAAGCTCCGCCCGGCTCTGAAGGTGTGTCGTACAGCTCGGGTGGTTCGCGGACGAAGCTGACTTTTGCCTGTATCAGACTTCTACTCCAAGCTCGGTCTCGCCGCTGTTTTGGTTCTTCTTGGAGGCATCTTCGCCGGCCTCACTCTGGGATTGATGGGGCTCGACATGGTCAACCTGCAGGTCCTGTCGACCTCGGGCGAGGAGCAGGAACGCAAGGATGCTCTCAAGGTCATGAAGCTGCTCGAGCGAGGTCGTCACTGGGTCCTCGTCGTCCTCTTACTCTCGAACGTTGTCGTCAACGAGGTGAGCTCAATTCAAGCTTCCTACGAGTACGGCGGTCCGCTTGTGCTAAACGAGCTGCACACTATCCTCTTCAACGTATTGTCCTACAGTCTCTACGTGAGTCTGCACCCTCTCGCCTCTGAGAGGCTCGACTGACCCCTCCCCTCGACCGAATCTACTTTCTACGCGTATCTGCATCATCTCTGGCGCTCCGCACGACAGCCATCTTCTTGGACTCGGTTATCGGAGGCGGTCTGGGCGCTGTAGTAGTGTCTACAGCCGCCATCGTCGTTTTTGGTGAAATTCTCCCGCAAGCTCTGTGTGGGCGCTATGGCCTGAGGATCGGAGCATGTACAGCACCATTTGTGTACGCCCTGGTGAGTGTAGCTTGTCCGGGGAGGGCCTGGGGACGCTCGGCGATCGTTCGGCGACGGCTCGGCGACGACATTCTGCCGCTGACCGTCCTTTAACAGATGTTGGTCGAGTTCCCCATCGCCTACCCCATCGCCAAGCTACTCGACTACCTCTTGGGCGAGTCGCATGGCACCCTGTACAAAAAGGCCGAGCTCAAAACCTTCGTCGGACTTCACCGACAAATTGGAGGCGAGACTCTCAACGAGGACGAGGTTACGATCATCTCCTCGGTTCTGGAGCTAGCCGAGAAGTCTGTATCATCCATCATGACCGGCCTCGAAGACACCTACACCCTCCCCGGCGACGCCGTGCTCGACCAGGACACGGTCGACCAGATCCTCGCCCTCGGACACAGCCGCATTCCCATCCACGTTCCCGAAGACCCTACCGACTTCATGGGAATGCTCATCGTCAAGAAGCTCATCTCCTACGACCCTTCCCAGGCTCAGTGAGTCGCCTCCGCCCCGCGCAGGCTGTTCTCGGCGCTTACCTACTCCACCCTCCGCAGACCTCTGAGTTCGTTCCCGCTCTCCGTTCTCCCCGAGACTGGTCCCGACTCTACCTGCCTTGACGCTCTCAACTATGTACGTCCCATTGAGCTGTGTTGCGAGGCTCGGCTAACCCTTCTCGCCTCCTCCAGTTCCAGCAAGGCCGTTCGCACATCTTGCTCGTCTCAAACGTGAGCAGCTGACCTATAAGAGATTGTAGGATGCTTGCTGACCTTCTCCATCACCTACAGACCCCTGGAGTTCCTGGTGGAGCTATCGGAGTCGTCACGCTCGAGGATGTCATCGAGGAGATGATTGGCGAGGAGATTGTCGACGAGACGGTACGTCGAAGGTCGTGTACTCCTCGTGCTCGCTGCTGACGCTATCTCACCCTATAGGACCTCTACGTCGACCTCAACAACAAAATCAAGGTCGTCCGTGGTCCCAGCAAGAGGGTCGCGACGGGCAAGGCTCTCGCTCCTCTCATCGCCGGTACATCGCTTCAGCTCTTTCGCTCCAGCTCGACGATGCTAACCGTCTGCTCCCTCTCAGGCGTCATCGAGCGTCGTCACGCCCGTCGCCAGAACACGGCCGACTATGGCTCGGCCAGCGTCGCCGCTGCCGCCTTCGACAAGGTCAAGCTTCGCAACGGCAAGACCCCCGACCGTCGGAAGGCCGTCGTCGGAGATACTACGCCGCGACCAGAACAGCACAGGACTCTCTCGGAGGAGCCCGAGAGTACGCTCGATGGCGAGCGGAAGCCGTTGCTCGATAGGCGCACGACGAGCCATGTATAGCAGCAGTGATGTAGCTCGTTGCGGGTTCAGTCGAAAGAGTATAGTCTTTTATTCTTCTATCAGCTTGGCGAGAGCGAAGCCTGCGCTCGTCTCTGACATCGGCCGTTTCTCGGCTCTCGGCGATGGACGGCTCGTCGGAAGCGAGGAGGCAGATTAAAGTCCAACAAAGTATCAAGCTATCGAGGTCCGCGCGTCGTCTGAAGGGAGTGACGGTCAGAGGCGAAGATGCGACGATGCTCGCGACGAGCTCACCACTTGGGAGGGGCATTCTCGACGACCCACTTCTCAAAGGCATCGCGAGCTTTGAGCATGACGGGAGCGCCCCAAGGAAGGAACTGGCTCGAGATGATGCCTCCCAAGCCCTGCTCCATGTCGACGAACCAGTACCTGTGGCGAGGCAAAAGAGCGAGCGTCAGCTTTCGGCGCCGAGAAAAGGGAAGGCTCGACTCACGTGTTGGCGACGCCCGACCAGGACAGGGTGCCCGCCTTGAGTCCGGTGGAAGACTGAATAACAGAAGGAGGTTAGTACATAGCTTGTCATCGAAGAAGAGGTCCGAAGCTCACCTCGTCCCTCAGCACGGCGGCCTGCAGCAAGCTCCAACCGAGACCCTTCTTGCTCTCCTCGTCCTTGTACTTGACCCAACGATCGCAGTCTTCGGCGAGCATCTTGTTGAGGCTCGTGACCATGGGCCCTTGCGGGACCTCGAGCGAGCTGATGGCCAAGTCGTCGCGAGAGGCCTGCTCCCAAGTCTCGAGAGAAAGGACGGACTTGTCGGTGGACGAGGGCGCCGAGCGGTGAAGGAACGATTGGAGGAACTTGGCGTACGAAGGGAGGGACCCCCAGAGCGGTCCTTGCATGAGGGGAACTCGTCCTCCGGTGCTTCGCCTTCGAATTGCGGAGTGTCGAGAGCGATGGGCGCGGGACAGAAGGTGCCGCTGGTAGGACCACGGAAAGAGAGGGGGACGACCTTGGCGTCCATGGCGGGGGTACGGAAGAGGTCGAGGGTGTCGGGTTCGATGGAGAAGGGGTCGAAGAGCAGGTCGCGGAAGGCCTGGCGAACCGAGGTGCCGTGGAGACGGGAGATGAAGAGCCCGAGGTACTCGACGGTGGCTGTGATAGCAGTTTCAGGTTAGCGTATGGCCTTAGAGACAAGCTTCGAGGCGAAGAGCACTCACTTCCATAGCTGCGCCGAGGGGAGAGGGTCAGCTTTCGTTCGCGAGGCGCTGAGCTCTTCAAATCGACTCACCACCATTGCGAGCCGGCCTCGAAGATACGAGGGACATTGACTTCTTCGAGCGATCCCGCGAGAAACGAGCCAGGCGACTTCTTTACACGCTGGTCGTGCTGAGGGCGGGAGCGATCAGCTCGGCTGGGCTTGAGCGGTAGCGCGAGCGACTTACGAGCCACTTGGCCTCCTCGTCGGAAAACATAGCAGAGTGCCCAGTCGTATGAGTGAGGATGTGGCGCAGTGTGCTGCAGAAGCCAAGGGAGGTCAGCTTGCCATCTGCTCGGCGAAGAACGAGCAACTGTACTCACATGCCCTCCTTCGCTTCCTTGAACTTCCACTCGCCCTTCTCATCCTTGCCATCAAACAGCTTCCAGATCTGCGAGCCCTCCCATCCCTTTCCGAGCTCCGGTACGACCTTGCACAGCTCCCCGTGCGAGTCCAAGTCGATGTGATGCTTCTCGGCGAGCTGTAGGGTAACGAAGGAGACCGCAGGCTTCGAGGCGCTCGCTAGCCAGAGGATCGAGTCGGTGGACATGGGCTGCGAGGTGCTCGTCGAGTCTCTGGTACCCGCTGCCGCTGTTGCGAAGCTGCCCTTGCGGTCGAAGGCGACGGCTACGAGTCCAGGTGCCGTTCCCTGCAAGATGAGGTCGTCTAGAAGAGTCTTGAGGAATTGGTCCGAGCTTTCCGACATCTTGAAGGCGAGAGGCGAAGAAGGCGAGAGACGGAGGGGAGAAGAAGCAGGGAAGGAAGGAAGGAAGGAGATCAAGAGGCGAAAGTTATAGTCCGCGCTGGTCGACTCGGCTCGGACTGAGTCGCTCGGGCTCCGAGAGTAGAGATGTTTGAGTATGAGCTGCATTGCAGCTGGGGTTATCTCTCACTCGCTCGACTCGCCCAGCTGCCGCCCCTCGAGCGCCCAAGCCGAGGCTCGGCTTGAGAAGCGCTGAACGACTTCGACGGGCCCTGCAGACGGCTACTGCGCGCTTCTCATGGCTCGATCCTCCTCTGTACCTTCTGGGAAGAAGCTTCGGGCCAGCTTGAGCGCAGACATCCCGGGAGTGCACGTTCACCGAGCTTCGAGTTCGGCGCTCGTAGTTCGTCTCTGCCTGTGCAGGCGTTCTCGAGCGATTTGACATCACTCAAAGCTCGTCTGCAGATCCAGCCCGCCTCGATTCGGCATGAAGCTGCACAAATCGCGAGCGGCGTCAGCTCGAGCGCTCAGCCGAGTCCGGCTCCTGCCAGCTCGACTCACCGATCTCCATACACCTTGCGCTTGGTCGGAGAGCCTGGTACACTCGCTGCTGCTCCTCCCCTACTTCCGCTCCCACTCCCACTACCGCTGGCGATTGGGAAGGCGGCGTCGAGGGTCATCTTGAGGGTCGTCCTGGAGCTGAACGAGCTCGGCGCGAGGCTGGGCCGAGTCGAACTAGCGCCTGATGCTGGTACCGACATGCTCGACAGCGAGGAAGCGCTCTGCACCCTCCTGAAGAAGTCCGAGTCGGGCATTCGTTCCGTTTCGAGAGTGTGTGCGAGCTGGCTGAGCTGTAGGGGAGCGCAGAGGTTGCCGATGAAGTATAGCAGCTGCTGGTATGTCGTATATCGTTACTGCTGCTGGTAAATCTGAGCAAAGGCCGGCCTAAATGCTGAGAGAGGCGGCGAGTTGAACGAAGCGGAGAGGGCGGAGAGCGAGGGAAGACGAGAGCGGTACTGTAGGGTGTTACTCTGCTCCGGGCGAACAAAGCAGGCCTTCCGCCTGTACCACGATACAACGGCGAGGCGAGCGAGAGAGAACTGGCAAGAGCGAGACCCTTGGGAGCTGCTCAGCGCCCTTCTCGAAGTCCGAGCTCGAATTCGCTGGTTTCCTTCCTGCCTCGTCTTGCTATCAGCTTCATTCGACTTCGATACAGCTGCTGCTGCTCTGCTGTAGAGCATGGCCAAGCACAAGCCAGCAGCAGTCCCTACGCCGGACGGTCCCTCCTCCGCCGCTCGCTACTCTGAAAGCTCAGCTCTCTCTGCCTTCGTCGCACTCGCCCTCGTCGCCAAGCTCAGTCAGCTACAAGCAGAACTACTGCGCCCTCTCTTTCCCAGCAGCGACTCGCTCGTCACTTCGACGCTCTTCCCACTCCTCGCCCTTCCTTTCGCCTCTCTCCTTCGCCTCTGCATCCCAAGAGTCGGTCAGATTGGATGGCCAACATACTGGAAGTTGTTAGGGATGAGCTTCATACTCGTAGGCGAGATCCTGCGATTCGGCCCCGTCTCGCTCATGCAGCTCGGCGCCCACCGAGGGCGATGGACAGCTGCTCTGGTGCTGAGAGGGCCTACGCTGGCTGTTACAGGTTGGACGGCGACGGCGAGGAGCAGGAGCGCAAGGATGCTCTCAAGGTCATGAAGCTGCTCGAGCGAGGTCGTCACTGGGTCCTCGTCGTCCTCTTACTCTCGAACGTTGTCGTCAACGAGGTGAGCTCAATTCAAGCTTCCTACGAGTACGGCGGTCCGCTTGTGCTAAACGAGCTGCACACTATCCTCTTCAACGTATTGTCCTACAGTCTCTACGTGAGTCTGCACCCTCTCGCCTCTGAGAGGCTCGACTGACCCCTCCCCTCGACCGAATCTACTTTCTACGCGTATCTGCATCATCTCTGGCGCTCCGCACGACAGCCATCTTCTTGGACTCGGTTATCGGAGGCGGTCTGGGCGCTGTAGTAGTGTCTACAGCCGCCATCGTCGTTTTTGGTGAAATTCTCCCGCAAGCTCTGTGTGGGCGCTATGGCCTGAGGATCGGAGCATGTACAGCACCATTTGTGTACGCCCTGGTGAGTGTAGCTTGTCCGGGGAGGGCCTGGGGACGCTCGGCGATCGTTCGGCGACGGCTCGGCGACGACATTCTGCCGCTGACCGTCCTTTAACAGATGTTGGTCGAGTTCCCCATCGCCTACCCCATCGCCAAGCTACTCGACTACCTCTTGGGCGAGTCGCATGGCACCCTGTACAAAAAGGCCGAGCTCAAGACCTTCGTCGGACCTTTGGCTCGGCGGGCTTTGGACTGGGCCAGCTGAGGATGCGGTACTATCGGGCTCGGGAGGTTCGAACATGAATGAGGAAGAAGTACGCACTCGGGGGCTCAAGACGGCGGAGAGCATCTACGTGAGTGGTGCGGTGGAGAGGAGGATGCGCCGACCCTGACCTCTCGCTCGCTTCGCAGTCCACGTTCATCTTGCAAGAGGTGGTGCGCCTCGCCGATCCTACCAGCAATGTAGCATCTCCAGTATCCAATACTGCGCTCATTATGTGAGTACGAAGCCTTGCCTCTCGACCGACAAGCAGCTGAATCTTCCTTGCCTTCGCAGCGAACTGGGCGCTGGCCTCGCCGCGCGCGCTCTTCCTCAACACCAAGTCGAGGTCACCATCGTTGAGACTACCGGAACTTTGTCTTTTTCTGCTCCCCATCATCTCCCGTCGTCTTCCGCAGACCCATTCCCTCCGGCTGCCTCCCCTTCCCCTCACCTCTCATGCGCGAGAGGGTGCTCAGTGAGTTTGAGAAGGCCGAGATGGATCTTAGTGGACTGCGGAAAGGCAAGGTGGTGAGAGATGGAAGCGAGGGCGAGTTGGAGGAAGCGCAGAGAGCGGGAGTGAAGCAGCATTGAGAGCTGATGAACGGGATGTTGCCGCTCGAGACGTGGGCCATGTATTGAGATGCAGTGAGACAAGAAGTCGATGTATCGCTTTCTGTTATTTGTCAGGCGCGAGTCGCTCTGCGGGCGGGAGAGCTTCCTTTCAACTCAATTCGAAAAGCGAGCTGCTCACGTCGCCGAGAGAGCCCCCGAACGAGGAGGAGCAAAGAGGCAGCCAAAGTCGACGGAGGGAGACAGCAAACGATACACAAGAGCGCAAAAAGCCTTTTTCCTGCTCTCAGCTCGGTCATATGTCGAAGACGATCTCGTCTTGATCTACTCAAAGCTCGCTCGGCGAATAGCTCTCTTTCTCGGCGCCTCGTGTATGTCACTGAGCAAACTTCTTGTGGTTTAAATTTCGGAACGGGGAGTACTACTGTTGCTTCTATCGCGAGCGAGGCTCCGATAGCAAGCTTGTTGAAGATAAGGACCTTGAAACGAGGGGAAGGGGTCTCGGCGAGGGGGGAATCGCCGAGGTCGAGTAGTAGCACGACGTCGTGTTTAGATGCCACGGTACTGGCTGCACATAGCGACCTAGTTGTAAGCAAATGTAGGAAGGTGTGTCAGCGCTCTGTAGATCCTCTGGAAGCGAGAAATGGCTGGAAACCTCGGCGAAGTCGACGTACCATGCGGGTAGCTTGCCCAGAGGTGAACTGGTTCATGCAGCTGTCGTAAGAGTAATCCATGTAATTTTGAACGGGGTCGAGGCCACCTCCAGAGCATGTATCACGACCGGTAGGGCATCCAGAGGCAGCGGAAGCCTCAGGAGGAGTGTCCGAGACTCCGTCTCCGGAGCCGCTGCAGCCGCCCTGCGTGTTTGAGAGTTCAGATCAGCGTCATGATCTAGTACAATACGATACACCGGGAACCGAAGCCACTTCAGGCGGAGGTGACGATGTAGCAGGGCGGAAAAGGCCAGGGGAAAGGGGCAGAAGGCGGGGGAGGGCAGACAAGTAACGAGAGTTCACCTGGAAAGTGTGGTAGAGTCCGAGCCAGTGTCCAACCTGTGTAGTGTGCAGTACGGGTCAGCTCGAGGTCTGAGGAGGCTCAGCAAGCGAACAGAGGCGCTCAACGCCGAGCGCCGAGATTGCAGAAGCGTACCTCGTGAGTGGCTATAGACGAAGCGAGGGTCAGCGATAGCACTGAAGAGAAATCTGAAGTAACTCACCAGTCTTTCCCTGGTTGTAGTTGGTGGTGGATCCGCCGGGGACCGAAGAGTACTGTCGAGCGAGGGAAAAGGTCAGCTCCTTCATAGGGTTGAGTCAAGGGCGGCACGTACGAGGAAGACGACACCATCATCCTTGGGGTTGGAAGCGTAAGACGAGGGGAAAGTAGCGTAACCGAGGAGACCTTGGCCGGATCCGGTCTTGAAGCCTGCGCCGAGCAGCCGAAAGTCAGCTCCGAGCGCGGGAGGGAACCGGCGAGGAAGGATAGGGCGAGGGATGAGACGTACCAACGGAGTAGAGGTTGAGGTCGGCGGCGCCTCCCTTGCGAAGGGCAGTCTTCATGGCGGTCTGGTAAGAAGTGTCGGGTCCGGCCGAGTTGAACCAGTTGGCGTTAGTGGTGTAGTCGGTCGCAGCAAGAACGAATTGGAAGCCGTAGGCGGCGTATTGGCTGTTGAGAGCCGAAATCTGGCTCGAGATTGCCGAAGCGGAGAGGGATCCATCGGCGAGAGCTGCGAACGAGCGCATCAGTCGAGGTCTTTTAGTCCAGGTTATCACTCAGGGCTCACCGGTACTGGCACGAATGACATGGAAGTCTGGCAAATGGTATTGAAAGTCAGCTCTTGAGCAAGAGACGATCGCCGAAGGGCCGGAGGACTCACAGACGTTGATGGTCTTGGTGGCGACGGCGGCGGTGACGGGAGCGCGGTTGCTATCCTTGGGCCTCAGAGCAGCAATCCTGGCTTCCAGGTCGGCGACGAGGGGAGCCCTATGGAGTGGCAAAGCGTCAGCTCGGGAGTCACTCGCGATCGCCGCGCTTCACTCACACAACTTTCTCGACGGCAGGGTCGACGACGCTGGAAGTTCCACAGCGACGGGGGTCGGAGACGACCTTCAATTGAGGTCCACCAGTGTTGGGAGCGGCAAGAGCCGTCGCGAGAAGCGAGGAGAGGGCGAAGAGCTTGGCGGCGAAGTGCATCGTCGAGAGGAAGGTCGCTGGGCAGCTGTGAAGAAGAGGAGGAAGAGAGGAGAATCGCACTCCTTCTATACCTCCTCCTCCGAACCTTCCTGCACCATCACGCGGTGCAGGAAAGCTGCTAAGAAAGAGGGGGGCGACTGGCCGCGAGGTTCCCCGTACTGCCAGAGCTGATAAGGGGAAGGTCGCGATCAAATCCCATGTATTTCGCTACCGACAGCCAGAGCCGAGGGAGTCAACGACCGCTGGACGACTCGCTGCACCATGCGGAGCCAGTGAACTGGTCGAGGCACTAGCGGCTTAGTGAAGAGGCCAGATTGTGAGTCGCGCAAAGTGGGAGATCGAGTCGCTGTAAAAGCCGCATGTGTGCAGCTTAGCACGGTCTGTACGGCGAAGAGGCCGTCAAGCTCGGAGGGGCAGCAGCGAGGGTTGGAGACGGCAGAGCGCGCGCAAACGGAGACCATGCTTCTGCAGTGAGCCGTCGGTCAAGCTGACGGGGTCAGGTGTACTGATAAGCGTTCGAAGAGCATGCGGTGGAGCAGCAGAAGCACGGACACTTTGTGGAAGGCGGCCACAGACGATCACCGAAGCCGAACTTGAAGCCGAGCTCTGCACCGAGCTGGACACCAGGAAGGTCGGAGTAGAGACCTTTACACCAAGTCAGACGTGCACTACAGTACAACGAGTATCGTGCGGCTCCTCACTCGCTGAAAACCCGCTGCTACTTCTCGGCCTCCGCTCGCCGAACCTTCCCTCCGCCCCCCCTTCAACTCTTCGCTGTACGAGAACAGCATGTGATATAGTTCAACTTCCCTGCTACCACCTCCTCGACTCCTCTGCCGTTCAGGTCAAGTCAATTCTCTTTCTCCCGCTACTCTCGTTCTTCGCTTCTTGGCCGAGGCAAGCTCGTCCAGTCGATTTGTGAGATGAGGAGTATTACAGCTACTAAGAGAGGCGAACGAGGAGAGCTAGATCATGTCAAACAGTCATGAGTGAAAGGGTGGTAAAAACTGGGGGTTACAAATCGAAAGCGAAAGCGAAAGCGCCGAAGCGCCCATCAAATCTCAGCTCAACTCCTACGAGCTCGTCTCCTCACCAGCACCCTGGTGACTCGTCTTCCTCCCACCCCTCCACCTCCTCCTCATCTCCTCAAACGAGCATGCTCCACTGCCTCCCAACTCCAGATTCCGCGGCACGGGGCTTCCTCCCTCCCCGATGCTCAAGCTCCCGAGGCTCAACTCCAAGCCCTCCAACGCAGGACTAGCGAGCGGCGCCGGCGCATTAGGAACGACCTGCAGCCTACTCGTGCCAGCGAGGACCGATGCGACCTTCTCTCCGCTCAACTTCCTCTGCGCTCCAGTAGGGGTAGGCTCGGGGGCGCCGGCGAAAGCGTCGACGAAAGCGGAGGTCATGCGGCTGAAGAGGGTCTGAGTGGCGAGAGTGGCGATGTAGGCGTTGTTCTGATTGGCGGTGAGGGCGGCGGAGGAAGGGGATTGGAAGGCGAGGAGATCGGAGGCCGTCTTCTCCTCCTTGCCGCTGTGATCCGAGTCGCCCCTCCTTGGCGAGTAGGGTGGAGGAGGAGGGGAGGTAGAGTTGGAGGAGGAGAAGAAGGCGGGACGAAATCCCTGGGGAAGGGGGAGGTGCTGTCCCGGCGTCGAAGGGCTTCCGTTCGCCTGCTGCAGCTTCTGGGCGGCTTGCGCTCCAGCAGCGTTGTGCGCGAGCTTGCCGTAGAGGGAAGCGCGGTACTCCTCAACGTTGTCGGGGCGAAGCCAGAAGGGGTTGGATTGGAAGAAGTCCTCGAAGGTGCCTTTGGGGTGGTGGGCCGACGACGAGTCTTGCGAGGGAGGGGCGGGAGGGGAGGTGAGACCGCCGGCGGAACGGAGGTGAGAGGTGAGAGAGGGGAGTTGAGCCTGTTGCGTGGCGCTGAGGTGGTTGAGGGCGGGGTTGAAGTTGCCGGAGAAGAGGGAGGGGGTCGAGGAGATGGGCTTGTTCGAGAGGTTGAACTCGGGGAGGAAGCTGTAGTGTCGACGAAGTAGGTCAGCGATCGGTCGAGAAAAACGACAAAGCGCGAAGCAAACTCACGTCGTGTGAACCGAAGTGAATCCTCCTCCCATCCCTCCGGCCGTCGTCCAGCTGCCCGTCCTCCTTCCCATTCCAGGCGCGACATCCTTGCTCAGGTTCGGCTTGGCGATACCGTTGGCGCCCCTCGTTCCCGCCCTCCTCGCCGTCGGTACGGGCGTCGGCGCTGAAGTCGAAGCCTGAGCGTTCGTCGGCAGCGGCTCGGGCGCAGCAGCCTGAGGGCTATCGAGCGCCCAGACCTCCTCTGACGGCTCTTGCTTGACGACAGAAGGAGCGGCAGCGAGCCTGGTGTTGACTCCGAGCCCAGCGCTGGCGACGGCGGCGGGGGGGACAGCGAAGCTGGTCATCTTCTCCATCATCTCGTCCCATTTCTGCTTGAGCATCGACACCTCGCCGCGGAGATCCGAGTTCTCGGTGCGCATGACGCCGACCTCGTCGCGAAGCTGGGAGATGATGGTGTCGCGAGAAGAGATCTCCTCCTCGAGGGTTTGGAGGTGCTCTGCAATAGACCGAGATAGTCAGCGATCGCTCGAACAGCTACAGAGTATCAAGCAACAACTCACCCTTTCGTCTATGCCTAAAGTTCCTCGCCGAGATCTTGTTCCTTAGCTGCCTCTTCTCCTTCGAGTTCAACTTCTTGTAAGTCTCGGGATCGGGCTTGTCGGTCCACTCGGGAACGGGCGCGAGGGTGCTCTTGCTGCTCGTGTGGTGAAGCGTAGGAGTAGCAAAGGCGGCGACCGAAGTCTTGGGCGTCTTGCCCTTGCCCGAAGCGGCCTTCTGCTTCTTGGGAGCCGAGGGGCGACGCTTGGTCGACGAGGTGGCGGCGGAGACGTCCGAGGCGTCAGAGTCGAAGCCTTCCATGTCTTCGTCTTCGTCGTCGTCGCCGGTGACCGAGGCGGAGAGGTGGCGCTTCGATTGAGGGCGAGTGACGGGCGCCGAGGTGGAGGTGGAGGCGACGGGAGCAGGAGCAGGAGCAGGGATGGTGGCGGGCTGCTCCTGGTTGACGATGGGGCCGAGAGGAAGAGGAGGAAGAATGGCGGGAAGAGTCGTAGCCGACGAGGTTGAAGCGATGGGCTCCTCCTCGGGAACGACGGGCGCCGCTCCTCCAAAGAACGAGGGGTCGATGGCCCAATCGTTGCCACCAGCACCTCCCTGCTGCAGCTCTCCATCCAAATCGGCAAAGCTCAGCGGGCTCATGCTCGCGCCGTAGCGCTGGCCCGAGTTATCGGAGGAGGGGGAGAAACCGCCGATCGGCGAGCCGGGGATGGTAGGGAGGAAAGCGGAGGGATCGAACGACTCGACAGCGGAGACGTCGTTCTCGGGTGCGAAGGGGTGAGAGGCGGCGGAGGTGGAGGGGAGGCCGGTGGTGGTGTACTGGTTGGGCAGCTTGGCGACTTCGGGAGCGAGGTAGCTGTGGGGCGGGGAGGGTCATGAACGTCAGCGGGGAGGTACTCGTCAAAGTGGTGTGATGTAGCAAGGCATGGGTACCGCCCGCGTGTAAGCGACAATCGACTACAGCTCACTGGGCCGCATCGACGTGTCGACAGCGAGAGGCCTCACGTCGTCGCTCAGCGCTCAGTTGCCCCGCGCGAGCCTCGCGCCATCGGGGAGCGCAGACGAGCAGTGGATCTGCAGGAATGAGACTGCAGACTTCCTGCTCATCATGGACAAGCAAGCAATCTGTAGTCCATGCTCCGCGCCCCACTGTTACCTCGTATACCCGAACAAAGCGCCCGGCTCTTGAAACAAGACGAACGAGGCCTTCTGCGCGCTATCGCCACCTCTGTACAGAGACAAGGACGGCCGCGCAGGGTGCACACATCGTCTCGAGTAGCTGCACTACTCTGCAGACCCTTTGCCATCCTGCAGCGCTCTCCGAAACGAGACCGAACCCCGTTGATCTGGAAGCGTCTCGAGCATAGGTCTCTGCGCCGCTTCCGCGCCACCTGCTGTACTACATCCTTTGCTCGAGAGAGACTACTCACTGCTGGAACAACTCAGTGAAACTCATGCCGTTGGTGTCGTCCTGACCAGCGACGAGCACGGGCTGCTGAGACTGCTGTTGCTGAGTGGCCGAGTCGAAGTCGAGATTGAGGAAGTCCTCCATCAGAAGAGGGAGGGGTGCACCTGTACTAGTGACAGGTGTGTTGGGGAAGAAGCTGTAGGTCGACAGGTCTGCTGTTGGTGCTGTGAGGCGAGGCGCGAGAAGTGCTGAGTAAGACGAAAGTTGTGGAGGGAGCGAAGGAGCTGAGAGAGCTTGCGACGCGCGAAGAGCTGACTTCGGCAGATCGCAGGGGCTTCGGCGTTCGGTCTGACGTGTCATGCAGCAGCCTGTACGAGAGCAGAGCATCGATAGTCTGGTGCAGAGCTCGCTGCTTTTCCGCCGGTGGACTACAGAACCAAAAGGAGGTGACCCTTTGCGTCGGCGTTCGGCACGGCAGGTCAGCTTTCGAAAAGTCGCCAGAATGTGCGAAGGCATGGCCAAAGCACGAAGTCGACAGATTCAAGACTTCAGATTCGACTACAGCTGCACCTCGCGATACCTTTGGGCAATTTCGGCGCTCGGCGCTCCCTTTCTCGGCCTTCAAAAGCTGCTGCACTGTGCAGACGGCAGGAATAGCTGGCCGATACGTTTGATCTGATATTACTGAGTGGTCTCTTCCGTGTATACTTCTGACACCAATGATGACCACCCGCTGGAGCTGGACTCGTAGCCCAACGCCGAGACTCAGCGCTCAACGACAGTGGGACATACCACGGGACAGCAGCAGCTAGGAGACGTTTGACTCCGCGCCTTGCAGCAAGCATCTGATACCTCGGTCTTGCAGATCACATAGGCGTCCAGGGAGGAGCGGGCGGTCTCGCCACCAGAGAGCCATTCGGCGAGGGCCTGCGCGCGAGCGAAGGTGAGCGGACATGAGCGAGGCGAGGATGGCTAAAGGGGGGAGCAGAAGCGAACAAAAACCTCTGGCAGGCTATACTGCTGCGATTTGCCCGGTGTCTGCTGCTGGCGTTGACGAAGACGGAACTGATATCGGAGTTGCTGAGGTGAGATCTGCGTCAAGATGAGGGTCAGCATATCCCCAAGTTATTTATGGTCGATTGAGAGTACTTCAAAGAATTTCTTGCAGTCCCACAGGCTGATCCATTTGCACCAAGAGAAGTTGGCGCCGACGGGAGGAGGGGAGTTGGCCGAGGGAAGTTGGAAAGTGGCTGCTTGGTGGACAGCTGCGGGAGCTGGAGTGCACACCGTGGCCGGAAAACCCTTCTCGAGCTCAATGTTGGTGTCTGCGTCTTTGCCGTCCTCTCCCTTGGGCACCTGAACCAGCTCGGCGTTGGCTTCGGCGCTCATCTTAACATCCTCCTCTTGCTTCTCCTGCTTGGGAACTTGAGCTGCGCTCATCGAAACACCGCTCATTCCTTCATCCTCCTCCTCGCACTTTCTAGCCAGCTCCTCCATCTCCCTCATCTGCTCGAGCCCCTCCCGCTCGGTCCCCTCCTCCTTGTTCTCCTCCAAAAGGAAGTCGGCGCTCATCTTCTTGGCCACGGCAGCAGTGGGAGTGAGTTCCTCGCTAGCAAGGTGACTCTGCTCTTGCTGCTCAGGCGTCGAGGAGCGGTTCGAGAGTGAGGCAAAGGGGGCGGGGAAGGCGCTCGGCTTCTCCGCCAGCGAGAAGGGTGAGGTGGGGGAGGAGGGAGTGGGGTGATTCATGCTGTTGAGTGTTGATGGTTGAGAGAGGAGGGAGAAAGAGGAAGAGCCGCGAGCGGAGCTTAAGAGGTGGACCGAGAGAGAAAGGGAGCGAGGAGGACCGTGCGAAGGCCGGAGCTGAGGAGCGAGCGAAGAAGCCGAGTCGACTAGAAGGCGATGAGAAATGATAACATCAGTATCCTTGCAATAACAACGGCTTCAAACAGGCCATTTTACGTCTCCCTCCCACTCCCTCGCTCGCCAGCTACTCCAACGCCCCCCAAGCGGCCAACACGGCAAAGAGGAAGAACACGAGCAGCACGAGGGTGGCATAACTGATACTAGGGATGCCGACGTATTTGATGCGGAGGCACCAGAGGAGGGAGAGGAACGAGTGGAGCAGGGCGCAGGTGAGGAAGGTGGGCCCGAGGGGGAAGGCGATTAGGGAGGGGGAGGTCGTGCGGAAGGGGAGGGAGAGGAGGAGGGTGAGGACGAGGGAGAGGAGAATGCTGTTTGTTCCAGGAGTGTGGGCGTAGAGAGGAAGGTCAGCGAGGGTCAAGAGGTGAGGGGAGAGCAAACGCACGAGTCTAACCTCCAAACGAACACCACCGCCACCGGAATCTCATACAACGGCACCCCCAACTGCGCCTCAATCTCATCCCTCTCGCACTCCCTACTTCTCGCCTCCATCTCCTCCTCCACCTGCATCTCCCTCGCCAACTCAGCAGGAGTTTCAGCGCGCCCTTCGATGACTCGGTCAAAGGCAGAGGAGGAGAGGAATTCGGGCGTGCTGTTGTTGTTACTGTTGGTGCCGTACGAGTAGCCGTTGGGAGTCGGGTCCTGCTCTTCGTCGTCCTCGTCCACATCGTCGTGCTCGCCATCCGAAGCGAATCCTCCATCGCCGAGAACGACTCCCCCGCCCAACACCTCATCATACAGCTTCATCCTCCTCCAAAAGTCCCTGTTCCCCCAAACGATCTCAATAGTCGCCCATCCCAATGCCATCCACAACGCCGAGAAGAAGAGGATATCGAGAGGAGGGAGGGGAGCTCGAGGTCCTCGGCCGTGAGTCGGAGGACGGGGAGGGGGGATACCGATGGCATTGGCGTTGGCGTTGGGAATGGGAGAGTCGGAGGGAAGAAGAGCGACCATGCAAATGATGGCTCCGAGTCGAAGGGCCTCCTGCAGCAGCGCATGAACGACCGTCGGGATTCCCAACCCTCTGCCCGCCCACGCCGACTTGCGCTTCCTACTCGGGCTGGGACTGCCCTCTTCCTCTCCCCTCCCACCCACAGCCGGTAGCTCGAGGGTCCTCGGTCCAAAGAGATCAAACACCGTCTCCTTTGCTCCCTCGCCCGCCAGCCAGGCAGCCGAACCTAGGAGGAGCTCGGCCCAGCGGATTTCGTGCTTCCACCAGACGAGGGCGGCGAGGAGGAGGAGGCAAAGGAGGGTGGAGAGGAAGAATTGAAGGAGGTGGGAGTGGGTAAAAGTGCGGAGGGGCGGGAGGGAATAGCAGGAAGAGGAGGAGGAGGAAGAGCAGGCGCTCGAATGGGAGGAGACGGAAGAGGTGCGCTCGCGTGGTCTGAAGGGGGCGATTGGAGAAGGGTGAGGGAGAGGTTGTTGGAGGATTGAGGCGGGTGAGGTAGTGCTGAGCGAGGAGGTGTGCGAATGCCCGGCGGAGGGCTGCTTGGGCTGGCCTGGCCCCGCTGCTGTCGCTGTAGTCGATGCATTGGCGCTGGGAGTTGGATGCTCGTGTATCACAGTCTGCACCTCATTGGCCGTACTGGCTGGAGGGGGAGGAGTGGCGGCAGCGGCGGCGTAAGAGATGGAAGTGGAGCCAGTCGCGTGCTGCGATCCTGGTGCTGTAGCCGATTGCGGCTGAGGCTGAGTGGGAGCAGGCAGAGGCGATGCCTGAAGTCGATCTTTTGGGGTAAAGTTGAAGGAAGCTGCTCGAGGGTTGAGGCCCGAGTTGCTGCTCGGCAGGAGCGGGGAGCTCTCGTTCATCCTTGGGGTCTGTAGTCGATGCACAGGGTCAGCTACCACGGGACTGGGGAGTACGTGTGCATACGTACAAAGCTACAGCTGCTCGTGTGAGATTCGTACGGTACAGGAGAAAGCGAGCTCAAGACGACAAAGGCAAGGAGCAACTCAGCGCCGTCGGCGTCGATCCGTTCGGCCAAGGGGTCGTTCGGTCTTGGAAATTGAGTACAGCAGAGCAAAGCAAATTAGCTGTCCTTTCCACTGCTGCTATTACTGCTCCCTCACAGCTCGGCGCATGACTCCTGACTCGCCATCTGACCCTTCGCAGCGTCCTTCGCTTCCTGTCCTTCTCCAGCTTCTCGCTGTCACTTCTCATTCTCGTACAGCACCGACCGAGCACCCAATGGCACACATCGCACCACCCACCACGCCCTCACCATCCCCTCCGTCCTCCGACTCGCTACTCTCCACTCCTCGTGATCAGCTGCCGCCGACTTTCTCTGCGAAGCGCCAGCGCTCTAACACTCCAACAAGGGAAACGGAGCGAGCAGCGGGGGATGATGCAGAGACACCACAGGAGTCTGAGAGCAAGAAGATGAGGATTGGGTTCTTGCTCGGCGAGACGGTGGAGAATGAGGCGGATGAGGGGACAGGACATGGGGGAGGGATGTGCGAGATGGAGCGGATGGCGAGAGAGTGCGAAAGGGAGGAGGAGGGATTGAGTGGGGGTGTGATCCGAAGGGTGGAAGTGGTCAAGGGAGAGCAGGAAGAGCAGGGACCCAGCGCCGAGATCGCCGAGCCAGTCGTTCTCGTCAAGGAGGAACAGGAAGGCCCGGAGCAGATCAAGGCCGAGGTCGAAGTGAAGGAGGAACTCAAGCCCTCCCTGCCTTCGACACCCCCGCCACCACAACCTCGACCGCCCGTGTTCCGCCTCCCGACACCTGGTTCGCCCCCGCCAGCCGATGCCAACTTCTCCTGATGCACCTGGATCAGTCTGTGGGATACCAACCGTTTCTTTGCTGTACGTTTGACGATATCGCGCTTCCTGCTAGTGCCGAGACTCACTCTCGTCGCCTCCGCCGAGCAGATCCCTCCCTCGACCATGGACGAGTTCAATCTCCCCCTCCTCGAGAAGAAAGGCAAGGGTCGCTCACAGCAGTACGATCTGCATCACGTCTTTGTGCGTTCTTTCTCTCTCCTTCTGCCTTCCTCGCCGTCTGACCTTCCCCTCTTCGCCGAGAACAGGCCCTCGCCGAATTCCTCCTCGACCCAACAGCAGCAAGATCCTCCCTCGAAGCCTACGTCACCTGCAAATCAGATATCTCAGACGCGAGGTGTAAAGCGTGGAACAAGGATGATCGCCGGTGTCAGTGTCTGCAGGTGAGTACAAGACTCGGCGCTCCTTCTTGAGTCTCGAGAGTCCCGTGCTGACCCTGACTCGCACTCGTTGCAGGGTCACGGCCATAAAGTACCGGACAACTGGCCAACTTCACCAATGGGCGCGGTCAAGAAGGAGGAGCAGAAACCCGAGCTCGGTGGACTCGGCGGAGGGCAGAATCGGAGCCAAGCTGGCGGAAGGCCTGCGCTTGACCTGGGGCCCCTTTGGTAGTGTTGAGAAGGGTAGTGGGTATGCTGCTGTAGAGTGTCCTGTACACAGGACGCAATTCCTAAGAACCCGATCCCATCCCTGCGAGAGCCGACCCATCTCCGCCCTCGGCCGTCAGGAAGCGAGCCCTGCGAAGGGTTGGCTTCTCTTCTTCCTCCTCTTTGCCTCGTCTCACCTCTGTATCATCAACACACGTCTTTGCTCGCCAATTCGCCAGGCGCCCCCCTTCTCAGCGCCTAGCCAGCTCGTGCTTTGCTCACGCGCCTTCGCCTCTTGCGCCCGGCATCGAAAGTCGAGGATGTCGCCCGCCTCGACAGCCGAGCCAGCAGCAGCAGCAGCACCTCTAGATCCAGTCTCCCTCCCACCCGACCTAGACTCGCCTACAGCCCTAGACAAGCGACGAGGGGAGGTTAGCGAGGGAGAGGAATCAACAGTCGTCGACGGCGAGGAGCGGCAAGAGAGGGAGCAGAGGACATGGCTGCAGAAGGTGTGGAGGGGCTTGAAATGGGTGTTGGATTTCCTGGTGGCGCAGTGGTTCTTGATTGGTATTGGGGTGGTCATTGGGCTTGCTTCGGTGAGTTCTCCTTTCCCTCTTCACCTTATCTCTTCGGCGCTCTCCCGCTCGCTTGGTCTGCTCGTCGAGCTCTGCGGTATACAGAGCAGCTCGCTCACCCGGAATGATCTCCAGAAATTCCCCAACGTCGCGCGCAACGGCGGCATCATCCACGCCGAGTGGTCCATCAAGTACCTCCTAGTCGCTATCATCTTCCTCATCTCGGGGCTGACATTGCCGTTGGCTAATCTGGTGAGTTCACTTCGCTTTCGCCGGTCTCGGGAGCCCTCGAGTCTCGGAAAGGGGAGCTCGGCGCTGACTTTCTTCTCCCTCTCCCCTCTCTCCTGCACCCCGACTCGACACAATAGTACAAACGAGCCCGCGACTGGAAGCTCCATCTCGCCACACATATCACGAACTTTCTCCTATTCCCTACTATCGTCTTTGCCGTGCGTTCCCCTCCTTCGCCACCCTCGGCCGAAACAGACGAGCTGCTGCTGACAGCCGACTCACGCCTACAGATCGTCTCGTGTGTCCGAGCTGCAGATCCCAACTTCAAGAGATTTGATCGGTATGCGCTGGTCGGGATGGTGGTGCTGGTGAGTTAAAAGAGGAGCTGAGCGAGCGCCGAGAAAAGCGGAAACTTACGCTGCTACAACGGCGACGACAGGGCTGCGTACCTACTACCGTCTCTTCTAACGTAGTGATGACCGGTCAGGCTGGAGGAGACGAGTCGGCTGCTACGATCGAGGTGAGCAGTTGTCTCTTTCCCCTTCCCGGCCTTGACTCTCAACGCTTTTCCACCCCCAGGTCATGCTCGGCAACCTCCTCGGAACCTTCCTCTCGCCCGCACTACTCAACATGTTCATGAGTGGACCCTGGGCGTTCGGCAGACCCGTAGCTACGGGAGGAGGAGGGAATGGGCAGATCTACAAGGAGGTCATCAAGCAGGTGAGCTCTTCCGACCGCTAACGGGTACGAGACAGAAGTCGAGCTGACCTCTGAAATACAGCTCGGCTACACCGTCTTCATCCCCCTCTTCGTCGGCGAGGTGATCCAAACCCTCTTCCCGCGCCAAACGAAATGGTTTCGCCTCACCTTCCGGCTCGGCAAAGTCGGCTCGCTTTGCCTTATTGGAGTCATCTGGAGTACCTTCTCTGGTGCTTTCTACGAGAATGTCTTTGAGACGCTGAGTGGGGAGACGATCGCGTTTATTGTGACGGTGGATAGTGAGTCCTGACTTGGCCCGAGTTGAGCTGCGCCGAGCGGCTCGCTGATCTCCTCCTCTTCTGCGATCTCCAACAGTCGGCCTCTACTTATTACACTCCGTCATTCTCTTCGCTCTCGCTCGACATGTACCTGTGCCGACGCACTTTAGAGCCACGACGAAAGGACCGCTCTTTGATCCGAGCACGACTATCGCGTTGCTGTTCTGTGGAGCAGCTAAAGGAGTAGCTCTAGGTGGACCGTGAGTCCATTCCTCCTGTCGATTAGCTCGCAGCCCGACTGAGGCCGAACTGAACGAGAGCTAACCCTCTTCGGCGTTCCCTCGGCGGCCCTCTTACGCCCGCAGAATCGTGTCAATCATGTATAGCGGTCTACCCGCCGCCTCATCGGCTACCATTTCACTCCCTCTCGTCATCTATCAAGGCTCGCAGGTCGTGCTGGGCCAGGCGACGGTGGCTATTCTCAAGAAGTGGAGGGAGAGGACCGAGAAGCGGGACTTGGAGCGGATAGAGGGCAAGGGGAAGACTTTAGAAGATGTAGAGGGTTAGAGCTTATACTAGACCTTGTAACTGATCGCATAGACCTCCTTCGCCAAGTCTTGACTCTAGCGAGTCGGCTCCCCCTTGCTCTCTCCCTTCCCCCACTTTTGACCTCGTCTCAATGGCTCCGCCGCCGCCAGCAATTCGGATCCCACCGCCGCCGTCGTCGCTTCCTACAGCTCAGTCACCACTACCCGACTTACCGCAAGAGCTCCTCATCAGCGCGTTCATCGGCCGGAGCGAGCGCGATGCCCTCGACTCGTTTGTGCTCGCTGGAGCCGGAGCTAGTGGCAGTCAAGGAGGGGGAGGAGTGCAAGTGGAGGATGTATTGAACGATTTGATTCCGGATGGTCAGTCCTGTGCTTTGATGGTAGCTGCTGAGCTATAGAACAAGCTGACACGCCGTCTCCTCGCTCAGAGAACGCGCTCAGTCAAGCTGGCCTGGTCTCGCTGTTACTGAGGGCTAAGATCCAGGAGATTAGGATCGAGGTGGAAGAGCTCACAAAGCTGTTGGAGGAGGATCAGGACCCCGACAAGATGTCTACCATCCAAGAGCTCATCGGCGTGCGTTGTTCGCTTCCTCTCCTTCCCGAACATGGGCTGATCCGCCGTGTTCGGTGCACAGGACCTCCTCTCGCAAGTCACTGGTATCCGAGATGCTGCTACCGAGAGCGAGATGGTCGTCCGTGACATTACGCGCGACATTCAATCGCTCGACTTGGCCAAGAAGCACCTCGTAGCCAGCATGAACGCTCTCAAACGCTTCCAGATGCTCGGTATGTCATCTTGCTTTACTCTCCTGCCTCCCTCGCTTATTGCTGACCTCCCCTCGCCCCACAGTCAACGCCTTCGACCAACTGACCCGGCTCGCCAAGTCGCGCCGATATCGAGAGACGGCGCAAGCTTTGGGAGCAGTCAAGCAGCTCTCACTTTACTTCAAGACCTTCTCGAGCGTTGACCGAGTCGCCGCTGTCAGCAGAGGAGTCGTGGAAGTGCAAGGAGTGCTGAGGGCGCAGGTCATGAAGGAGTTCGAGGAGGCGTGAGCTTGGCAGAGACCGCTTCCGAAGTCGAGTCGCTAACTAGTACATGTACCTACAGCTTCGCCAACGAAGGCGCTCGAGTCGGCAAGAATGCTCAACTGACGGACGCAGCGCTGGTGGTTGATGCCCTCGGCGACGATTCCAAGTACGCCTCTCCTTCGTACTCTCCTCTCGAAAGTGCTCACCGGTCACCCGTTCCACGAACAGAGCCCAGCTTCTTTCCTGGTACTCCCTCCTCCTCCTCCGCGACTACCGCCGCATCTTCGGCTCGCATTCCGAGGCCGGTCAGCTCGACAACATCTCTCGCCGCTTCGCCTGGTTTCGCCGGATCCTCAAGACTCACGAGGACGAGAACGCGATTCTCTTCCCTGCGAGCTGGAACATTGGAGCTGTGCTGGCTGGTGGTTTCAGTGAGGTGACCAGGTGAGTCGCCGAAGAAGTGGGCTGCGAATGACGACGCTGACGCCTTTGAGCGCACAGGGACGACCTCAAGAGCGTACTCGCCAAGGCGGCACCTCAGCTCCAAGTCGGACTCTTGCTCGAAGCGCTCGGGCAGACCACCGAGTTTGAGCGCGAGATGTCGAGGAAGTACTCGATGCCGGTGAGCTCTCGTGTCGCTCTTTCTCGGAGATAAGATCGCTCATACTTGTGCCTCCCCAGTTCGACAGCATCTCTGCTCTTTCAGCCGCTCGCTCCGGTCGTTCTGGTCCGGCGACAGCCATTTCGGTCGTCTTCGAACCCTACCTCGGCATCTTCGTCGACGCGCAAGACAAGTCAGTCACGCTGTTCTCTTTTGAGCTATCTCTCACTGACTCTCTACGAATCGCAGAGCCTTCGCCGAGATGATGCAGTCCTTCGTCTCCTCGCGCGTGTCCATCTCCCCCTCCGACAACCCTTCCGCCGTCCTCCCGTCGTCGACAGATCTCTTCCACGCCTACCGAGAAGCACTGGAACGATGCGCCAAGCTCTCGATCCGTCAGCCATTGCTGGACCTCTGTAGCGTCTACCGCAAGTGGCTCAAGGTCTACGCCGAGGATGTGCTCGCTGGCGCACTCATCAAGTGAGTCGATGTGGGAGAGGTAGGAGAGGGAAAAGGGACGGAGAGCTGACTCTGTTCACCTACAGATACGACCGACGATCGGGAGAAGGACGGCCCAATGTGCATGAGCTGCAGACAGCTTGCCTCGTGCTCAACACGGCCGAGTACTGTCTCGAGACGGCTTCACAGGTGCGTCTGAGCTCGTCGCCGCTACCTCGACCCGTGCTGACCATCATTTGCTCCTCTAACAGCTCGAAGAGCGCCTTCAATCCGCCATCCACCCCGACCTCCGCTCGCGCGTTACTCTTGAAGCCGAGAAGGAGCTCTTCACGCACACCATTTCGGCCGCCCTCCTCGCCATTCTCCGCGAGTTGGAGCTTACCATCGACGTCTCGTTCGGCGCCATGCTCCGATCGCCTTGGAAGGACCTCGAGTTCGTGAGCATGGAGAGCTTGTACATCGCCGACTTGACGAGGGACGTGAGGACGGTGGTGGAAGTCGTCAGGGAGGGAGTGGAGCAGAAGAAGTATGTGAGGAGTACTTGCGATAAGATTGTTGGGTCAGTCGACTGTTCTCTCCCTCGGCGACCTTGCGGACGAGACGGAGCTGACTCTCCTCCCTCCAACTTCGCAGACTCGTGCTGGCCAAGTTCACTCAGACGATCGTTCGCTGTCGACCGATAGCGCAGATTGGCGCCGAGCAGGTGAGCGCTCTCGTTGAGATCTCAGGCCTCGTCTCGAAGCTCATGCCTCTCCCTTGTTCTCTACCGCCAGATCCTCCTCGACCTCCAGTCGCTCAAGACATGTCTTCTCGGACTCGTCCAGGTTCCAGGAGACAGCGCACCTGTCCCCATGTCGTGCGCTTTCTTTAAGTCGCTCGCTTCCCTTCCCACCGCTGACGCTTCGCGCCTCCCACCCACAGCTACTCCCGCTACGTCTCGCGCAGCGTACTCAAGATCGACACCCTCCTCAAGGTCCTCATGACCTCCGAAGACCCGCCCGAGGAGTTCGTGCAGCACTACCTCCTCCTCGTCCCCTGCCAGTCCTTCTCCGACTTCCAAAAAGTCCTCGACCTCAAGGGCGTTCGTCGAGCCGAGCAGAACACCCTCCTCGACCTCTTCCTCGCACGGACATCCACCGCTACGGGGCTCTCGGACGACTCGTTCCTCACCTCCCTCGACATGGATCCGGTCGGCTCGGCGTCGGCTTCGGGCACCTCTCCTTCCTCGTCGGGCTTCAACTCGCCGTTACCAGGAGGAGGTGCGGGAGGGCTGTTCAGCGGGACGCTGTCGAGTCTGCCGATGCTACCGACGGGCAGTGGAGGAGCAGGACCGCTCGGCAGCGCTGGCGGAGTGCTCGGCGGTGGAAGCAGGTCTTCCACGCCTAGTCTTGGACCTGGGCGAGAAGGTGGTGAGAGGGGTAAAGAGGCGTTGGCCGAGTTCAAGAGGTTTGGAGCGAGGATTGGGATGGCTTCGAGGTTGTTCAGTAGCAGGGAGGGGTCGACTTAGAGATTCGGCGTTGGAGTGTCGAGCAGAGTCGTTGTCGTAATGTAGCAGCAGTCTTAGATATTACTCGACTTGAGCCCCTAGCGTTCTGTAGCTCAGTCTCCCTGCGAAGGCTTGGGACGAAAGGGGACTTGGGCGCCAGGTCGACTTCGCCGCCCCCGGTCGCTAGCTCGTTTCGCTCCTGCCTCATCTCGCTGCACCAATGCTACTGCTACCAAGGACTTTCGCTAGCTACATCGCTCTGGCCCTGCTCCCCTGCATCCTGGCCCAATCTGCAGGGACTACAGCTCCTTTGGTGGTGCGTCTCTCTCCCACTTCGCCGTCAGCCGGTTTAGCTGCTCGCTCTTCTTATATCGTCCTGCAACACGCGCTGACCGCGGGACCCTCGTCTCCAATAGTACACCTATAACCCTGCCGAATCCGCACCTTCTTCGCTCCTCAACGCCATCTCGACGGCTGGGGCTCCCGCGCGCTCCATCGACGCCAGCTCTGCGGGGGCAGATACAGCTACAGGACTGGTCTCGGCGTTCCCTACTACCGCTACAGTGGGAAGCATGAAGCCTCCCGATGTGACGAGTGCCGTTCAGTTCAGCTCGGCGGCTAGGTGAGCTCTCGCGCGGAGGGTTGTTGAAGGAGAGCGCTGACGTCTTGTCGTAATAGTGGAGAGATCTTCAGCACAGCTACGAGGGCACCTTACATTGCTAGTGGGACAATTGATACGTCGATGGCGTCCGGTGTGGTGGGAGCGACTTCAAAGGCTACGTCGGCGGGGGTCAAGGTCGCCGAGCTGCCTCTGGGGCTCGCTGTAGGGCTCGCAGTGACTTTGGTGGGGATGGTAGCGGGTGCTGGGTTCTGTTGGTAGTTATCTCGTGTGTATTTGAGCAGTACTTCGCCTTTCCCTGCCGTCCGAGTGAGCACAGTCGAGGGTTTTTGGATTATCACGGCGAAGACGAGCAGTACAGACCACACGTCGTCTTTTGAGGCTCCCGCTACTGCCTCCTGCTACTCCTGCTCACTCCTATCGGTCACACAAAGCACACTCATTCCATCATGCCGGCCTGTCGAAGCGAGAAGGTCAGCGCCGAGCTACGGAGACCGAGAAAGCGGCTAAGTCACCATCGCCTGCATCTGTCGCTCGTACACCAGCCGCAGTGTTCGCTGGACCGAATCGCTGGTCGACTGGGAGTCTGCTTCCGTCGAAGCTGCCGATGCAGGTATGGTCTCTCCTGCCTCTTCTAGTCTCGGCCGAGCGCTAACTCGGACCGCGTACTCTAGACAAGCTGCTGGAGAGGGGAGGTTGAGAAGGACGATGCTAGCTCGCACAGACACTCGCTTGATGTATTATACTGCTATGTATGCTTCATCGCTTGCTCACTAGGCGAGGAGAGAGGAATGGGAGGGAGACTCAGAGTTCGTCAGAGGGAGCAGCGCGAGCGAAGTCGGTCGAGTAGAGCTCTTTGCGGACCGTGCAGCGACGCAAGCTTGGGAATTCTGATCGGGTTGCAGAGGACGCCGGTTGTGTATCCCGTCTGCTTCTTTTAACATGGCGCGAGCGGCTAGCCTCGACTCCCGCCGACGGCGCCTAAAGAGCCCTACAGCTCGACTTGAGCTTTCGTCGCCTCCTCCCAGTACGAGTAGATCTGTAGCGTAGCGGAGAGAAGATCAGCGCTGAACGAAGGCACGTTGATGCCGCCGAGGCTCGACGTCTCGAGGAGGGGGAGGCTTGGGCTTGGAGGGGGAGGGCTCGAGAGCTGGGCGAGACTCACAATCGTCGTACAGAGTAGGATACCAGTTCCCGACCCGAGGGCGCCAATGAGGTCGGTCGTGACCGAGAGCAGGCCGATGACAGCTCCTCCGAAGACGGCGGCGGTGGGAACGACCCTCTTGAGCTCCTTGTACATGCTCTGCTCGTTCCTGCCAGCGATGACCATCTGCTGGTCCTTGAGCTGCTTGGCTACATCGCGAGGGCCGGATCCCGAAATCTCGATCCAAGTCTTGGAGAAGATGGCGCAGGCGGTAAGCATGAAGACGATGTAGACGGCGGTGTGGATAGGATCGGTGACGACCTCTTTGAGCGTGTGAGGAGGTGACATGTAGTAGGCGATTCCACCGCGAGCGAGAAGCTGCGCCGAATCCTCCATGGGCTGCGAAACGACGACGAAGATCAGCGATGGTCGGGTAGCGGTGTAGCGACATAACACACCTCCCAAACGCCGAGAAGACGGATGAAGAAGTTCTCGGGGAAGCGGTTGAAGAGCATCTGGGAGACGATGAAGACGTTGGAGGTCAAGGCCGACTCGAGCATGATGGGCATGTTGCTGTAGGGTAGAGGGGGTCAGCTCGGGCTACTCCAACACACCGCTACACTGCAAACTCGCCTGGTGTAGAAGAGCTTGACGGGGTAGGTGCCGCGCTGTCCACGGAAGCGGTTGCTCTTGACGGGGATCTCGACGCGGAAGCCCTGGAGGTAGATGACGAGGGCGAAGACGGCGATGGTGGCGATGAGGTTCATCACGTTGGGGAGCCTCTCGCGGTAGAAGGCCTCCTTGAGAGCGCGCGACTTGTCGTTCCAGGTGAAGAGAAGGTGGAACAGGGCGATGAGGGCACCCTCGAACTCGGGTCCTCGGCCAGTGTTGACGGTAGTAGGCGAGAAGGCCTTCCAGACGATCGACTCGCAAATGTTGGTGGCGATGAAGAGGTTGATTCCCGAGCCGAGTCCGTAGCCTTTCTGGAGGAGCTCGTCGAGGAGGATGACAATGAGGGCGGCGACAACGAGCTGGACGATAAGGAGGAGGCAGACTCCAGCTCCGAGGTCCGAGGGTTGTCCGTAGAGTCCAGTGAGGACGTAGACGGTGGCCGTTCCAAAGGAGATGAGGAGCGCGAGGACTACGAATTATAATACCAAGGGTCAGCAATGGAGCTCGGGCTGCTGGCCAGTATCCACAGAGACTTGTAGTATGCTACTCACGCTTCTGAGCACCGGCGAACAAAGCCCTATCCTCCTTGAGGGTGAAGTCGACGTCGATGAATCCCGCACCCTGAAGGAGCTGGATGATCATGCCAGAGGTGATGATGGGGGTGATTCCGAGCTCCATGAGGGTACCACGGTTGGAAGCGAGAATGACACGCATCCAGTACAGCGGGTCTGTACGATTTGAGCATCAGCCGAGGCTCAAAGGGGGCCGGCGGGGGCCACGTCGAGGCATCGCGGCGTGACTGCTACTCACCGGACGAGTCGGACGAGACGATGCCGTAGAGTGGGATTTGCGAGCATACGAGGAAGACGAGGAGCGTCACGGCGGTCCATCCGACCTGTAGAAGGAGCGAGGTGAGCGAGGAGCCGTGGAAGGTTGCCAGCGCGACGAGAGGCTTACCTTGTTGTTGAAGGGGATCTGAAAGCGAGATAGATCAGCTTGAGCTTTGTCTGTATCGGTCTGGAGCACTCACCTTGCGATCAGGAGCCGACACCTCTGGGAGGATGGGCAAGAAGGGCCGGACGAGGTTGAGGAACCTGAAGCCGCTCATGATGGACTATACGAGGGCCTAGTAGACGAGGGGAGCTGTTGAACGAGTGCTTGTACAAGCGAAGCCTCTCCTCTGCTGTTGAATCGACGAGGTGAGAAAGAGACGAGGGAATTGGGAGAGGGAGAGCCTGGGAGCTCGACGCGCGCTCAGGCTCAGGTAGCGGGAGCCGAAATCAAGCCTTCCCGTGTGTGTCTTAGCAGAGGGAGGAGCTCTGGGTGAGTAGTCAAGTGATTGCTACCATACTGGTGTTTCTGCCGCGCTTGCTATCTCCCTCTTGCCCCTCTTCCATTCGCCGAGCTCCTCAAAGCTTCCTCCGCACGCTCAGCGCCGACGTGGCTGGCTGAGAAAGCTGCAGGGTCGCCCTGGAGACTTTTCGATACTGGAATGTTTCCTGCCGAGACGGACGGACTCGCTCACGGACCCTACAGGGCAACCTCGGCGCAAGCCTGCTCTCCCTTTCTTCTCCTCTCGGCGAAGCTTGCGTGAGCCTCAGATCGTACGTGAAGAGCTGCAGAGGTGCTCAGGGTGTAGCGCATTCCTCGTAGCCCCCCGCCGTGATGTGGCTCGCCATACAGTGTCGAGAAGGGAGCTCGGAAGCTCCCGAAGCGCTTCGGTCGGACGTGAAGTGGCTCGGAAGGGAACCTTTCTCTCACTCTCAGCCTCTCCGCGCAATACGTCCCCTGCTGCTCATATATCTCTGCGCTGATTGCACCGGTACAATGCTGCAGATGACACCGCTCGAGCCACAGACGAGCGGAGAGGAAAAGGGGAGGCGAGCGAGCCGAGACAAACTGACTACGCCCAGCTGGCTGTGACCGTCCGAGCGCCACAGGCGCGAGTCTTGAGGACCCGGTTAGAGCCAGACCTGTGCAACGGAAGAGGCTGTGATTAGCGAGGACCTCTTTAGGCCAGACTTCAACGACTCACTCCCACTGCACGACGTTTGCCGTGCTCGAGCCGTTGACCTTGACAAACTTGTACTCGATAGTAGAGGAAGCAGGAAGATTGAATGTACCGCTCCAGACGGCGGTTTGGGCGCCGGATGTAGGTCGAGTGAGAGCGACGCCAGCCGTCCACGAGCCGAGCGCCGAGACGGAGCCTACGACGAAGACGTTCTACACGAGAGCGAGAGAGAAGTCAGCAGGGAGCTACGAAACGTTTCAAGCACTACAGGAGGACCCTTACCTCGCCATAGGTGGTGCTGACTGTCTCCTTGAAGGTGACCGAAACCGTACTCGCTGTCGATGAAGCAGCGCTGGAGGTCGTAGCTGAGGTTCCGCCGGTGGGACCGGAGGTAGTGCTTGCCGAGTTGGACCCGGTGTAGAACGCTACGGAGCCATACGCGGGGACCTTGACGGTGAAGGATCCGGCCGAGACGGTAATCTTGGAGGCGCATCCACCTGAAGAGGTGCAGATTGTGGTGAGTGGGAGGTCGGCCCGCTCAATGCCGTCACTTGAGTGACTCACTGGTGATCTCGCAGTCTGCGGAAGACAGGGGAGGGTCAGCTTCGGCGTCTCGGAGCGAACCTCGGCGACGGCGAGTCGACTCACAGGTTCCATCCGCGACGTCGGTGTCGAGCTTAGCTTCCCAGCTCGAGCTCTCGAAGTTGATGGCGACGTGACCAATGGAGCCACGGCCAAAAGAGATGCGGTTGTTGCCGGAAGCGAGCGAGTTTGTGACAGCAGCATCGCCGACGGCGTTGTGGAACCTGTGCAGGCGAGGAGGGTCAGCTTTGTACACCATAATGCGGCGGGAGATAAGACTTGGAGATGACTCACTTCACCATGGCACTGACCGGGTCCCATCGCTGCTCGCAGCGCCAGTTATTCGAGTTGCAAGTTACGGGAAGAGCCTTGCCGCTCGAGTCGAGAGGCGCTCCAGCTCCAAAGTTGGTGAAGTTGTAGCCCGAGTGAATGGTGGGCTGCCCATAAGGCTGGGCGAGGAGGAAGACCGAAGCGAGGGTGTAGGCGTTGTTCGGCGAAGACCACTTGAGCGTCGTTCCGTCAGTGCGCTCGGTATCGTGGTTGGCCACGAATACGACCGCCGCCTTGCTGCCGACCTGAACCGAACCATCGTAGTCAGCTTGGGAGAGGAGGTCACCCGAGACCCTGTGAGTGGCGGCGAGCGAACGCACCCAAGACGATTTAGGCCACGAGAGCAGGTCCTTGATGCCATTTCCCTTGACGAAGGCCGACACCAGTCCGTAGTGGAAGGCGAATTCGTGGACACCACCGATCTGTCAAGAAAGTCAGCCGGTTGCCTTCCAGCTGTCCAAAAAGACCCAGGCGCACCGAGCTGTACATGTTGGCCGTAACGGGTTGGGAAGAGTCGCTGTTCACCTCCTGGGCAAGCAGCGGCTTCGAGTCGAGCCGATCAATGATAGACTTTAAATTATCGGGACGAATACTCTTCGCAGCATCGAGACGGAAGCCTGCGACGCCGAGGCTGAGGAGACCGTTGAGGTAGGCGGCCTCTGTGGATTGGCGATGAGCTCGGCGCTTACAGTCGGCGAGAGAGAGAGACTCACGAGCGACCTGTACGGTAGTGCTCTCACTCTTGAGGTCTTCGAGATTAGAGAGCTGGCAGTTGTAGACCGACGTAGCGTTGCTGTCACGGTGGACGGTCAGCACCGAGCAGGTGCAAGCTCGCCTTGACCACGAGGAGGCTCGACTCACTACCAGTCGATGTCGCAAACAGGCCAGTGGAAGTCATCGCGAGTGAATGGAACAGCAGGGTAGTCGTACTCCGAGTATTTCTGCGATGTTCGAGAGTAAGTCGGTGTTCGGCGACGAGAGAGGCGGAGCTCACACTGCCGCCAGTGCCGGTACCGGAACCCTTGGAGGCCACTAGAGAAGGCATATGTCAGTCAGTAGACTCGGGGGTTGTACTATTGGCAAGGAGATCTCACTGTGGTTGAGGACGGCATCGACGATGATCTGCACGCCGGCCTCGGCGCAAGTCTTGACCATCGCTTCGAACTGCTTTCGGGTCCCGCGCTTCGACTCAAGCTTGTAGGATACGGGTTGGTAGTCAGTATACCATGCATCTCCGCGAATGTGCTCTTGAGGCGGGGAGACCTGTCGAGAAGCGAGAGATCAGCGAGGCTGCGGTTCAACGGAGATGGGTCAGACGCGCACCTGAGCGTATCTGAAGCCTTGAGGTCCGAGCCAGTCGGTGCACTCTGTAGCAACCGAGTCCTATCGCCGACGAAAGGCAAGGTGAGCTCAGGATGTAACGGCGGCGCAGCGATCGAAACTTACCCAGCTGTATTCGAACAGAGCAACGATCACATCCGACGAGCTGCTACTCCTCTTCTGAGCATGAGGGTGAAGTGCGTGAGGGTGAGGAAAGGTGGCAGCGCAGAGGGGAGCAGCAGCCACCGCCGCCAGGGCGAGAGGGAAAGCGAGCATTGGTGTGGTAGGAAGGCAAGAGACGAGGTGACTGCTCTTTCGATGCAGCGAGCTTCCTATACCCGGCCGGAGATGATCAGGCGCCAGGAGAGCGGCACGAGAAGCAGGAGGCAAGGGCTGTCGTCCGAGAAGGCCGAAGCTCGTCCGCCGTTTCAACTCGACATGTTTCGCTGTAGACGATCAGGTCTCGAGTCGCAGAGACGAGCTGAGATGCGAGTGAATATAAAGTTGCGAGAGGAGGTATCAGAAACGACTAGTCAAACCTAACCCGCCTTCCTTGCCCACATTACCGACCTCCCATCCTGTACGGCTGGCCTCCCGCACTCACTGACAACAGCCTACACCCTTCATGCCACAGACGACCGTCCCTCCCAATCACAATTCCCCTCGGAGGCGCCAAGACTGGCTGAGGCGCGAACGCCGACTCCAGCTCGGGCCAGTCGACCTCCTTGCCCTTCAATGACGGCCGCTTCTTCATCCTCGGTCGTCCAGTCATGCCCATCGTCTTGACGACCATATCAACCGAGGCCGAGCGTGTCATCGGGGGCGAGCCCTGGCCTTGCGGACCCCAGACGGGCTGAGCGCAATCCTCGCAACACTCGCCTCCGGCGCGCCATCCTTTCTCGCGCTCGACCTTGAGGACCTCGACGTGCTCGAAGAGGTCCTGCGACGAAATCTTGGACGTGAGGGAGAGTAGGTCGCCTTCAAAGACGTAGGTGTCGAGCATTGAGGTGACGATGGCCTTGAACTCGGCGTAAGAGCGGTCGGCGGCGGGGGAGCGGGCGTTGGACTCGATGAGGCGGCGGACAAGGTTGGGGAATGAGACCTCGCGACTCGACGTGGTGGATACGAGCGAGGAGAGGGCGGTGGGGATGAGGGAGGAGAGGGCGTCCGAGGCGCGAAGTGAGAGAGGTTGCGGCTCGTCGGGGTCGTGGAAGATGATGGAGGCGCCAGATGTACGGCGATGGGAAGAGGAGCGGTCGGAAGGGCGAGGAGGAGCGGGAGCGATGGCGCGAACGGCTCGAACCGTGGAGACAAGCGAGGCGAGTAGTCGGAACCAGAGGTCCTCGCCCGACATATTCTGGCTGCGTTCCGGTCCCGAGCTCCTCTTGACGCAGATCTGAACGGCGACCTTGGCGATGGCGGTGATTTGGTCGAGTACAGCGTCTGCTGGTGCGGTGGCCTCCCTCCTGGCGAAGCCTCGCTCGCTCCGCTCTTCATCGTCCTCCTCGTCACCTTCCTCTTCCAGCAACTCCTCCTGCTCCCGGTGCAGCAGCTTCTCCAACAGGAGATCCGTCCTCGACTCGAGCGTCTCGTCCACTCGATCCAACGCCGCTTTGGTCTCTCCCTTGCGATCCATCGCCCATACCAGCGCGTCGTAGACCTCGGCCTCGTCGCAAATCTTGAGAGCTTCTTGGTCGTTGGCGAGTCCGGCGCTATCGGCGTCGAGGTAGCGAATGACGTGTTCAGGCTCGTGGGTGCAGAGGAGGGAGAGATACTGGAGGCGTTGAGGGGTGTCGACGCGAGCCGAGGGGGCGCGATCCTTGGACGGCGCCGAGGTCGAGGACAGGTCGGCGGAGAAGGCGGGTTCGAGAAGGCATCGGAGGTAGGCGAATTGTCGCCATGCGGATGATGAGAGCTGTTTGATGACCTCGGCGTGGTGGGAAGGGAGGTAGATGTCCACGAGCTCGGCGGTCTGCTGAAGGCCAGCCTCGTCGGCTTGGACGAGGGCGGGGACAGCCTCGAGGATGGTCTGCGCCAGCTCCTCCTTCTGCTGCTCGCCCGCTTTGACCGCCAGCTTGAGCGTCTCGCGCAGGAAGGCAAAGACGTCGGCGCCGACGTCGGGGTCGCGAAGGTAGGTGGAGGCGAGGGCAGCCCAGCGACGCTCGCCGCGGTAGATGGACCGGAGGATGCGGAAGAATCCTGCCCGTTCAAAGAGGGCGATGATGGCGTCGCTGTCGACGGGGGTGTAGGAGGAGAGGAGGTACTCGGCGGCGAGCTGACGGTCGTCCGTAGTGCTTTGATCCGAATCCTCCGCGAGGCCTACGAGGATGCGGTGCAGAACCTCAGGACGAAGGGAGATGTACTGAGGATACTTGGGAAGATTGCGAGCGACGAAGATGTGGAGGAAGGTGCGGTCGACGGGGGAGAAGGCGTCCATGGGCGAGGAGGCGGAGCCCATAACTTCGAGGAGGAGGTCGACGACGCGTTGCCGGTCGACGGTCTTGCCAGGTGTGTCGTCGTCGAGGTACGACTCTTCGAAGGCGAGGTCGAGGGAGTCGAGAGTGGCCTCGGCGTCGAAGTGAAGGAGAAGTCGGAGGTAGGGGTAGGGCGCCTCGTCGCCACCGTCCTCGTCGGATGTGAGGACGGGCTGACCTCCTCGTTCTGGCCAGCTGAGGGTCGAGCCAGAGAAGAGGAAGGCGTAGATGGCATCACGAGCCTTGAGGCCCTCTTCGTACGGCAGCGGCTCCTTGCTCGGGTAGGAGAGGCCCGTCAGCGCCTGGGAGAGGTAGGCGAAGACCTTGTAGGCATCCGGTACCATCCCCTCGACGTCCTGAGCTGCAGGCGACGCTCCCTCGTCCACGTCCGATCCCTCGTCGTCGCCTATCCGCCGCGGTCGTCGCCGCCGATCCCGTTGAATCTTGTGGATGAGGGCGAGGAGCTCGACGAGAGGGGCGACAAAGTCGTGCATCGACCGAGTGTAGACGTAGATGAGGGCGTCGTAGAGCTTCTCCCGCTGGCACAGCTTGAGCGCCTGGTTGATGTCGATGTACTCAGGGTCCACATGCCAGATGATACGCTGAGCGGCCTCGTATTGGCCTCGCTCCTCGTGGATGGCGATGAGGCGCTGGCTGACGCTAGGTGGAAGGGCGTGCACCGAGCCCGAGAGGACGAAGGGCTCGATGCGCTCGAGGAAGATACCCTCGATGCCGTTCTGCTCGTACCTCTCGTAGAGGTCGTCGAAGAGCCAGTCGACGTCGCCCGTTGCGAGGCAGGCGCGCACGCAGGTACCGACGAGTCCTTCAAAAAGCGCCTGCATCGTTGCCGCATCGCTGTGGCTGCCGTCGCGAAGTCGATCCTCCGAGAAAACGAACTCGAGCGAGGCGCCGAGAATCTCGCGGAGCTTGGGCTCGACGATATCTCTGCGCTCGATAGGGTCTTCGGGGAGGGCGATGGTGCTGGCATCGACTTGGCCGAGGAGGTACGAGGTGGTGACTTCGATAGCGTCGAGGATCGTGCCGGGCTGCATGAGGGCGAGGATGCGGTCGGCCCAGGAGAGGATGGCGCCGACTCGGATGTCGGCGAGGGTCTGTAGGAGCAAGAGATCAGTAGGGATGAGGGGGATAGAGAATAGCTGAACCTACGAGGAGGAAGAGCTTCTTCTTGTGGGTGACGAAGCTGGCGGAGTAGGAGAGTGACTCCGTGCTCGGTCGCGAGGCGTCGAAGGCGGAGGAGTAGTAGTCGTGCGAGACGACGCCATGAAGATCGTTCGAGTCCCTTCCTATTCGTTCGCGAGTAACGATGTCGAGGACGTCGACGTGGTGAGCGGTCAAGACGAAGATGATCTGCGAAGGGGTCAGCTATGTTCCACTCGTCCACCCTTTTCGACTCACCCTCGAGTTGAACCATCTCAGACCGAGAACCTGATGATCGCACACCCATCCTTCTCCTTCCGCAAACTCGACATCGACTCCCTTCTCCGCCGACTTAACATCCTTCCTCAGCCTCACCAGCCGAACTCGCCGACCCCAAGCAAACGCCAGCATGGGATCATCTCCTTCCACCGCCGCCTTCTCCTTCGGTGTGATGGGTGATACACCATCCTTTGCGACGCTCGGCCACCAGCTCAGCACTCCATTGCGCGAGTACTCCGAGCCCGTTCCGCCGGGTGTCTCGATGCCGTCCTTTGCTGGCGTTGCGCGCCACCAGGTTCGAGGAGTAGGCTTGAGGCCGACGACGACGAGTTTGGTGGGAGTGAGGAGGGCGACGAGGGAGTGAGTGTCGCTAGAGTGGTGTGCTGGGCCGAGGGGAAGGGGAGCCATGTCGAGAATCGTCGAGGGCTTTTTGGCTTTGGCCGCTTTGGCGTCGCCGTTGAGAGCAGTAGCGTCGAGGGTGGTAGTGGTACTGGGAGTTTGGGAAGCGGAGAGAGGGTCGGGGTAACGGCCGAGCATGCGAATAATGTCGGTTGAAGCGAGCATGAGGACCTTGCCGAGCGAGTGGTAGAAGGCGAGGCCCGTGTCGTCCGAAGATACGATGGCGGTATGTCGTGCGCCGATGAAGCCGAGATGTAGGATGCGCGATCCAGCGAGATGGCCCTCCTTGCGACCGGTGAGGACGAGTTGGAGGGTGGTCGGAGGGACGGAGCGGGTGGGCTTTGTAGGTTGGAGCAGAGCGTAGAGGTGGATGGCGCCGAGAGCATGGCCCACTGCGACAAAGGTATGGTCCTGCGAGATGGCGACGGCTGTGACTGGGCCAGCTTCCTTGGCTGTGAAGGAGTCGCGGTCAGCTTCAGCTGCTCGGCGATTTCGTTCCTCACGCACCAATGGCCTCCGTTCCGCACACGCATCGCAGGTTCTGCCCGAAGTCAAACACCATGACCCAGCCTTTGCTCGTCCCCACTGCTACAACTCCGCTCACTGCCATCACCGTCGGTACTCCCAGCAATCCCGCCTGCGTCGCGCTCGCCGAGGTGAAGCCGACGCCGCCCTTCGATATTGGCGGATAGATTCGAGTCGACAAGCGCCGTAGTGTAGACCATTTGAAGGTGTCGGATGGAGGTCTGCCGGCGTCGGTCGCGGCGGGCGAGGAGGGGGKGGGGGKGAGAAGGTCGGAGGACCCTGGCGGGAGGTCGAAGAGGTTCGAGGTGGAGGAGCGGCGGGAGGCGAGGTCGAAGCCCGATGTCCCCGGCGAATCTGCTGGGTGTTCGAGTGCAGTAGAGTAGGAGGAGTTGGAGACGAAGCGGTGCTGCTGCGTCGAGATGGAGCGCAAGCGCGAAATTTGAGGGTGATAGGAAGGGCGGCGCGGTGAGCCCGTAAGCTGATACTGGTGAGAGTTTGTGGTGGATGGCAGGCCGGGGAAGGTGTCGTTGGAAGGCGTCGAGCGAGCCGATTGCGAAGGAGAGGCCTGTCGGACCACAACAAAGGTCAGCCGAGACGACGGGATGAGAGGCTACAGCGAGCGTACTGGTACTGGAGGAACATGAGCGAATGTACCGTTGGGCAGCGACGGCGCCTCTAGCGGTGCAGCGGGCGCGCTGGGCTGCTCCTCAGCCGGCTCGTGGCTGCTTCCGAGCAGCTCGGCCAGCTGTTGGCCGTAAGCTTCGTCCTTCTCCTCCTCTGGCCGCTCGACATCGACTCCCGAGTAGACAAACTCGCCGAACCCATCCTCTTCCTCTTCCTCCTCGTCGTCGCCCTCGCCCAGCACTTGATCCAGCTGCGTCGAGTAGTCGTGTGTCGCTTGCTCCTCCTCCTCTTCCCTGAACGGCGAGGCGATTAATAGAGGAGGAGATGAAGGTGCAGAAAGCTCTTCGTCCATCTGGTTCAAGCTCGTGAGTCGAATCAGCGCATCACCGGCGCAGGCAAGGTGAGAGTGAGAGAGCAAGGGGTGCCGGCGCTCTCGGCCGCTGAGGTGGGTGTCGCGGTATGCTACTTTGGGGGAGTTCTAATTCTTGGGTGATTGCGGAATCATAATGGTGCAGCTCACTTCTCAACATTTCAGCTGGGCATTGAAGCCCACGCTCGGCCTTCGCAACCATCGCCGAGTTGCCTCGATGCTTGTAGGAAAGTAGGGGCATCTCCTAGCTCTCCTGCAGGTATATTGTACCTAGTGTAGAAGATGTCGGCTCTAAACGCCGACTAAATTACTGCTTGCCGGCCTTGACAAAGCTTCGGAGATCGTACTCTGCTCCTCCCTGCTCCTTCTTGGCAACTCCAAGCTCCGTCACAATACCAGCGATGAGGCTAGCAGGGGTGACATCGAACGCAGGGTTCCACGCCCTCGTGTTGGGAGGAGTGACCAACACGGTGGCCACCTCGACCTCTTCTCCCTCCTTCGCCGGCTCAATCTTGCCTCCACTCTTGATCATCTCGTTGACCTCGACGACGCGACCGCGAACGGTGCAAGCCTCCCAGGATGGTCGCTGCTCAATGACGATGGAGCGGCCAGAGTCCATGGCCAGGTCGAGCGTGGTGACGGGAGCGGCGACGAGGACGGGGATGGGAGGGTTGGGAGAGAAGGGGTGGGGTGAGGAGCAGAGGAGGGAGATCTGGTAAGTCGAGATCTTGTTGGCCGTGTCTCCGTTAGCGGCGATGCTATGGATCGACCAGGAGAGGGTCAGCTCGGCGCTCGGCGAAAGGGAGGGGAGAGCAGGGGAGCTCACCGGTCGGCTCCAGCAACAAAGAGGTGGACCCTCTTCTCAGCAATCAGAGCTCCGATGGCAGTGTCGCACACCATCGTGTTCTCAATACCCAGGGAAGCGAGCTCCATGCTGGTCAACCGAGCTCCCTGCTGGTAAGGGCCGGTCTGCGCGTAATAGGCGTGCTCGAGGCGTCCCATGTGGTGCAGCGAGGTGATCACGCCGAGGGCAGTTCCGTAGGCCTGTTGCGAAGGAATGTAGGTGAGCAGAAGCGAGAGCTGAGAAGCGACGCGAGCACGAACCGAGGTAGCGAGCGAGCCGGTATTGCAGACCTTGAGGAAGGGCAGGGGTCAGCTCTGGTATCGAAGTACACCTCATCAAAGCACTCACAGTCAACACGGTGATCTTCTCGCCCTTCTCAATCGTCCCTTCGCGCTCGAGCTTCTCCAGGATCCACTTCGCGCCATTGTCGCCGATAGCAACGTTGCGCTCCCTGTCCTCGTCCCAGACACCAACAGCGACATCCACTACCTTCCTCGCCAGCTGCTCCCCCGTGGCTCCACCCTCTGTAGCCTGCTTGGCAGCACTTTCTATCCGCGAAAGCGCCTCGAGCAAGTTGACGGCGGTCGGGCGCGAAGTGAGGAGGTAGGCGGTTTGCTTGAGCAGCAAGGAGAGGAGCGCTGTAGCTGATTGGAGCGACTCGGCGGGGAAGGCGGGCGAGGATTTGCCCGAGAGGAGCGTGAGGAGCTCGGAAGCGATCCCTAGCGAGGCGAGAGAAGCGATGGCGGGAGCTCCACGGATCTGTAGGTGTACAGGGTGAGCTGTAGGATGCCATTTGAGAGCTATACAGACCCCACCTTCATGCTCTTGATGGCAGCGAAAGCCTCATCGATGGTAGAGACCTCTTCCCAGCGGACCGTATGCGGCAGCTGGAGCTGGTCGACGATTTCGACGCTCTGCGCCTGCTCAAAGGTACGTCCGCCAGTGATACGGAATGCGGTAAGAGGAGTTGCTGCTGCCATCCTTGCGATTCGAGACGAGGTGTGAAGAGCGAGCAAGATGAGGCGGAAGGGAGACCTGCGAAACGGCCGCTCGCTCGACTGTTCAAGCGCCAACACGTGCTGACAAGGGGCTGCTGTAGTCTGAGCGAGGAG
>BCKL01000004.1:858021-887983 GCA_001600635.1 Leucosporidium creatinivorum | reverse complement strand
TCAATCGCTCTCGGCGAAGGCCACCTCCCCGCCGAGCCACTGCTCTACCGTCACTCCAGTCTCTCCCTTGACCTTTTTCAGCACATAGCGTTCCAGATCGTAGTTGGCGTACATGGCCTGCAGTCGAGAGAGCCACATAGTTAGCTCCGAGTCAGGAAAACCAGCCCTCGGCGGACTCACCACCGCGAACCTCATCGCTTCAACGTGCTTCGGACCCGAGGTAGCCTTGATGGCATGTGCGCGAGACATCCAAATGCAGGTAGCAAGGTTGGAGCCGTACGAATTGGGCGCGCCGTACCAATAGGCGAGGAGGCCGCCCGCCTGTGAACAACCGGAGGAGGGTCAGCGCCGAGAAGGGTTCGGAGTAGGCAGAGAAGGTACATACCGACACTGCCTCTTCGTGAGCAAGTCGATCCGCCTCGTAGAGGTCTCGGGAAGGAGAGTCGGCTGCTCGAGTGGACCGGAACGCGACGATGTACCTGCGAAGGAGGGGCAAGCCGGCGCGAGAGTCAGCTCGGCGTAGAGGCAGCTTGATGTCACAGTACACACCACTCTCGCTCCACTTCTTCCGGTAGTCTCAACTCGGAAAAGTTGAAGGCCTCGGCGTAGTCGTCGTAGGCATAGTTGGGCATCGTCGGCTTGAAGGCGTGCAGGGCGTGGTGCAGAGCGATGGAAGCGGCGTCCACAGTAGGTAGGCGACTGGTGGTGTATCCTACTGGGTACTGCTCCGCTCGGAGTGGTGTCGCAGGAGGTGTCGACGCTGGCAAAAGCGAGAGAAGGGGAGGGAGGTAAAGAAGGTCGGCCGAGGGCGTTCTGCGCAGATCCGGCAGGTCGGTGGGAGCTCGAGGTGGTGCTGGCTGACGAGCGCGAGTGGTCGCTGCCTTGAAGGAGAATGGACAACCGCTCGGAGCTGCCAACTTGCTGGATCCGCTCGGAGAAGACGAGGAGAAGGGGCAGCTAGAAGAAGAGCTTTGCGAAGGGCCGGCGACGAGGGCGGTGGACATGACGAGGTGCAGAATCCGAGGTGAGGCAGCAGGACAAGGAGAGAAACTAGCTGTCAGGTGTGGGGAGGCGTCCGTCCGTAGGATGATGAGCGCCAGCCAGCCGAGCACGCCGAAGGCTGGCAGGGTGGCGTGCGAAAGGTTTGAGCTCGTCGAGATCACGTGATGTTCAACTACAGAGGCTCCTATTTTTGTAGTGAGCTGTTCTGTAGCTCAGCTGTTCGAGATTCCGATCAAACTCGCTCTTTTGTAGCTGACTGCACTGAGCAGTCTGCCATCGCCGAAGCTCGAACGCCGAGCCTCGTCAGGCGCTTAACCGAGTTGCGTCGCTCTTTCGCTCTTACTTGTCACTACCTACTCGACTACAGCCATGCCAGCAGCACCAGACTATTGCCTCGCAGTCAACTGTGGCTCCTCATCCATCAAGTTCAAGCTGTACCAAGCTCACTCTCACCGAGTCGTCCTTGCCGGCTCCGCCTCCAACGTGCAAGGCTCGTCGCCGGCCAAATTCGCCTTCAAGCATGTATCGCAGCAGGAGCAGGACTCTGGCAAGCTTTCGGAGGAGGTCAAGCGCGAGCTCGACTCGTCTACATCATATCAGGACGTGTTTGAGGAGATCCTGCGAGACGTCACCAGCGACGAGGTGTTGGGCAAAGGCGGCAAGGACCGAGTCCAAGTGATTACGCATCGCATCGTGCATGGAGGTACAGCCAAGGATCCTGTAGTGATCAAGCATGGCGACAAGAGCGAGCAGGAGACGTTGAAGCGGATGGACGAGGTGTCGGATTTCGCTCCTCTGCACGTGAGTTGGAGTGTTGCAGGTCTGTGATATAACTTCAGTGATCCTACTGACCCTCCTACAATCAACTAGAACCACCACGCGATGCTGATCGTCAAGACTTGCCTCGAATCACTCCCTTCGGCGACCTCTGTCCTCTGCTTCGACACGCTCTTCCACACGACGATCCCTTCCTTCCGCACCACCTACGCCATCTCTACTCCCGAGCACGACACGCCCGTACCGCTCGTTCGTTACGGATTCCACGGCCTCAGCTACGCCTCAATCCTCAAGCAGATGAGCGAAGAGCTCAGCATCCCGGCGAAGGAGGTCAACTTGGTCGTGGCGCACCTCGGCAGTGGTGGGAGTTGTTGCTTGATCCAAGGTGGAGAGAGTAGGAATACGTCGATGGGATTGACGCCTCTCGAGGGTGAGTAGCTGCAGTGGGAGCGTTCGGCCGAAGCTGGAGCTGATTCGTCGTACTCGCTCCCCACAGGGCTCCCTGGAGGAACTCGCTCTGGATCGCTCGACGCCTCCCTCATCTTCCACCACACACCCGACTGCTCCGAGACGGTCGAGTGGTCTGGTCGACCCATCTCCAAGGCCGAGTTTGTCTTGAACAAGGAGAGCGGCTTCAAGGGTGAGTCTCACTGCTCTACTGGCGCTGCAGCTGCTGATACTGAGTGACTACCGCAGCCCTCACCGGATCGACCGATTTTGGAGAGATCATTCAGCGCGCCTTCCCAGATTCGCCTTCCTCGTCGCCGAGCAAGGAGCAAGAGACCGCCCTCCTGACCTACAACCTCTACCTTGACCGACTACTCGGCTTCCTCTCCAGCTACATCTCGACCCTACTCTCCTCCACCGCACCTCACAACAAGCTGCATGGTCTCGTCTTCTCGGGCGGCATTGGAGAGCATTCGRCGCGCCTGCGCAGGGATGTCCTGGAGCACTTCCGTTGGGTCGAGGAGCTCGCAGGAAGTCAGGGAGGAGTCGACGAGMAGGTGAACGGGGAGGGGAAGGGCAGAAGGAGGATCACCAAGGAAGGGAGCAGGATCTCGGGWTGGGTCGTCGAAACGGATGAGGAGCTCGAGTGTGTCCAGCTGGCGGTTGCAGCTGCTGGGCTATAGAAGTAGTGAAAAGGGTTGCTTTAGTATCTGTAGCTCACCGAATCGCAAATCGAGCCTTCTCGAGCACCGAGAAGTCCTTCTAACCTYGACCGCTTCGCCTCCCTCGCTCCTTGCTCTCCTCCCACTCGTTTGCCACCCAATCTCGCCTCGCAATGAATCGTCTCGAAGCCGAGATTAAAGCGCTCACGCTCTCAGCAGGTCAAACGTCGATTCGTAAGCATGCTGTCCCTGCCCCCTACCGACCTGCAGAAAGAGCTGACTCGAAACGATCTCTCATCTTCTCAACAGCGCTCGCCGCTCGTCAGCCTCCTGGGACGCTCGGGCGCAAGATCAAGCTACGCGCCAACACTTACGCGCTCAGGATCAAGCCTGTGACTCTCACACACTACGATATCGACATCAAAGCCATAAGGACTCGCCCCGGAGCGCCCGCTCGTCCTACGCCGCGAGTGCTCTGCACCCAAGTCTGGGACAAGTTCGTCGAGGACAAGCAGCAGGAGATGCCCAAGCTCGTCTCCACCGCCTTTGATGGAGTCAAGAACGCCTTCAGCCTCGGCAAGCTCTTCACCGAGGACAGCGCGACCTTTGACGTCGAGCTCGAGCCCGAGACTCCGACTCGCTCGGCTCCCACCTTCAAGATCACCCTCAGCGTCGCCGCTCAGATCGACCTCTCCATTCTCGACGAGTTCACCAAGGCTACGAGAGCTGGCTCGGTCTCAGCAGACGCGGCGGCGACGGCCATCATGGGCCTCGACATTCTGCTTCGCCACGACGCTGCGCGGAAGAAGGGGGTCATCCTCGGTGCTAGTGGAAGGAAGGTGTTTGAGGAGCTCACTGGAAGCACCAGTCTTGGAGGAGGCGCGATCATGTTGAAGGGCTTCTTCAGGTGAGCTCGTCATCCGCTCGGCGATGGCTCGCGCTCTCCTCGTCTCGCCCACGCTCACTCTACGCTTCCTTCCCGTCGCTCCCAGGTCCATCCGCCCCACCACTACCGGCATGGTCGTCAACCTCGACACCGCCTACTCACCCTACCTCATCTCGGGCAAGCTCCTCGCCGTCAGCTCGACCATCGTCGGCCGTCCTCAGCCTGGAAGTGGTGCACCTGCTACGAGGGGAGGTAGGGGTGGACGAGGAGGGAGGGGAGGCAGGGGAGGAGCGGTAATGGGAGGCGGAGGACAGCAGGTTCGCGAGTTCTCTCGGCCCGAGCTTCACGAGCTCAAGAGGAAGCTCAAGGGCGCCAAAGTCCGCGTCCTGCATCGGTGAGTCCTCGCTCTCATCTCTACAACGGACTGAGATGCCTCGGCGACCTATGCTGTCCTCTACCCTCGCCCTACAGTTCCGATCGTCGCGCCTTTCGCATCGTCGGCTTTGGCGCTCCCTCGGGCTCGCACGTCGTCACCATCTCCAAGAAGGGCGCCAAGTCGAGCAAACCCAAGCCAACTCCGACTGAGCGCGCCGAGCGTGCTGCTGCAGGACTCCCTCCTCCGCCTACGCCCGCGCCCGCCCCTCAAGAGAGCCTCACCGTCGCCGAGTACTTCAAGAAGACGTACCCCGCCGTGCAGGTCAACCCAGTGAGTAAAGCGAGCTTGGTCGAGTGTTCTACACTGACTGATACTCTCTGCAGGCTCTTCAATGCGTCGAGCTTCAAGGCGGCAGCTTCGTTCCGATTGAGGCCCTCGAGGTGAGCTTTGGCATCTCGACCTCGAACATAGGGCTGACCCGCCGCGCCCATAGCTCCTCGCCGGCAACGCGCACCCCAACACGGCTCTCAACGCGCAACAGGCGACCACCATGATCAACGTCGCCGCCAAACCTCCCGCCGTTCGCATGGCCGAGATCAAGGCGACTCGCGCTTCGCAGGCGTACGAGACCAACGAGACGCTCAGGGTGTGGGGTATCGAGGTCAGCTCGGACATGACCAAGCTCGAGGGTCGCGTCATTCCTCCTCCTCGCGTCGAGTACAAGTCGCCTCCGCCGAGGGTCGACTCGGGGTTCGTCGTCTTGCTCCTGCGCTTTGTCCGGTGCTCCCCGCTGACCGCCATTCTCTCCCATAGCTCCTGGAACCTCATCAACTGCAAGTTCCTAGTCCCCAACCCCAAGCCTCTCGAGCACTGGGGCGTCATCATCGTCGACTCGGCGCAGAGGACCCCTCAGTCGGTCGTCGACGGCTTCCTTCATACGCTCATGACCCAAGCGAGAGCTCGTGGGATGAACATCAAGAATCCAACGCCACTCTGCACCGTGTACGCTGCGACCGAGGAGCCTACCGACACGCTCCAAGCCCTTCGCAACGCTGCCAACGACGTCGCTTCGTCGGTGAGTTACCTCTCGCCCTTTGAGACTCGCACTCGGTCAGAGCATACTTGCCGAGAGGATCTGTACCTCGAAGGACATGCTTGAGGGCGCATGTCCTGATTCGACGACGTCAGCGCTAACTATCTTCTCGGCTCCTACCTCGGCGCAGCCCTTGAACCCACGTCGTGCGCCGCCTCAGCTGTTCTTCGTCATCCTCCGCAACCCAAATGTCTACGACACCTTCAAGAAGCAGGCCACGTGAGCCACACCGATCTTCTCGCCCTTCACTCGCTGACCTCTCCCTCTTTCAGCCTCGAGCTCAAGGCGCCTCTTCTCACCCAAGTCTGCCTGGCGAGCAAGATTGGAGCGACGGGGAGGGGCATTGATCAGGTGAGTGCTGGTGGCTGCTCGCCGAGAGTTCTCTCGCTGACCTTCAACCGACAGTACTGCGGCAACGTCCTCCTCAAAGTCCACGCCAAGCTCGGCGGCGTCAACTCGCAGATCGCTCCCACAGACCTCCCTGGATGGACGGCCAAGACGATGATGATCGGAGCTGATGTCACGTACGCCACAGCGTTCTTCCCACCCTCGGCGCCGAGCTGACTCCGCTCTCCTCTCGCCTCGCCCGACAGTCATCCCACCGGCGCGACCACCGTCGGAGTCAACCCCGAGGATCTTCCCTCGTCCATCGCTGCTTCGGTGTCTACTCTCCCCGGCACGGGAGGCCTCCACAGCGTTCAGATCAGGGAACAAGGAGCGCGCGTCGAGTTCATCGCCGAGCTCGAAGGTGAGTCGCTTCCCCCACGATTCGGTCGTCGTACTAGCAGGCTGACCTCTTTTCTTCGCTGTCGCTTCCACTCACTACCACTTTATCCTCCCTGCCTCTCCTTCCCGCCGTTTCGCACTCGCTCGTCGCCCTCGCAGCGATCGTCAAGACTCATCTCGAGGCTTGGATCCGCTCTTCGAACGGCATTCGACCCGAGAAGCTTATCATGTGGCGAGATGGAGTATCCGAGGGCCAGTTTGGTCCCGTCGTCGAGAGCGAGGTGGCGCAGATCAAGGCCGCTTGCCGCTCCATCGACCCTTCCTACTCGCCCAAGCTCACCTTCATCATTTGTGCGAAGCGGTAATCCGTCTCATCCTGATCCCGAGCTTTTAATATCTGCTCGGCGTGCACGAGATGACCTCGCCCGGCTTGCAGTCACCACATCCGCTTCTTCGCCGCCGAGCACAAGGACGGCGATCAGAGGAACTCGGGCAATCTGCGTGAGCTGTCTCTCGAGCCGAGCTACTTAGTCCAGCTGACTCCATCTACCTACAGCTGCTGGAACGGTCGTCGACAGCACTGTCACCCACCCCTGGCTGTTAGAGTTCTACCTCCAAGCGAGCTCGGCCTTCCTTTCCCTCCTTCCTACTGCCCTCCACTGACCTTGCTGCTGTTCTATAGGCGCATGCTGGGCTCAAGGGAACGGCGAAGCCCACTCGCTATGTCGTCCTCCTCGACGAGAACAAGTTCAGCTCGGACCACATTGAGAAGCTCGCCAAGTCGGTCGTTGCCTACTCGCTGTCGAGTCGCCGCTGATGAGCTGACAATCTTTTTCGACCGATAGCTCCCTGTGTTACAACTTTGCGCGGGCTACTCGAGCGGTCTCTCTTGTGCCCGTCGCGTACTGTGAGCTTCATTTCGCCTCCTTCTCGGCGAAGGTGAAACTGACCCTCTTCGCCCCCTCCCTAGACGCCGACATCATCTGTACCAAGGCCCGCTCCCTCATCTACGACGACGACTCCTCAACCTCTACTGGAGGTGCTCGTCGTGCTCGTCGCCCATCGGACTGGATCCAGACTCAGCTCGACCGAACCGTCGAGGGATTCGGCGCTACGCTGCCCGCTCAGTGGTTCATGTGAAGGAGCCGAGAGGGGACTAGCTTGTGGCTTGGCGTATATAGCTTGATGTGAATAGCTTTCTGAAGTTGCAAAGCCCTGGTTGCTTGTCGCTCTAGAGCGCCAGCGAAGCGAAGGATCTCGGCGTCCGTTTCTCTCAAGCGCCGGGCTCTCTCCCTCTCTCGCTGCGTAGAATCGGATGCAAAGTGGAAACTGACAGAAACAACTACTCAAGAGTACAATGTAGGGCTAAGTCGATGTGTTGTGTTGCTAGTAGGGGGGGGGGGGGCGCGGCGCGGGGGAGCGAGAGCGATTGCGAGATCGTACAGAGGATGAGGGGGGAGGCAAGAGCATGATGCAGTCGGAAAGGATTGGGATCGAGGGCGGAGATGGAATAGAAAGGGGGCAAAAATGGCACTTTAAGCGATTTTGCGCCTCAAAGCGCTCAGCCTCGCCGAAATGCTGGCAACGAACTTGTTGACGGTCGACCGATCCTCGTCGTCCACCGAGTCGGCTTGACCGGTCATCGTCTCGTCGAGGATGGCGTAGAGCATCCACAGAGCCGTCTCGTAGGCCGTCTCGCAATCGGTGGGGTTCTCGCCTCGGAGCTCGTTGACCGCAGCGGCGCGAGACTGCGTAGCCAAGGGAGTCAGTGAGGAGGCGGAGACGGGGAGCCAGAAGGGACGTACGATCTCCAATGCGCGGTCGTAGACGAGCTTCTCGGCGAACGTAGCCGACTCGGGAATGTCGTCCTGGCAGCGCGACTTGGCAAAGTCGGCCTTGTCGAAGCACTCGTTGAAGCGTTGGCGGAACCATTGGACAGCTGTGTGGAAGCGGAGACATCAGCAAGGCTCCCAGCTCATCGACGCGCCAAGCTCACCTTCGTTAAAGTCGGAGCTGGCCACCTGCTCCGGCGCTCGGTTCGACCAGTGATGCCGAGCCTTCTCGATTCCCTTGTGCAGGAATGCGAGAGATTTGAGGTAGAGGACGACGGCCTCAGCAGCGAGCACGTCTGCCTTGGCCGAGTTGGCGAGGACGAAAGGCCGATCCGACGAGGAGGACGAGGTGCGCCTCATCTGAGGTGAGGAAGGGGTCGGGACGGCGCTGAAGGGGTTGGAGGCGGACTGCTCGCGGGCGGCGACGTGCGAGAAGTAGGAAGGGGTGCCGAGCGATGTCGAGGAGGAGGTTTGAGGCGTCGGAGGGAGGATCTGCATGATCTTGCTGTCGGCGAAGTCGAAGAGGACGAGCGCCTTCTGAGCGATATCCTCGAGGTCGGAGAGCACCTTGTCCTCCTCAGGGTCGACGACCTGAGCTGACCGAGTGATCGGCTTGCGAGCTGAGCTTCGACGAACGAGGATGCCGTCTGTGGGCGAGCCGAAGATCTTGAGCGAGGCCATGTTGAGCGCCTTGGCGATGGCGGCTGTTGGGCTGCCGACCAGCGCGAGGGGCGAGCCAGGGAAGCGCTCGATGGGATGAGTGAGACTCCGAGGTGAGGAGGAGAGGAAGGAGAGTGGACGAGGCGAGGAGGAGAGCGAGTAGGGATGAGGGGACGGAGTGGCTCGCTGGCCGCCTGGGATGGCGAATGGCGGGGTGGAGCCATTGTCGGCCGAGGGAGCGGGTGGAGCGGGTGGGGGGTAAGGGGAGACTGGAGAGGTGGAAGAAGGCGCGGCGGCGGGGGCTGGGTTGCCGATGGAGCTTGGTGGCCGCGACAGGAAGCCTCGTGAGGGGCGCCGAGCGACAGCGCTCTGCCGCTTCGGTGCACTGGCAAGCTCTGCAGGTCGACGAGAGTAAGCTACCGTGTCGCAAGAGATAACGAGACGTCAGATCACCATCGGCCAGAGCGTTGATCTCGACAGTCCGCTTCTCGACGACAACGTAATCTCGACCGAGGATCGAGTCGTTCGAGTCCGACATGCTGTCTCCCGCCGACTTGGTGTTGGTGGCAGCGAAGCGCTCGACCGCTGACGGCGGTGTAGTCCCAGGCAGGGGCGATGATGGCTCACTGTTCAAAGGAAACGTCAGCTCGGCTGAGCTCGCGGTGAAACTCGCGCCAACTCACCTCGTCCTGCTGATCGCACTCGGTCGTCTCTCCTGCGCATAATCGCGGACCTTGACTCCCTCCTGCTCGCCCTGCGAGCCTCCGACGACGTACTTGGGAGCGAAGCTCGGCGGTCGCTTCATCCCCGGCGCTGAGGGCGTCGCCGAAGTGCTGCTCGTCCGTCGAGCGAACGGAAGGGGTTCCGGGTCTCCATAAGCGGGGATTTGAGGTGTAGGGGGAGATGCAGAGGCGACAGGAGTGGGTCTTGGCAAGGGTGAAGGTGGAGGGATGGCGGCGGGTTGAGCGTAGGCGGCCGCAGCGGCGGTGACGATGAAGGCGTCCCGAGCTTCGGTGCGGGGAGAAGAGGCAGTGGGAATGGTCGAGCGAGGGATGCTTGGTGCTGGCCGACCAGGTCGAACGGCGGCAGCTGCAGCCGCGTGACGAGCCGAGACGCCTTCGGGGGAGACGAGGTTGCTGGCGCTTCCTCCCGTGGCGACGGCGGTGGCTTCCCGAAAGAAATCCTCAAAGTTCATACGCTCCGTGGGGTTGCGTTTGAGGAGCTGCCGAATGAGAGCCTTTAGATCGGGGGCCACCTTGGTCGGCACTTTGTCGGTGCCCTCCTCGACCCGCTTCTCGTCGGGAAACTTAATCTTGTCTTCGCCGCGCTCGATCTTACGAAGGAGGTCGACGTGGTTTTGAGCGCGGAAAGGTGGCTTGCCGACGCTCATCTCGAAGAGGACGGCGCCGACCGACCAGAGGTCGGCTTTGGCGTCGTACTTCTCGTACCGCAGGATCTCGGGCGCCATGTAGAGTCTGTGAGATCGACAAGTCAGTGGTGAGCTTCTACAAGGCCGGTGATTGGACTGACGGCGATCCACAGAGCGTCTCGGCCATGCTCTGCTGAGGAAGCCACCGAGCGAAGCCAAAGTCGGCGACTTTGAGGACGGGAATGCCTGGTGGGTGACCAGCAGCGAGGTCTGAAGCGTCTGCTGGCTGTAGCAGGAGGTTCTGCGGGGTCCAAGGACGTCAGCCAACAGCCTCGACTCGGGCGTTCGAGATACTCAAGACGAACCTGAGGCTTGATGTCTCGATGGATGACATTCTGAGACCGTAGAAACCGAAGAGCATCGACTGTGGGTGAAAGGAGAGGTCAGCAGCACGCTCGAACTCCAAGCACAGCCGAAAGGCCTCACCGAGCTGGCCGAGGAAGCAGCGAACGATAGTCTCGTTGAGTCCTCCCTCCTTTGGATGCGGATACATGATGGGCTTGAGCTCCTCCCGTGCTCTTCCTGCTTCTGGTAGTAGCCCTTGGTTCGACGCGGTGAGAGCTGCGAGGTCGCCCCGCTTGCGGATGTAGAGGGAGAGGTCGCCCGCCGAGCAGAAGGCCATGATGAGGTAGATGTGCGTCTCGGTTTTCTGTAGGACGTCAGGTCAGCAACTAGATATTATGTAAGCGTTCACTGCACTCACCAGGCAGTCCTTGAGCTCGACAATGTTGCGGTGGGTGATCCGCTTGAGGATGGAGATCTCGGACTCGAGGTTCTCGAGCAGCTTGGTAGTAAGCTTGCTCCGGATGACCGATTTGATGGCCACAGGTGTGCGCGTGTCCTGTAGGCGAGTGCACCGAGTGAGCTATGAGGTCACTCGTGCTTTCGGAGCGCCAACCCCAGACGAGCTCAAAGGGAGCGCTCGGGGATGGGGGACGAAAGGTGCAGCTTTTCGACTTACATAGCGGGCTCCCCGAAAGACTGTAGCGAATGACCCTCTGCCAATCTCCTCGCCGATCAAGTATGGGCCGATGCGATCCTCGTCGTCTGCTGCTGGAGTGCGGCTGCTAGGAGGAGCACCCGTTCCCCTGCCGTCGCCACGTCCGCCGTCGCGGTGGCGCTCTCGGTCGTAGGTCGATTCCCGTCTAGGGACATCCCCGACGGGCCGTGAAGGCATCCCTGCCTGCTCCCTGCTAGGCTACGAGAGACGAAGTCCGGAAGTGGCGCGTCTCGAGACGCTGAGGCCTTGCTGTCCCTTTGAAGGCGTTTAATGGGCACGGGCGAGGCGAGCGAGTACTGTTAGGGATAGTGTACTAGATCTGTAGGCGATCAGGCGGAAGGTAGAAGCGAGTCGAAGGGCGGATTGCTGACTGAGGGCGAGATAGCGGAGGTGGGAGGGGAGGGTCAGACGGATGGGCCAGACCAGTCGAGGGCGACGGTAGAGGGGTTCCTCGCTGTAGCAAGGTAGGTTGAGTGTACCAAAGAAGTGATCCGCGAGTCGAGAAAGTGGCAAGGAGCAGATGGTCGAAAGCCAACCCTCGAGCGAGGCGCGAGTCGAGTCGAGCACGGGATCGCAAGGCCCCCCCCCCTCTCCGGCAGAGCAGCTTTCGCCTGATGTACTCTTAGCAACTTGACTAGATGCTCATGATACAACAAGAACTGCTTCAACAACTATATAGCGGCGGCGTGACTTCTCGGCCACGCTGCAGCACTTCGGCGTTCCCCTTGGCAGCGAGGTGGAGGGAACGCCGAGGGGTGGTAGAAGGGAGAAAGACGGGCATCTCTATCACTAGAGGCGAGGAAAGAGCTTTGGCGTGAACGGCGCAGGAAAGCAGGTACTGTGAGCGTGAGATGAAGAAGGTCACGTCAGTCATCGCCGAAAGCTCGAGCTCGGCAACGAAAGCTCACGTCCATGCCGACTGCTAGACCGTCGAGCGTCTTCTCCCCCTCGGGAACCTCCATACTACCCTCCCACTCGAGTCCTTCATCGTCCACCTGCTCCAGATCGCTCTCGACAAAGCGCGCGGGCGGCCAAAGGAAGGGCTTGCCAGCGAGTGTAGTTCTTGCTTGTCGCGAGAGGAACACGGTGGTCCTCGGCGGTTCGGTGAAGAGAGATGTCGATATTGGCGAGTTGAGGAAGTCAAAGGAGAGGCGGCAAGTGAGTCTTTGACCGGCGTGAGCGAGGGGTTGATGGGAAAGCTGGAGGAGGCGAGGCGAATGGTTAGCCTGCTGTGGACGCTGCAGGGTCTTACCGACGACTCTGGAGAAGAGTGAGCACTTACTATGGCGGTGAATGAAGGATGAGTCCCCTCTCCGTCCTTGTAGCTCAACTCGGTCGTCTCTTGAACCCAAGGCCACTCCTCGGCGGGCAGGTCTACCGGCTCTGAGTCGCTCAACGGCACCTCGACGAGTATGGGTAGACACAGCCTGTGAAGAAGATTCAATTCAGCATCTCTCGCAGCCAGCAACAGCGGCGAGGAACTCACTTGTCGTCCTTCTTGAGTAGCCCCTTCCTCTCCCCTCGCAGCTTCAAGCGGTACTTGACCGTGACCCTAGCCCATCTCTGTGCTCCCGAGCTTCCAAGATCAAAAGAAGGAAGGAGTTGACCCTCCTCCAACTCGGGGATCATCCCGCCGTAGTGCAAAAGCCTGCGGCCCTCGGCGTCGGCGTTGCTGGTCGACGTCGACGAGGAGGAGCCGGCCGAGGTGGCTTCTTCCTCGCTGCGTTCGCTTCGAGGTGAAGGTGGAAGAAGGGATAATGGGATATTGCAGAAGGTGAAGTCGCCATCCGAGCGAATGCCGTCGTCGGCTGAGCTATTTCCTGCTCCTCTCGGCGGCGGCGCTTGCTGCAAGGGGAGCGAGGGGAGAGGCTCAGCTTCTGTCGCCTGTCACCTCAGCAGCCGCTTACCCAAATGTTCTGTGCAGGCTGCATCCCATAACACCTGCCCACCAGCCTCAGCGACGGCGGTGGATCCGCTCTCTTCGACGAGGACTGCTTGCGGAGCAGCTCGACGGTCGCGCTGATGTGCGCTCCCGGGGTGAAGGCAACGGCAGGGGCGAGAGGTGGGAGAATAGACAGCTTCACTCTCGACGAGGTGGTGCTGTAGGGAACGTTGAGGGCCTTCATGGCGAGTGGGAGAGGTGGAAGAGACGGAAGCAGCGAGATCGGATTACGCTCGTTGTGTGCTGTTTTGGGCGGCCAGCCGCAGGCGATTGCGGATGCGAGGAGATGCGTCCCTTCCAGTTTGGCCGGGATTGTCGTACAGAATTGTCTTCAGGAGCAACGAGCGAGGGAGAGAGAAGCAAGAGCAAGGGGGAGCCTCTCTTTTCGCCGAGCCTCACGTCTCAGCGAAACGCGAACAAGAGCTTTGTAGGCCTGTTTGTTTACATCAACAGCTCTCTCTAATGACTATGACTAGCGCACGATCCTCGCTCGGGTATCAGCTTGCCAGGGTTCTGCGAGAGCAAGGGGTCAGCTCATCGCCGAGATCGAGTGCGAAGCGAAAAACCAAGTCACCATAATATTCTGAGGGTCGACGATGTGCTTGATGCCCCGTAGTAGCTCGATGGTTCCAGCGCCGAGCTCGGCCTCGATGTAGTCCTGCAAGCCGAGAAAAGGGTTAGCTCGGCGTTCGACTCCTCGCAAGCCAACTGAACGCACCCTCTTGCCAAACCCTACGCCATGCTCGCCCGTGCAGGTTCCATCCAGCCGCTGAGCACGCTCGACCATACGATGCACAAGCCCGTCGACCTTCTTCTGCTCCTCGTCGTTTCGGAACAGCAGGAGGGCGTGGAAGTTGCCGTCTCCCGCATGTCCGAGAACGGGACCGACGATGCCCTCCTTCTCAATATCAGCCTGTGAAGGTGTAGAGCTTTAGTCAGTGTGTGGCTCGTGCGCGAGGTAGCGGAACAGCGGACCCGAGTCTCGGCGACGAGGGTCGGGAAGTTGGACATGGGCACGCCTGGGGGGAGAGGGTCAGCGAGCGAATGGCAGCGGAGAGAGCACATCTACTCACAAACATCGGTCACCCAGCATCGCGAACCGGGCAGATAGTCGATCGCCGACCATAGGGCGACCTTCCTCGAGTACCAAATGTCCTCCGCCTCCTGCTCGTTCTTTGCGAAGGTGAAGCCCGAGCCCGAGTTCTTCTTGGTGATAGTTCGAGTTCGCTCAATGTCCGACTTGATCTGACCCTCCGTTCCCGAGAACTTGAGGAAGAGACTGCAGGGTCAGGGAGATTAGCGGTCGCCTCGCGAGCTTCGCCGAGTGAACTCACCTCGGCTTCTCGTCCCAAGTGATACCTCCTCCCTTCTTGTTGATTGCCTTGACCATGACGTCGTCCAAAAGCTCGATGCAGGCAAGACCAATGCCTCCTGTCACGAGGTCGCGGGCGGCGTCCGCAGCGGCTTGGATGTTAGGGAAGGAGGAGACGGCCACGGTGCTGGGGAGCTTTGGTGCGAGCTTGAGAGTGGCTGTGGAAGCGAAAGCGAGGCTGGTCAGCGCTTGAACAGATCTGCTGAGGTGGAAGTGAGGAGCGGAGGACTCACCCTCGACGACGAGTCCTAAGGTTCCCTCAGCACCGATGAAGAGCTTTCCGAGGTCAGGACCGACCGAAGATTTCCTATAGAGAAGCTACGTGAGCAAGAGGTCCCCTGAAGAGGCGCAGAAACTCACTTGGCGCGCTGCCGAGTCTTGATAACCTCGCCGTTAGCCAGGACGACCGTCAGATTGATAACGTTCTCGCGCATGGTGCCGTAGCGGACAGCGTTGGTTCCCGAGGCTCCAGTGCCGATCATGCCACCAATTTGAGCGCCTGGTGCTGGGTCTACGGGGAAGAAGAGAGGGATGCCTTGCTCCTTGAGAGTGAGGTTGAGAGCTTCGTAGCCCACACCCGGCTGTACGATGACATCGAGGTCGTCGGCTGAGCGATGTAGAAGACAGGTCAGCTCGGAACGAATGCAAAGGCGGGAAGGCTCGGCGCGAGGACAAGGTGCGAGAAGCTCGGCGAGTGCGAAGGGGAGCTCGGCGCTCTTTCTTGAGCTTATGAGAGGGCTACAGAGATAGGCAGCAACTTACCGTTGATCTTGATGATCTCTCCCATATTCTCGGAGAAGTCGAGTGTCCATGCGAGTCCGGGCTTGAGGTCCTCGACCAAGACGGCGATTCCCTCGCTCCGCTTCTTGTTGGCGACCTCGTCGTTGGGGTTGCCGAGGTAGCCGAGAGCACCGGTGTGTCCTACAGGGTGATGTCAGTAGCTGATCTGAGCTCTGAGAGGCTTGCAACGACTCACCTTCGAGGCTGGTTCCGCCCGAGTAAGGGATCAGAGGAATCGAGTACTTGCTGGCGAGCTTGACGATGCGCACCACATCCTCGGTGCTCCGAGGGTAGATGACAGCTCCTGGTAGTCCCTTGGGATCGTGTGCTACAGCAGGGAAACCAGTCAGCTCTTCCCTTCGCGCGGCGATTCCCTCCCCACAAACTCACCAGCCCAGTCAGAATGACCATGCGCGACAAGAGAGTCCCTATCCTGCGCCAAGCAGTCCTGTGGGATCCACGTTGCCAGCTCCTTGATTGCTGTATCAAAGTTGGCCTGCGTGGGCTCCTTGAAGCTGAGCGCAGGAGCGGGCTTGCCGGCCTGTAGTCCGACGATGTAGGTGGCGGAGCCGGTAAGAGTAGCCAGGAGGATCGCAGTGAGCGTTGACCAGCGCTGTACTTTCGGCGCGAGCCTCGGTGGTGTCCTCCCAGCTGGAACGGGGCCAGAAGGGGTGATTCGCGACGAGAGAGGGTGGGGTCGCGTGGAGAGCTGGCGGATGGGAGATGATGGTACAGGTCGCCCGAGTAGCCTGGGAGCAGAGCAAAGGGCGCTGTACGACGCCATGACCAGTCGAAAGAGACGAGTGAGATGCAAGAGGCCAACCCTGGCCGGCCGCTTTAGCTCGCCTCCCACTTTGATCGCGACAGCTCGGCCGGCAGCCATGCGGCAGCTCTCGGCGAAGGTCCAAAGGTTTCGAAACGCGTCAGGATATACTCTGCTGCTCTGGCATTCCAGCCGAGCCTACTGTTCTACAGCTCCGACCGCACGCCGTCGTCGCCGAATTGCGCCTTTCGCAGGCGAGAGCACCTCTTGATGGGCGCTTGGAAAGCGACTGCTGATCTTTGAGCATCGATGTGAGAGACGAGAAAGCTTTCCTGCTACTTTCGCGCCTGTCCTAGGTCAAGGAAGTGATCGCCGAAGTCGGGGACTGTCGCTCGCGGCACCTCGACTGGCGGCAGCAGTTTGTAGAGCACAGAGTACAATGTCTGAGAATATACATATGATGCTGATTTGAGATTGGCAAGGTCAGCGGGGCGCACACTGAGCGAAGCGGGAAGGAGCGCTCACCGAGATTACTTCTCGGCCGTCTTGCGAACCTTCCTCGTCGAGCACAGGTTCTTGTGTTGCAGCTTCCAGTCTTCCCTGTGGTGATGGTAGATGCGATGGAGTAAGAGCGGGTTAGCATTGAGCTCACGTGAGCCGCGAGACGCTGGCAAAACCATCGCCGAGCCCACCAGTCGCTCTATTGTAACGAGCCGGAGCTGCGGCAGCGCCTTCGGTGGTAGTAAGCTACCAGTAACTACTCACTTCTGACACTCTGGACTGCAGTAACGAATGTCGGGAGCGTGGCAGGCGCAGGCGAAGAGTGCCGTCCCCTCGGGCTTCTCACAATCGTACCATCGGCACAAGCCGAGCTTGGCTCTGCAGTCCAGAGCAAGGTTCAGTACAGACTCGAGCTCCAAGAAGTCGAGAAGCACTCACCGGTCCCCCTGCTCCCATCCAATCTTCTCCATTTTGATCCGTCGCTCCTTCTGCTCCTTCGTAAGGCCCTTGTTGAGCTGAGCTTCCTCCAGCATAACCTGAAATCGTCGTGGGCGGCGGTGAGATGGGAACATGGGAAGGTGCAGAGGTTGTCGAGGCGATAGAGGAAGGAGAAGAAGGGCGAAGCGAGCAGGGTCAGCGAACTCCACTACAGCAAGACTTGGTAGCTCACCTTCATCATAAGCTGCATACGCTGCGAATCACTCATAGCAGCTAGGTTGGCCCTTCCCTCGGCCTCTGCCGGCCTGTTCCACGCTTTAGCCTTCATCTTCGCCGCGAACTCCATGTGATCCTTCGTGTCTGCTGGTATGTTATCGCCGCCAAACAGCTCCAAGTACCCGTCGTGACCTGGCCATGGAATGTCGGCCATCGTAGTGAGGGAAGAGCAGCGAACGAGCGAAGGGAAAGAGACGTCTAGACGTCGTTTCAAGCTCGTGGGGCTCATCTGAGCGAGGGCGAGGGTGAGCACATTCGCCTTTTAGAGGGCCGCGGAGGTGACTAGATAAGTTCTGGATGCTCTGTGGCACACGGCGTGCTCGAGACTGGCGAAACCCCCTTATCTCTCGGCGTTCACTCGAACTCGGTCAGCTCCATAACAGGGCTATATGAGCCTTCCTCCATTCGTATAGCAGCTCATAGTATCACTTGACTTCCTCCCAACGTCTACCTGTACCCTCCCCTCCCATCAAATCCATCGTCCGAATCGCTCATTTCCTCTCGGCGATCCGCCTTGCGCTGGAGCATACGCTGATGCTCCATCTTCTCCTCCTCATCCTCCTGTCTTCGCCTACTCCCCCAAGCCGACATTCCGCGAGGCCGACGACCTTGAGGGTGGCCGTGACCTTTGCCGATGCTCGCCGAGGTTGAGGGCAGCGCGCCGTGCCCGCCGCTGACGAGCTGGCACAGTCCCGAGACGATGAAAAGGGCCATGAATCCCCATCCTGTCCATTTGTTGTCGCACTGGACGACGGTGAGGGATTTCGCGACGCCAGCGCTGTAGAGAGGAGATTCGAGAACCGTCAGTTCGGATTTTCAGCTCGACTTCGGTAAAGGGAGAGGGGGAAGCGAGAATTGGGTTTTACCACAAGGTAGCAGCCTGCTTGTAGAAGACCACAGCGCCGTACGTAGCGCCGTCGACGATTGCAGTGGCCTGCAATGGGGCGATTAGCGCTAAGCAGCTATCGCCGAGCTTGGGACCGGCTTACCAGGATCAGCCAACGGACCAGAGGGATTTCGCACATAGCAAGTATCGAGAAGATGATGTACAGCGTGGTCGAGACAGCTGCGAGCAGGATGGCCCAAGTCGGCCATTGAGCCTCGCCGACGTCCAGTGAGGTGGCGAGGCTCTTGAGCGAGGCAATGTTCGGGACGATGTAGGTCAGGAGGATGGATAAGCACAGGGAGGCGAGGAGGGTGCTGAGTCCCTGCAGGCCGAACAGAGTCAGTCTGCGTAGAAGTCCTCCCCCGGGGCGCCGGTCGTCGGCGCTCGTTCGAGAGACTCACCCTTGCGATTCCAATGACCGAGCACGCTGTCATCGCAAGTAGGCAGAGGAGGGAGCAAATCCTGCTCTCTGCTCCCCAAAGTTGTGGCAGGAGGGAAAGCGGCGAAATCACGCACCGATTTGCTCAAGTCCGAGGAGCGGTGTTCGTACGAACGATCCAGCTCACGCAGGGAGCCAGAAGTAGGGCTCGCCGCGACGCTGTAACCGATGAGCACTAAACCAATGTCTATTTGACAACTAAGCAGCAGAGTAACAAGCTATCAAGCGATCCTTTTCCGACCTCGGCCTTCCAATGCCGAACCTCTCAACTTCCAACGCCGAACCTCTCGACTTCCAACGCCGAACATCTTAACCCTCAATATTGACGGCGACCTGACCAACCTCGGGGCTGTCGTTCTGCGTTTCAATGGCGTAGCGTTCCATCTCACGGTTCTTAGCCGCGTAGAAGGCAATCTTGGCGGAAGCGGTGGCGACGACTTTGCCAACACGGTAGCGCTTCTCCTCGCCGACGATGTTGCCCTCGATGTTGTAGTTGTTGACGAGGAGCTCGAGGGCCTTGGAGGCGAGGTCGAAGCGACCGCACTTGTTGGAGCTGAGCATGAGGAAGGGGGTGGTGGTTGAGCCTTGTTCCGAGTAGCCCGAAATGTGGAAGCGAGCTCGGCCGACGCTGTGAGGGCGGTCGTAGAGGAGGGAGGCGACCTGTCCGGGGTAGCCGTGGTAGTTGACGATGATGGGGGTACGGGGAGGGAAGAGCGAGTTGAAGCCGGCCTCGGAGAGAGCGTGAGGGTGGGTGCCGTGAGGAGCGAGAACGAGGAGGTCGACGATGTTCACGACTCGGACGCGAAGGTCGGAGCCGTAGTCCTTCTTGAAGAGGGCGGCAGCGGCGATGACTTCCTGAGTGAGCTCGTACCCGATACCGACGAGGACGACGTCGGGGTCGACTCCCTTGTCGACCGAGTAGTCTGAGAGAGCGAAAAGGGGTCAGCTGGATTCGACAGCACCGAGAGAAGATCACTCACTCTCCCAAATGCTAGCACCTGCGATACAGTGAGCATCGGCCTGCTCGACAGTGAGGTACACGGGCGAGGGAGCCTTGGTTCCGACGATGAGGTTGACGTAGCCAGTCGACTTGAGGCAGTGAGCCATGACCGAGACCGAGGTGTTGGCGTCGGCGCTGCAGGAGGGTTCTGCGCGTCAGTATGTCCGAAGTTAGCAAGATGTACGATCAAAGCTCACGGGAAGTAGACGCGAGCCATGTTGGTAGGAAGCTGGAGGATGCTGGAGATGAAGCCGGGCTGCGACGACGGCGAGGAGTCAGCGACGGCGCAAGAACGAATCGGCGAGTAGAGCTCACGTTCTGGTGAGAGTATCCGTTGTGCTCCTGCCTAGTCCAGGTGGAGGTCTCAATGTAGTTGAGCGAGGCGGTCTTGCCGCGCCAGTTGGTCTCGAGCGCCTGTGAGGGGAGAAGTGGATGAGTTTCAGCGACTGGGCCTGTCATGAGACAGAGCTGTAGTGCGAGAGAAATGTAGCAAACGTACCATCTTGTTGAACTTGGCGTACTGAACCATCATGGCTGATGAGTGAAGCGAGTTCAAAGTCAGCTCGGCGTAGGCTCGCAGTCGAGGGCAAACGACGTACTGGCGACGATGCCGAGGAAAGCCTCGTACGAAGGGAACGTTCCATGACGTCCAGTGAGTGTGTAGCCTTGCATCCATCCTTGAAGAGTGTGCTCGGAGAGCTGTAAGAAGCACGAATGTCAACGCCGAGCTGGAAACGTCGCCAAAGTTGCCCGCCTCACCATCTCAGTGACTCGCCCACCCTCATGCGCCGTAAGTGGGTCCCACTGGAAGTTGCGCTGAGTGTTGTCGAACACTCCGTCGAGCTTGTTCGACGCCAACTCGTCGGGCGAGAAGATGCGGTACGAATCGGGGTTCTTCTTGATGGTGTCGGAGAGATACTTTCCGATGGCCTTCATGCAAGAGACGTCCTCCTTGCCCTTCTCGTATCCGAACTCCTTCCAGTCGCTCAGCTCGAGAGGCTTGTAGGCGTGGTACGACTCCTGAAGGAAGCCGAGACGGCGCTCCTGGTCGCGAGGGAGGCCGGCCTCGAAGATGTCGCTAAGGAGAGGCTCGTCGGGCTTGGCGGAGGTGTTGAAGAAGCGCTCGGGATTGTAGGACTTGAGCCACTTCTCGAGATGTGCGAGCTGCTCGTCGTCGGTCTTGGCGCCTGGGAGGGGAACTTGGTGGGAGGCGAAGCTGTAAGAAAGGCATGTTAGCTGCTGTGGAGCAAGACGGAGAGATGGGGAGAGTACTCACTTGTTGAGGAGCTGCGTTCCGTGGTCGGCGAGAGGGCCAGTCCATCCCTTGGGAGTGCGCATGATGATGAGAGGCCAGCGAGGCTTGTCGAGGGGTTTGCCACTGCGAGCAGCCTCCTGGATCCTGCGAATCTCAGCGTAGGCCCTGCACAAAGCGAAGAATGCGTGAGCGAGCGCCAAAGAGAGGGGAATCGCCGAGAACTTACCAGTCGAAGGTGACGGCCATGTCCTCGTGCACGGCGATGTCGGCGGGATCGTTTCCTCCCATGGTGGGCTCGCCCTGCTTGACGTAGTCGACGAAGCGAACCTGGTAGCCGTAGCCAGTGTAGAGAAGGGCAAGCTCCGTCTTGTCCATGGTGCCCGGGATGGTGCGCTCCGAGATCTTGAAGCCGTTGACGTGCAGGATGGGGAGGACAGCTCCGCTCTCCTTGGGGTCGAGCCACTTGTGCGAGCTGTACAAGTGGGGTTCGTCAGCCTCTCTAGTAGACTCTACAGAGAGTCGAACTTACTGCCAAGCGGTAGCGGTGGGGCCCGTCTCGCTCTCTCCATCGCCGACGACAACCACCGAGATGAGGTCGGGGTTGTCGAAAACGCTGCCGTAGGCTACAGCGAGAGCATATCCAAGCTCTCCACCCTCGTGGATGCAGCCGGGGGTCTCAGCCTGTGAGAAGAAGGAGCCGAGGGTCAGCTTCGCCGAACACGTGCTGGAATCGACTCGCTCGCTTCGGGATCGGGAACTCACGTTGACGTGGGAGGGGAATCCTCCAGGCCAGGAAAATCCACGGACGAAGCGGCTGAAGCCCTCCTCGGTCTGAGGGTATTGAGGGTAGAACTTGGTGATGGCACCCTCGATGAAGAGCTCCGAGAGGATGGCGGGGGCTGTTGGAGGGCAGAGGCGAGTCAGCGGACAGCGGAGCACGCAAGGTATCCCATGAGTACTAACAACTTACCTCCGTGACCAGGGCCCGTGACGAAGAGCGCCTTGGGCTCCTTGCCGTCAATCTCTCCCTTGCGACGAACGAGGCCTTGCGTATGCGAGTAGGCGAAGGCGAGACCTCCGGTTGTACCATAATGCCCGAGCAGACGAGGTTTGATGTGCTCCTTGGTCAACTTCTCGGTCAGGAGGGCGTTGGATTGGAGAAAGATCTATATTCGGCGGGGACGAGAGACGCATCGTTAGTGAGCTGTAGGCGACCGCTGTACTACAGCGTATCCTGTACAGCTATGGGCAACTCACCTGGGCCGACGCGATGTAGCAAGATGCGCGCCAGTTGTCGATGATGGCCTGGAGGTGGCCCTTGGGAAGCGAGCTCAAGTCGCTCGTGTCGAGCTCCACCGCAAGGGAGGAGAGAGGTGCATCGGGAGTCTTGCTGAGCTCGGAGGGGATGACGGGGGGTGTGGGAGCCTCAGAGGAAGGCATGTTTGCTGTGAGAAGAAGTTGCCGAAGAGTTATGGCAGGAAGCAGAAGAGCGAAGGCCGAGCTTTGTGAGCTCTCGTCATGGCCGCGCGAAGGCTCGAGTCGGCGCCGGTCGCTCCTCCGCTGCGAAACCTTCGCGGGAGCTCTCAATCCAAGTCGGTAGATCCTGCTGGAACGTGCTGGTCTTTCCGAGCAGCTACCCGACTTGTACTTCACTACAGCTTCGACTTCCACTCCCCCTCTCGCTCGGTCGAGGCGTCAGTTCTGTGGGGCCTCCGCCTGTGACGCTTCCAAGCCTTTTACTTCTTACATCGCTGCATGAAACCGAGTACGTAACATGTGCGATGGCACCTATATCGGTTCTACTCAACCGCCGCCACCGAAGTAGCGACCGCCAGCTGCACACGCTCTCATTCGCGAGCACCGAGTCCGAAGATTCTGCTCGCTTTCGTTACGATCCTCCTCTACCCTGGCCCTTCTCGGTTGAAATCTCATCGACCTATATCTGACCACCCGTGAGGTTCTAAACCTGGCAGAGGTGGTCAGAGGGAGAGAGAAACGAACGCCGAGATCCTTCGCTTCGCTGGCGCTCTAGAGCGACAAGCAACCAGAACTTTTCAACTTCAGAAAGCTATTCACATCAAGCTATATACGCCAAGCCACAAGCTAGTCCCCTCTCGGCTCCTTCACATGAACCACTGCGCTGGCATCGTAGCGCCGAATCCCTCGACGGTTCGGTCGAGCTGAGTCTGGATCCAATCCGATGGGCGACGAGCACGACGAGCACCTCCAGTAGAGGTTGAGGAGTCGTCGTCGTAGATGAGGGAGCGGGCCTTGGTACAGATGATGTCGGCGTCTAGGGAGGGGGCGAAGAGGGTCAGTTTCACCTTCGCCGAGAAGGAGGCGAAATGAAGCTCACAGTACGCGACGGGCACAAGAGAGACCGCTCGAGTAGCCCGCGCAAAGTTGTAACACAGGGAGCTATCGGTCGAAAAAGATTGTCAGCTCATCAGCGGCGACTCGACAGCGAGTAGGCAACGACCGACTTGGCGAGCTTCTCAATGTGGTCCGAGCTGAACTTGTTCTCGTCGAGGAGGACGACATAGCGAGTGGGCTTCGCCGTTCCCTTGAGCCCGGCATGCGCCTATAGAACAGCAGCAAGGTCAGTGGAAGGCAGTGGGAAGGAGGGAGGGGAAGGCCGAGCTCGCCTGGAGGTAGAACTCGAACAGCCAGGGGTGAGTGAATGTGCTGTCGACGACCGTTCCAGCAGCTGTAGGTAGATATAGTCAGCCAGCAGCGTTAGCACGCCTCCAGAGACCGCTCACGTAGATTGCCCGAGTTCCTCTGATCGCCGTCCTTGTGCTCGGCGGCGAAGAAGCGGATGTGGTGACTGCAAGTCGAAAGAGGTCAGCTCATGCATGCCCAGTGGATAAGTGAATGCTCCAAGTCGAGAGGCGGTGGGCTTACCGTTTCGCGCAGATGATGAACGTGAGTTTCGGCGAGTAGGAAGGGTCGATGGAGCGGCAGGCGGCTTTGATCTGCGCTACCTCGCTCTCGACGACGGGACCGAATTGGCCCTCGGATACTCCATCTCGCCACATGATGAGCTTCTCGGGTCGACTGCCGTTCGAGGAGCGGATCCAAGCCTCGAGGTGAGTCTTGACCATGGCTGCAAGGCCGACGAGCGAATCCGAAACGGCGGGAGGAAGAGGGAGGGAGAATGAAGTGGTAGTGAGTGGAAAGGGCAGCGAAGAGAAGAGATCAGCCTGCTGGTAAGGTCAGCGAATCGTGAGGGAAGCGACTCACCCTCGAGCTCGGCGATGAACTCGACGCGTGCTCCTTGCTCCCTGATCTGGACGCTGTGAAGTCCTCCTGTGCCGGGTAGAGTGGAGACAGAAGCAGCGATGGACGAGGGAAGATCCTCGGGGTTGACTCCGACGGTAGTTGCTCCCGTCGGATGGCTGTCGGGCGAGGCGAGCGGAAAGGCGAGTCAGCTCGGCGCCGAGGGTGGGAAGAACACTGTGGCGCACGTGACATCAGCTCCGATCATCATCGTCTTGGCCGTCCATCCAGGGAGGTCGGTGGGAGCGATTTGCGAGTTGACGCCGCCGAGCTTGGCGTGGACTTTGAGGAGGACGTTGCCGCAGTACTGTCGGTTGAAGGTCAGCGAGAGAACTCTCGGCGAGCAGCCACCAGCACTCACCCGATCAATGCCCCTCCCCGTCGCTCCAATCTTGCTCGCCAGGCAGACTTGGGTGAGGAGAGGCGCCTTGAGCTCGAGGCTGAAAGAGGGAGAGGTCAGCGAGTGAAGGGCGAGAAGAAGGGTGTGACTCACGTCGCCTGCTTCTTGAAGGTGTCGTAGACCTTTGGGTTGCGGAGAATGACGAAGAACAGCTGAGGCGGCGCACGATGTTGGACCAGGAGACTCGGAGGCGACTGGAGGCGAGAGCCGAGGTCGAGGAAGCAGGCGGACGGAGAGCCGACCGGCGGTGGCCGGCGGTGGAAGGACTTGGCCAGAACTGCGTAGCTGTCTCTTGATCTTCACTCTATTACTTGCTCTCATCCGCTGGCGCCCGTCGGAGAGTCTCCCTGTACAACGTGGGTTCAAGGGCTGCGCCGAGGTAGGAGCCGAGAAGATAGTTAGCGCTGACGTCGTCGAATCAGGACATGCGCCCTCAAGCATGTCCTTCGAGGTACAGGACTCCTCGGCAAGTATGCTCTGACCGAGTGCGAGTCTCAAGGGGCGAGGGGTCACTCACCGACGAAGCGACGTCGTTGGCAGCGTTGCGAAGGGCTTGGAGCGTGTCGGTAGGCTCCTCGGTCGCAGCGTAGACGGTAGACAGGGGCGCCGAGTTCTTGATGTTCATCCCACGAGCTCTCGCTTGGGTCATGAGCGTGTGAAGGAAGCCCTCGACGACAGGCTGAGGAGTCTTGTGAGGCGAGTCGACGATGATGACGCCCCAGTGCTCGAGAGGCTTGGGGTTGGGGACTAGGAACTTGCAGTTGATGAGGTTCCAGGAGCTACGAGAGACAACGACGGTCAGTGGGGAGCGCTGGAGACGTTCTAGGATCGGCAAGACCTCACCCCGAATCGACCCTCGGCGGAGGCGACTTGTACTCGACGCGAGGAGGAGGAATCACGCGACCCTCGAGTTTGGTCATGTCCGAGCTGACCTCGATACCCCACACCTTGAGCGTCTCGTTGGCCTCGTACGCCTGCGAAGCGCGAGTCGCCTTGATCTCGGCCATGCGAACGGCGGGAGGTTTGGCGGCGACGTTGATCATGGTGGTCGCCTGTTGCGCGTTGAGAGCCGTGTTGGGGTGCGCGTTGCCGGCGAGGAGCTGTGCGCGCGAAAGGTCAGCTATGGTCGAGGTCGAGATGCCAAAGCTCACCTCGAGGGCCTCAATCGGAACGAAGCTGCCGCCTTGAAGCTCGACGCATTGAAGGGCCTGCAGAGGGTATCAGTCAGTGTAGAACACTCGACCAAGCTCGCTTTGCTCACTGGGTTGACCTGCACGGCGGGGTACGTCTTCTTGAAATACTCGGCGACGGTGAGGCTCTCTTGAGGGGCGGGCGCGGGCGTAGGCGGAGTAGGGAGTCCTGCAGCAGCACGCTAGGCGCGCTCCATCGGAGTTGGCTTGGGTTTGCTCGACTTGGCGCCCTTCTTGGAGATGATGACGACGTGCGAGCCCGAGGGAGCGCCGAAGCCGACGATGCGGAAGGCGCGACGATCGGAGCTGTAGGGCGAAAGTAGAGGTCAGCATAGGTCATCGAGATAGTGAAAGTGACGGGAAGGTGGTGACGAGGACTCACCGATGGAGGACACGGACTTTGGCGCCCTTGAGCTTCCTCTTGAGCTCGTGAAGCTCGGAGCAAGAGAACTCGCGGACCTGCTGGCCTCCGTCGCCCATCTGCGCTCCTCCCCTGCCTCCTCCTCGTCCTCCCCTCCCGCCCCTTCCTCCCCTCGTCGCAGGTGCACCACTTCCCGGCTGAGGATGGCCGACGATGGTCGAACAGACGGCGAGGAGCTTGCCCGAGATGAGGTAGGGCGAGTAGGCGGTGTCGAGGTTGACGACCATGCCGGTAGTGGTGGGGCGGATTGATCTGGGAGCGAGGAGAGGAAGCACAGAGATCAGCGTTGGCGAGCCGAGGAGAGCGCGAGCCATCGCCGAGCGGATGACAGCTCACCTGAAGAAGCCCTTCAACATGATCGCGCCGCCTCCGAGGTGGGTACTTCCAGTGAGCTCCTCAAACACCTTCCTTCCGCTGGCACACAGGATGACGCCCTTCTTCCTAGCAGCGTCGTGGCGCAGGAGGATGTCGAGGCCCATGATGGCCGTCGCCGCCGCGTCGGCCGACACCGAGCCAGCTCTCGTAGCCTTGATGTATTCGTCGTGGATGGATAAGTCGATCTGAGCGGCGACGCTGAGGGTGATCTTGAAGACGGGAGCCGAGCGAGTCGGAGTCTCGGGCTCGAGCTCAATGTCGAAGGTCGCGCTGTCCTCGGTGAAGAGCTTGCCGAGGCTGAAGGCGTTCTTGACTCCATCAAAGGCGGTGGAGACGAGCTTGGGCATCTCCTGCTCCTTGTCCTCGACGAACTTGTCCCGGGCTTGGGTGCAGAGCACTCGCGGCGTAGGACGAGCGGGCGCTGCGGGGCGAGTCCTGACGGCTTTGACGTCGATATCGTAGTGTGTGAGGGTGACAGGCTTGATCCTGAGCGCATAGGTGTTGGCGAGTAGCTTGATCTTGCGCCCGAGCGTGCCAGGAGGCTGACGAGCGGCGAGCGCTGTTGAGAAGATGAGAGATCGTCTCGAGTCAACTCTTTCTGCAGGTTGGTAGGGGCAGAGACAGTATGCTTACGAATCGACGTTTGACCTGCTGAGAGCGTGAGCGCTTTGATCTCTGCTTCAAGACGATTCATCGCGAGGCGAGATTGGGTGGCAAACGAGTGGGAGGAGAGCAAGGAGCGAGGGAGGCGAAGCGGTCGAGGTTAGAAGGACTTCTCGGTGCTCGAGAAGGCTCGATTTGCGATTCGGTGAGCTACAGATACTAAAGCAACCCTTTTCACTACTTCTATAGCCCAGCAGCTGCAACCGCCAGCTGGACACACTCGAGCTCCTCATCCGTTTCGACGACCCAWCCCGAGATCCTGCTCCCTTCCTTGGTGATCCTCCTTCTGCCCTTCCCCTCCCCGTTCACCTKCTCGTCGACTCCTCCCTGACTTCCTGCGAGCTCCTCGACCCAACGGAAGTGCTCCAGGACATCCCTGCGCAGGCGCGYCGAATGCTCTCCAATGCCGCCCGAGAAGACGAGACCATGCAGCTTGTTGTGAGGTGCGGTGGAGGAGAAGAGAGTGGAGATGTAGGCGTAGAGGAAACCGAGGAGTCGGTCGAGGTAGAGGTTGTAGGTGAGAAGGGCGGTCTCTTGCTCCTTGCTCGGCGACGAGGAAGGCGAGTCGGGGAAGGCGCGTTGGGTAATCTCTCCAAAGTCCGTCGTTCCGGTGAGGGCTGTGGTGGTCACTCAGTATCAGCAGCTGCAGCGCCAGTAGAGCAGTGAGACTCACCCTTGAAGCCGCTCTCCTTGTTCAAGACAAACTCGGCCTTGGAGATGGGTCGACCAGACCACTCGACCGTCTCGGAGCAGTCGGGTGTGTGGTGGAAGATGAGGGAGGCGTCGAGCGATCCAGAGCGAGTTCCTCCAGGGAGCCCTGTGGGGAGCGAGTACGACGAATCAGCTCCAGCTTCGGCCGAACGCTCCCACTGCAGCTACTCACCCTCGAGAGGCGTCAATCCCATCGACGTATTCCTACTCTCTCCACCTTGGATCAAGCAACAACTCCCACCACTGCCGAGGTGCGCCACGACCAAGTTGACCTCCTTCGCCGGGATGCTGAGCTCTTCGCTCATCTGCTTGAGGATTGAGGCGTAGCTGAGGCCGTGGAATCCGTAACGAACGAGCGGTACGGGCGTGTCGTGCTCGGGAGTAGAGATGGCGTAGGTGGTGCGGAAGGAAGGGATCGTCGTGTGGAAGAGCGTGTCGAAGCAGAGGACAGAGGTCGCCGAAGGGAGTGATTCGAGGCAAGTCTTGACGATCAGCATCGCGTGGTGGTTCTAGTTGATTGTAGGAGGGTCAGTAGGATCACTGAAGTTATATCACAGACCTGCAACACTCCAACTCACGTGCAGAGGAGCGAAATCCGACACCTCGTTCATCCGCTTCAACGTCTCCTGCTCGCTCTTGTCGCCATGCTTGATCACTACAGGATCCTTGGCTGTACCTCCATGCACGATGCGATGCGTAATCACTTGGATTCGGTCCTTGCCGCCTTTGCCCAACACCTCGTCGCTGGTGACGTCTCGCAGGATCTCCTCAAACACGTCCTGATATGATGTAGACGAGTCGAGCTCGCGCTTGACCTCCTCCGAGAGCTTGCCAGAGTCCTGCTCATGCTGCGGTACATGCTTGAAGGTGAACTTGGCCGGCGACGAGCCTTGCACGTTGGAGGCGGAGCCGGCGAGGACGACTCGGTGAGAGTGAGCTTGGTACAGCTTGAACTTGATGGATGAGGAGCCACAGTTGACTGCGAGGCAATAGTCTGGTGCTGCTGGCATGGCTGTAGTCGAGTAGGTAGTGACAAGTAAGAGCGAAAGAGCGACGCAACTCGGTTAAGCGCCTGACGAGGCTCGGCGTTCGAGCTTCGGCGATGGCAGACTGCTCAGTGCAGTCAGCTACAAAAGAGCGAGTTTGATCGGAATCTCGAACAGCTGAGCTACAGAACAGCTCACTACAAAAATAGGAGCCTCTGTAGTTGAACATCACGTGATCTCGACGAGCTCAAACCTTTCGCACGCCACCCTGCCAGCCTTCGGCGTGCTCGGCTGGCTGGCGCTCATCATCCTACGGACGGACGCCTCCCCACACCTGACAGCTAGTTTCTCTCCTTGTCCTGCTGCCTCACCTCGGATTCTGCACCTCGTCATGTCCACCGCCCTCGTCGCCGGCCCTTCGCAAAGCTCTTCTTCTAGCTGCCCCTTCTCCTCGTCTTCTCCGAGCGGATCCAGCAAGTTGGCAGCTCCGAGCGGTTGTCCATTCTCCTTCAAGGCAGCGACCACTCGCGCTCGTCAGCCAGCACCACCTCGAGCTCCCACCGACCTGCCGGATCTGCGCAGAACGCCCTCGGCCGACCTTCTTTACCTCCCTCCCCTTCTCTCGCTTTTGCCAGCGTCGACACCTCCTGCGACACCACTCCGAGCGGAGCAGTACCCAGTAGGATACACCACCAGTCGCCTACCTACTGTGGACGCCGCTTCCATCGCTCTGCACCACGCCCTGCACGCCTTCAAGCCGACGATGCCCAACTATGCCTACGACGACTACGCCGAGGCCTTCAACTTTTCCGAGTTGAGACTACCGGAAGAAGTGGAGCGAGAGTGGTGTGTACTGTGACATCAAGCTGCCTCTACGCCGAGCTGACTCTCGCGCCGGCTTGCCCCTCCTTCGCAGGTACATCGTCGCGTTCCGGTCCACTCGAGCAGCCGACTCTCCTTCCCGAGACCTCTACGAGGCGGATCGACTTGCTCACGAAGAGGCAGTGTCGGTATGTACCTTCTCTGCCTACTCCGAACCCTTCTCGGCGCTGACCCTCCTCCGGTTGTTCACAGGCGGGCGGCCTCCTCGCCTATTGGTACGGCGCGCCCAATTCGTACGGCTCCAACCTTGCTACCTGCATTTGGATGTCTCGCGCACATGCCATCAAGGCTACCTCGGGTCCGAAGCACGTTGAAGCGATGAGGTTCGCGGTGGTGAGTCCGCCGAGGGCTGGTTTTCCTGACTCGGAGCTAACTATGTGGCTCTCTCGACTGCAGGCCATGTACGCCAACTACGATCTGGAACGCTATGTGCTGAAAAAGGTCAAGGGAGAGACTGGAGTGACGGTAGAGCAGTGGCTCGGCGGGGAGGTGGCCTTCGCCGAGAGCGATTGA
>BCKL01000004.1:832344-855221 GCA_001600635.1 Leucosporidium creatinivorum | reverse complement strand
CTCCTCGCTCAGACTACAGCAGCCCCTTGTCAGCACGTGTTGGCGCTTGAACAGTCGAGCGAGCGGCCGTTTCGCAGGTCTCCCTTCCGCCTCATCTTCCCCGCTCTTCAAACCTCGTCTCAAATCGCAAGGATGGGAGCAGCAACTCCTCTTACCGCATTCCGTATCACTGGAGGACGTACCTTTGAGCAGGCGCAGAGCGTCGAAATCGTCGACCAGCTCCAGCTGCCGCACACGGTCCGCTGGGAAGAGGTCTCTACCATCGAGGAGGCGTTCGCTGCCATCAAGAGCATGAAGGTCGGGTCTGTATAGCTCTCTTAGCTATTATATAGCTCAGACTGTACACCTACAGATCCGAGGAGCTCCCGCCATCGCTTCTCTCGCTTCGCTAGGGATCGCTTCCGAGCTCCTCACGCTCCTCTCGGGCAAATCCTCGCCCGCCTTCCCCGCCGAGTCGCTCCAATCAGCTACAGCGCTCCTCTCCTTGCTGCTCAAGCAAACCGCCTACCTCCTCACTTCGCGCCCGACCGCCGTCAACTTGCTCGAGGCGCTTTCGCGGATAGAAAGTGCTGCCAAGCAGGCTACAGAGGGTGGAGCCACGGGGGAGCAGCTGGCGAGGAAGGTGGTGGATGTCGCTGTTGGCGTGTGGGACGAGGATAGGGAGCGTAACGTTGCCATCGGCGACAATGGCGCGAAGTGGATCCTGGAGAAGCTCGAGCGCGAAGGGACGATTGAGAAGGGCGAGAAGATTACCGTGTTGACTGTGAGTGCTTTGATGATATGTGTGTTGAGTACCAGAGCTGACCCTTGCCCCTCTTCAAGGTCTGCAATACCGGCTCGCTCGCTACCTCGGTTCCGGCACTCGCGTCGCTTCTCAGCTCTCGCTTCTGCTCACCCACATCTCCTCACCAACAGGCCTACGGAACTGCCCTCGGTGTAATCACCTCGCTGCACGACATGGGACGCCTCGAGCACGCCTACTACGCCCAGACCGGCCCTTACCAGCAGGGAGCTCGGTTGACCAGCATGGAGCTCGCTTCCCTGGGTATTGAGAACACCATGGTCTGCGACACTGCCATTGGCGCTCTGATCGCCGAGAAGAGGGTCCACCTCTTTGTTGCTGGAGCCGACCGGTGAGCTCCCCTGCTCTCCCCTCCCTTTCGCCGAGCGCCGAGCTGACCTTGTCCCCTTGCCGATCACAGCATCGCCGCCAACGGAGACACGGCCAACAAGATCTCGACTTACCAGATCTCCCTCCTCTGCTCCTCACCCCACCCCTTCTCTCCCAACCCTCCTATCCCCGTCCTCGTCGCCGCTCCCGTCACCACGCTCGACCTGGCCATGGACTCTGGCCGCTCCATCGTCATCGAGCAGCGCCCATCATGGGAGGCTTGCACCGTTCGCGGTCGCATCGTCGAGGTCAACGAGATGATCAAGAGCGGAGGCAAGATTGAGCCGGCCAAGGAGGGAGAAGAGGTCGAGGTGGCTACCGTGTTGGTCACTCCTCCCAACACGAGGGCGTGGAACCCTGCGTTCGATGTCACCCCTGCTAGCCTCATCGCTGGTATTGTTACGGAGCTCGGCGTTGCCAAGAAGGAGGAGGGAGGAGCAGAGTACGATCTCCGAAGCTTCGTCAAGGCGGGCAAGCAGTAATCTAATTGGCGCTTAGAGCCCTCGCATCTTCGTTGAGGATCTAGCATTACGACCTGAGACGCATGGAAGGGGCTTGCCGGCTACAGCGAAGGAGAAGCAGGACGGCCTGAGCCGAGCACCGAGAGAGAGAGCCGGCCTAGAGAGACTTGCAGGTCTCCAGACGAATCTTCGAGACTTTGCTACATAGTTTCCTCAGCTTAGACGTCGGATCAACTCACCCTTCGAAAGCTCGGAAGTGAGTGTACGCGCTCTTTCCAGCTTCGACGAGACAACCGCGCCGATCTTGCTCCCTTTCTCCTTCACCACTCTCGAGTCGCATCTCAGCAACCAAAAGCACTACAGCTTTCACCGCACAACTTCGTCAGCTTCGTGCTTCTACAGCCCATAGCCAGGTCCATCGCCTCCGGTCAACCGCTCCCCCCTCATCTCCCAGCTCCCCTCCTTCTCCAGCTACCCAGCTCATTTCGCTTCGCTCCAGACCAATGTCCGCCAACGAGTTCACCAACGGTCACGAGGCGAACGGAGCCAACGGCGGCGACTTCCCTTCCCTCTCTGGCAACACATCGACTACTGCTCCTCAGCCAGACACGTCGGTCGGCGGCTCGGGCCTCTCGGCAGCTCAGCGCCTCCAGCAAGCACACGAGGCTCAACAAGCTACACCTTCCATCATTACCGAGGACCCCTTCCCTCCCTTCGCAATCACTGAGGACCCCTTCCCCGTTTCCACCGCCTTCGAGGCCGCTGCCCCCGCGCCTTCGACTCGCAAGGCCAAGGCGCTCGACGTCTCGGACGAGTCGGCGTTCCCTAGCTTGGGAGGAGGTTCTACTGGCAAGAAGGCTGCCACCTGGGGATCTGGAGGAGGTGCCGCCGCTCAGCGTATCAAGCAGCAGGACTCGCTCTCGACGCCCAGCTCGCGCCCCGCTACCCCTTCCTCGGCCGGCGGAGATGAGGGCTTCGCTGCCAGGTCTGCTTTCTTCTCGACCAATGTACAGATGCCCAACAATGAGATCCACATCCAGGCGCCCTCCGCCTCGAGCGGATTCGCCATCGGACGCGGACGCGGCACCTTCTCCAACGAGCGCCAGGCTGAGCCCACCACTCTCGGCGAGGTCATGAAGCTCCTCATGAAGCGTCACCCTACCGTCACCGTCGAGGCCTCCATCTCCCGCGTTCTCACCACCTTCATCATCAAGAGCAAGGGAGATAACGCGGAGGAGAAGGTCGCTCAGGTCAAGCGCGAGCTCCTCGCCAGGCTCGCCAAGAAGGTCAGCATCGATGTTGAGGTCCCTGCTGGCCTCCGTGGTTTCATCGTCGGTGCCAAGGGTGAGCCTCGCTCCTTCGCCGTCGCGCTCGCGCTTCATCTCACGCGCCGCCGGAAGCTGACCTTTGCTCTTCTACAGGCCGCACCCTCAAGTCCATCACCGATGCCACGGGAGCCAACATTCAGATCCCTTCCCGCGACTCTACCGCCGACGCCGACGAGGCTCAGACCGAGTCGGAGGACCTCCAGGACGGCCCCCTCATCGCCATCACCGTCTCGGGAGACTCGACCGCCGTCGCCGCCGCTCGCGCCAAGATCCTCGCCATCGTCTCGGAGCGTGTCTCCAAGGTGCAGAAGCAGCTCGAGACCATCCCCAAGGAGTTCTGGCCCCTCCTCAACGGCGCAAAGGGAGCCAAGGTCGCCGAGCTCGTCGAGTCGGTTGGCGCTACTGGAACCGTCAACGTCTTCGTGCCCAGGTCGTACGAGAAGCGCGGTCTTTCCGCCAGTGGAGAAGGCGAGGAGGAGCGCGAGACTGTCGAGAAGTTCGTCACCGTCTCGGGCGAGAGGGAGGCCGTCGCTCGCGTCGTCCAGGCAATTGAGGCTGAGGTGGCCAACCTTGTACGTTGGACTTTTTGTATCAAGATGTAGACCGAACCTGACGACTCCCAACGCCTCCACAGAAGAGCACCACTACCTCGGCTTCCATCGGCATCAACAAGCGCCAGCACCGCTTCCTCGTCGGCCCCGCCGGCGACGAGATCCTCGTGGAGACTGGCTGCTCGGTCGAGCTCCCTCCCATCGACGACGCCAACGAGAACGTCACCATCCGTGGACCCCAGGCTGCCATCATCGGCGCCTTCCAGATCGTACGCTCGCTCCTTGCGCTTCGCATGAAGAGCATTGCTGACCTTGGCCATCTTCGCAGGTCATGAACAAGGCCAACGCGACTCCCATCGAGACTCTCGACCTCACCACCGCCCACGCCGGCTCCCACGACCGCAAGGTCTACGCCGCCTCGCTCACTCGCTACGTCCTCCGCAAGCAGAAGTTCCGCGCCCTCTCGGATGAGAACAAGACCCAGGTCTTCCTCCCTCGCCAGAGCGCCATCGACGCTGGAACTCCCCTCATCGAGATCGTCGGCAAGGAAGGCGCTGCTTCCAACATCGCTGGAGCTCGCCAGGCCATCATCAACATTGTTCGCAAGCTCCCTCCTTCCAACTTTGCCATCGTCGAGGTCGACAGCCTCATCCACCGTCATTTGATTGGCAAGAAGGGCAAGAACATCAAGGCGTTTGAGGAGAAGCGGAACGTCGAGCTCGTCTTCCCTCCCGAGGGAGAGGACAGGTCCGACATTCTCCTCGTCTTCACTGGCGAGGGTGTCGCCACCGAGGTTCTCGAGGGTGAGTGTTCTCCTTTTGTCCCGCTGCACCTGAGCTGACTTCTCTTGACCCGTTTCGCAGAGGTCAAGACTGAGATCCTCAACATGGCCAAGGAGGCCGCCGACATCAAGTCGATCACCCTCACCATCCCCTCCTCGCTCCACCGCAACATCATCGGTGCCGGCGGCACCACCCTCAACGCCGTTATCGGCGAGGAGAAGCTCGTCAACGTCTCGTTCGGTTCGGCCAAGAAGGGCGAGTCGGCCAAGGCTGGAGCCAACGACGATGAGGTCGTCATTCGCGGTCCTTCGGATGAGGTCGAGCGCGTGAGGAAGGAGATTGAGCGTATCGCTGAGGATGCCAAGAACGAGGAGATTGTCAACTCGCACGTGAGTAGAGCTCGTTCGCCTTTGCCCGCCTCCAGCTCGAAGCTGACAGTTCTCCGCTCCACCGCAGGTCATCGAGTTCGAGATGGAGACCATCCATGTCCGTCACGTCGTCGGCAAGGCTGGATCAGGGATCAGCAAGCTCCGCGACGACCTCGGCGTCCGCGTCGATTTCGAGGAGCTCGGCGCCGCCGCTGCTCCCGCTGGAGGAGCGACTAAGAAGCGTGTCGGTGGCAAGAGCAAGGTCACCATCAAGGGTCGCAAGGAGAACGCTGAGGAGGCCAAGAAGCGCATCCAGAGCCAGGTGACCAGGATCGTAAGTCGCTTTCTCCTTCGCTCGTCCCCCGCCGAGCTGACCTCTTCCTATCTTCGCAGGCCGACGAGATCACCGTCACCATCGCCCTTCCTCCTGCTCTCGAGCGCGGATCCCTCATCGGCAAGCAGGGAACCTACCTCAAGCGTCTCGAGGAGAAGTACGAGGTCCGAATCAACTTCCCCCGCGACGGCCGCAAGGGTGGAGACGACGCCGACGAGACTCCTCGCGCTGGCAACCCCAACGAGATCACCATCCGTGGAGGCAAGAAGGGAGCCGACGCCGCTCGTGGAGAGCTCGTCGCCCTCATCGCCTACGAGCAGGAGAACGGCAACGTCGTCACCTTCACCGTCTCGGTCAAGTCGCTCCCTCGCATCCTCGGCAAGGCCGGATCCCAGGTCAACCAGATCAAGGAGGACACCGGAGTCCAGTCGGTCGACGTTGACCAACAGGGCGAGGAGGCCACCACCGCCACGATCACCTTGAGGGGAACCAAGTCGGGCACGAAGAAGGCTCGCGAGGCCATTGAGGCCATCGCCAAGGAGGTCGACGACGAGGCCAGGTTCACCATCCAGATCCCTCGCGAGTACCACACCACCCTCATCGGTTCGGGAGGATCGAGCATCAGGGAGCTCATCGCCAAGGCCGGAGGACCCACCGACTCTCGCGCCTCGGGCAACACTGTTCGCTTCCCTCGCCAGGGGGATGGAGCCGAGAACGTCACCATCACCGCTCCCAAGGCCGTCGCCGAGAAGATTCGCGCCGCGCTCGAGAAGGAGGTCGAGAGCCTTCGCTCGCGCATCGTCTTCGGTGTCGCCGTCCCCCAGTCCCAGCACGCCTCCATCATCGGCAAGGGCGCCTCGGCCATCCAGGAGCTTCAGAGGAAGCACGGCGTCAAGGTCACCATGCCCTCATGGAACGAGTACTCGCAGGCTGGCGAGGTCTCCAACCCTGACGACGTCAAGAATGCCGCTGCCTCCGACATCATCAAGATTGTCGGACCTCGCGAGGCTGCTGTCGCCGCCGCTGCCGACCTCTCTGTGCGTTTGAGCGTTTGTTCCTTATCTCGCTTCGACAAGGCTAACGTCGCCCTCGTTCACTTTCGCAGAAGGGCCGTGCTGCCGCTCCTTCGGCTTCGAAGACCATCCAGGTTCCCAAGAAGTTCCACGCCAAGATCGCGCAGGGAGGACGTTTCTTCCGCTCGCTCCCCTCCGGCACTCGCGTCACTCACGGCGGTCAGAAGCCTCCCTCCTCCGCCATCAAGAGCAAGAAGCCTACTACTCCCAACGGCTCTTCCTCCCCCGCCGGCCGCATCGACGATGACGGCGAGCAGTCCGCAGAGGAGGCCATCGAGTTCCAGCTCGTCGCCCTCTACGACGACGAGGAGGAGAACGATACGGAGGAGATTCCGTGGGTCGTCGAGTCGACCTCGGAGGAGAACGCGCAGAAGGTCATCGAGGACATTGAGCGAAGCCTCGAGCTCGCCAAGTCGGCGACTCATGTCGCTTGGCTCACCGTCCCTCGCGGTCTGAGTGAGTAGCTTCCGCCTTCCTTCTACTTCGCTCAGCGCTGATGCCCCTCTCTCCCTCGCAGTGCCCCGCATCGTCGGCCGAGGTGGATCCGGACTCGACCAGCTTCGTTCGCATGGAGTCGAGGTCGAGGTCGTCGGCAAGCGCGATGCCAACAGTGAGCTATGACCGTGCTCTCGCTCTAGCTTCCCTCGCTGACCTCGTCCTCCTCTACAGAGCTCACCCTCACCGGAACCCCCGCCGCTATCGACGCTGCTCACCAGCAGATCGTCCGCCTTGCCGCTCCCCGGCCACCACGCCAGCAGCGCAACTACGACGAGGAGCGCTATTAGTCTCCCTCATACCCCCACTTCGGCGCATCTCCATCACTAGCGCTTCCCCTCTCGCAACGTTTAATCTCCTCTCCTCCCTTCGCAAAACTCCCCCTCGGGAGACAAGAATCTCTCTCATCGCACCTCATATCTTAAGCTTTCGGCTAGTCGCGGGAATGGAAAGCTCGTTCCTTAGACTTGCGGACGAGAAGAGAGCAGTGAGAGACAGCGAGTCGCTTCCGAAGCCTTTCCCTTCTCTCGCTCTCGGCTCCTCTCTCATCGCTCCTCAGACCTCTCAGACTCGAATCAAGCCAAGTCGTATCGTATTCCGAGAGCTGCACGGACACTTCACCTCCCCTCATCCAGCGCATCCCACGCCGTGTTCTCGTCCTTGGTCCAACACCATGACGCCGGCGTCACGGTGCACACCGAGAACCCCTCGGCCTCCATGAACACCATCGTAGGAGCAAATCCGAGACCGCTCTCCCAAAGATCGAGTTCGCGCAGCGATTGTGGGAGCTGCGTGAGGTCGGTATCCTCGCAGCGAATCCGCTCGTGCTTCTTCGGTTTTGGCTTGACGCTAAATCGAGCTCGAGTGAGCGCGGTGCAGTGGCTGAGGAGGGGTATGAGTATCTTGAGGTAGTCGAGTAGAGGCATGGTAGCCTCAAAGTGCGTGAGGGTCGCGAGCTTGGGCACGTAGGTGCGGAGGAAGGGGAATTCGTCCTCGTGGGAGCCGAGATGGATGACGAGATGGCCCAGCGTTGAGAGAGGATTGGAGACGACGACCGCGAGCACACCGTGCGCATACGCTCCGACCTCGAGGTACGTGAGGCGGGCGAGAGGGAGGAGGATGCCATCGCTGATGAAGGCCTCCGCGTCGGCGGGTAAGATGCTGAGTCGACGACTGATACAGAGGCTTTGCAGGCTCGGATATGGCCGGAGGAGGTTGGCCAGGGTTGTGATATCCGTGCTGTCGCCGAACTCGCGTCGGCTCCTCGTCAGTAGTAGTTCGGGCAAGTCCCCACGCTTTTCGCCAACCTGGGCGATCAGCTCTTGCAAGAGATCATCGGAGAACCCGACCAGCTCCAGAGTAGTGAGGGAGGTACAGCAGGTCAAGAAAATGGCTGTGGAGCGGCGGACGCTGTCCTCGTCGGCACTTGTGATCTCCTCGACGATGTGAAGCGCCGAGCCGTCCAGACTGAGGCGGCGAGTCAACCGTCCCAGACCCTCGTAGCGCAGCAGGGCGATCTCCAAGCACATCGAGTCGTAGGTGAGCGGTCCGTAGTAATCCTCTGTATCCCAAGCGACGTTAAGACGGCGGTAGAGCTGCTCCGTTGCTAGAGCACCGAAGGCCTTGGAAACGAGGGCCGAGGATATGAGAGTCTGGTACGCCTCGTGACGATGCAGATTGGGTACATGTATCGGCTCTGCGACCAGCTCGAGGATGCGAGCGATGATCTCGTTGGGGAGGGGAGGAGGGGCCATGCCGGCGGTTCGGCGCCGGAGGGAGAAGAGGTGGTGAGAGGTGTACGAAGCGGTCGTAGGCGGGGAGGAGGATGAGGGAGAAGGAGGATGAGGTAAGGTCGTGTAGTCTGTACTGTATGGGGTTCAGGATCAGCGAGAGTCGACAGGATGCGAGCGGATGTCGCAAGAGACCTCTGCGCCTCTCGCTCGTTCAACGCCGAGTACGCCAAGACAAGAGGAGGAGAGGAAAGGCTGCCAGCAGAGATGACTCACGAGCTTCCGAGCGGCGATACGCCTGAGCAGCAGCAAGCGAGCGACAAGAGCTAAGGGCGTCCCTTCCACCCGACTCTGCGTGGAGGGGAAGAGAGTACGAGGTCAGCAGGAGCTCCGGGAGTGTCAAGTAGTGTCCGCTCCTCCTCTTCCCCCTCTCTCTGCACCGGCCACCCTTCCAGGTCTGGCTCAGCGCTGAACCTCGCTCGACTCCCGCATCTCCAGTACATGACTCCTAGCACGAGCGCCTTCGCATAGGCGGAGACTTACCTTGAGCTTCGTACTATCACGCGGAGAGCTACCGGGGCACGAGCAGCAGCGAAGGAGAGCGACGAGACGAGAGCTTCGACTCGGGAGGGTCTGAGCAGAGGCGGGCGCTGTCGCGATGTGGGGTGCAGAGGTGTGGCCGTGTAGCTTTTTGAGTCGTGTATAGCTTCCAGCGATTCGACTCGAGGGCGGAGGCGAAGAGGCGAAAGAAACGAGCGATGCGGACGAGGGCAAGAATCGAACGGCTCGCTCGATTTACTGTCAACTCGTATCATTGCTCCTGGGCGGAGTGGCGGTAATTCAGTACAGTGATGTGCCACTGCCAATCTTCTCTATTGGCTGCATCTCTCATGCAGTCGCTGGAGCCTCACGAGAACAGAGCCGAGCGCCGAGGTTAACAGAAACTGATGCACTGCAATACCTAGCATGATCCAATGTCCATCTTACCTCTACCAGCTATTCTAGACGCCCTGCGTCTTCCCGCTATCTCCTCGGTAAGGATGCCTCTTCCCCCTCTCCCTCTCGGTCAGCTTCCTCAGCAGCTCGGCCTCTCGCTCAGCAAGTGTAGGCTGCCCTCCGCCTGCCTTCAACCGAGCAGCGAGCTCCTCGAGTGGTACCTCTTCCTCGATGATTTGACGCGCCGACTGCCCGGACCATTCGGGAGCAGTAGCGAAAGGTCTGCGAGAGCGCCGAGCGAAGTCGAGGTCAGCAGATAGATCGACGAGCAGCCTAGAGCTCGAGCTAACGTTCGTAGCTCTCATGGAATGAGTAGCGCTCACAGGTTTGAGTCGACGAAGAAGAAGTTGGCGGGGTCAGCCTCCTCGGTGGGGTGAGCCGTCATCTCGCGAAGCTCTTTGCGAATGACGGCGGTGAAGGCTTCGAGGTCGAGGTCGCTCCTGTTTGAGGTAATTAGTTATGAAGATTCGAGGGTGTGAGTGGTGATGTGTTGAGGAGTTGGGGAGCCAGCGGCATGAGCGAGCGAGACGGTTCGGCGAAAGGAAAGGCGAGTGCGATGAGGATGATGGGGTCAAGGACAGCGGTCAGCTCCGTCAGATGTTGATGAGAGCGATGTGAGATCTTACGCGTCGTATCCGAGCGGCTGTGGCGAGGGAGACGGCATAAGTAAGCTTCTCGGTCGAGGCAGGCGAGCTCGGCTTGCTCAGACTCACGTTCTCAATCTCGTTGCCGATCTGCAAGAAGCCGATGAAGCAAAAAGTGGTGATGGCGGTTGCCGGTACGGTCTGTTCGAGTGACGCAGGTCAGATATCGCCGCGAGCAGGAACGAGCGAGCACGCTCACCAGCCAGCCGAACGTCGCGTGAAGCTGAGTTGGTAGGAAGAGGAGATAGATCCAGATTACTTGGCGAAGGTGAATGCTGTACGCCAGTGGGATCGGTGAGAGTCTGCGACAAGACCAGAGGCGTTAGCATCGCCCAATACCAGCTCGGCGCAGAACTCACAAGACCCTCTCCAACCCCGTCAACAAATCCGAGAAGCTTTGCAGCGCAGCGAGAAGCGAGTTGATCGTCGGCACATCTATGCTCTTCCTCCTCTGCAACGCTGCAACCCAGCCCGATAGCAGAAATGTGATCTCGAGAGGGACGTGGTCCCCGTCCTTCTGTCCTTGGATCGGCTGGCGCTTCCTTCGGTGGTAGTCCTTCTTCCCTCGAGCCGCCTTGTGCAGCTGACGAGCTCGACCGCGACAAAGGGAGTAAATGTCGTGGAAGAGGCCGTAGAAGGGGATCCAATCGTCGAGTGAGATGGGAGGGGGGTTCCTCGCAGGGAGGAGAGGGCGAGGCGACTTGATTTGGCTGATCTGACCGCCTGTAGCAGGGTTCATGATGGCCTCGGTGGTCGACCAGGTCGGTTTGCGCTCGTGACGACCTCCAGGGCCCGAGAAGGCGCTCACGCCGGAGACGAAGCTGCTCTGTCGGCTGAGGAGAGGAGTGCCGGCAGCGATGGTGGATCCTGAGGCGGAAAATGAGGCGAGTGCTGCAGCCGACAGGGTCTCCAAAGCCGAAGGGTCGGATTGCGCGACGTAGAGGGGATCAAGATCCGGTCGAGCGATGTAGTTGGAGGTGGGAAGGCGATATCGGGGAAGGTAGCAGACGAGCGGGTAAAGGTCCGAGTAAAAGATCCCAGACTCTCCTCTACAGTAATGTTGCGTCTTGATCCGGGTGAAGAGAATGGGAAGGATGAGAGGATGACAATCGGAGGGAAAGACGAGACGAGCGCCGAGCAGGGGACGGACGGTGGGGTCAGCCACGTTCGGGTTCTGGCGGTGTAGGAGCAGGCTCACTGCTACAGAGAAAGCGGCGACGAGGTTGATGGCGCTCTTCTTCTCGACAATGGCTCCTGCAGCGAGAGTATCGGTGAGCTCGGAGGTGCCTCGTAAAGCTCACCCACACCAGTGCCACTCACGGCGCTTTTCGTCGTCCGAGACCTCCTCGCCTTCGACAGGAGGGTTTATGTAGTTTGGTACATGAATCCAAGCGAGCCTTGAGAACGAGCGGGAGGCGAGGATGATGTTGGACCACAGCCGACGCCCTTCGGTGTACGATGCAAAGGCCGACGAGGTGCGAAACGAGACCAGGAATCCGAGCACGGTTCCGAAGACGGTGACTGTGAGATGATAACATGGTCAGCAAGTACTTCATTGTGTATCTGATGCTTCGCGAACTCACTGAGGGTCTGCGAAGCGAACGCCGAGAGTTCAGCCTGCGATCCGGTCCCACATCTTCTGCAAGTTCGAGCTCACAGTAGCAATGTCGAGGTTGTGAACATACTCCGATAGCAGGCAGACGGCGGCTGCGATACTACAGAGGGCGAATAATCGCGGTTCAGCGGAGCTCCGAGTCGGCCGAAGGAGAGGGGGACGCTGACGCTCACCTCGTGAAGAAGAAGATCTCGGGGATGATGGCCCACAGCACAGTCGACTTGATGTGTGACAGACCACTTGCACTCCTCACTGGCGATTCACTCATCTTCTGCGAGACGAACAGCTTAGCTGCCGTTGACGACGAACGAGCGGTTGCCTCGTTTTGGGAGGCTGCTTGCTAGTAGAGTGAGCCGAAAATGGGATGGCTGAGCTTACTAGAGTATACCTATAGACTGCTCGGCGCTATCGAGGTGTAGCTCGCTCGTCAATCGGTATTCGAAGCTAATCGCAGCGCGTCGGTTGCTGCTGAGGGCGAAGAGGACTGCTGAGAGCGCCGAGGAGAGTAGGAGACTCGATCGGCGGGTTCTGTAAGTGAATCGGCGCGTTGTCGAAAAGCGAATCGCTGGCAGAACGTCGAGGCGAGAGACGACCTTCGAGCTCCCCTTCGTCGCTCGTCAGCCCGAGTCGAGCTTGGCTCCTGCATCATTACCTCGTTTCAGCTTCTCGACTCTGCCGCTACAGAAGGACTAAAAGAGCTTTCTCGCCTGCTATACTAGCCGCCTACAGCCTCCCTACCTGTCCAACTCCTCGCCGCGTCTTTTCCCTCTCTCGACCTCGAACGCCGAAGCCGAAGCTCTCTCAGCAGCAACATGCCGTTCGGGCAGCTAGTCATTGGACCACCAGGCTCAGGAAAGAGTACCTACTGTTATGGACTGCACCAAGTGAGTCTCGTTGCTCTGCTACAGCTCTCCATCGCTTGCTGACTTCGCATCGCTCTCCGTCCAGTTTCTGACGGCGTTGGAACGACCAGTCATCATCGTGAACCTCGACCCAGCAGCACCAGCACCACCGTATCCTTCGTCCATCTCCATCACCTCGCTCATCTCGCTACAGGACGCCATGGAAGCTCACAAGCTGGGGCCAAACGGCGCCATGCTCTACTGCCTCGAATACCTCGAGGCCAACATGGATTGGCTGGAAGAAGAACTTGATCGTGCACTGGAAGCAGGAGGGTGGGTGGGAGCAAAGAGGGAGGAGGCTTTCGTCGTCTTCGATACGCCTGGGCAGGTCGAGCTGTCGACGGATCATGGCAGCTTGAAGCGGATCGTGGAGCGGTTAGCAAAGAGGGGAGGATGGAGGGTGAGTAACTTCGAACTTGAGGCCCTCTGGAAGGAGCTCGCTGCACCTCAGAGCTGAGCTGACTTCGGCGCCGAACGACAGCTCGCCGCAGTGCACCTCATGGACGCCCACCACATCACCGACGCAGGCAAATACGTCGCCCTACTTCTTCTCTCCCTTCGCACCATGTTGCAGATGGAGCTACCACACGTCAACGTCCTCAGCAAGATTGACCTACTGTCGAACGCTGGCGAGCTTCGTGAGTGCTTCTCCAGCTCGGTCGGGCCTTTCAGGACGTGCTGCTGATCTCGAACGCATCCACAGCTTTCAATCTCGACTTCTACACGGAGGTCAAGGATCTCGAGTACCTCGTACCGCTGCTGGAGCAAGACCGACGGACTCGCAAGTTCTCGCAACTGAACAAGGTCATCTGCGAGATCATCGAGGACTTTGGATTGGTCAGCTTCGAGACGCTATGTGTGGAGGTACGTTTCTTCTCGCTTAGCAGTTCAAAGACTGCTTCTTCCCCCGCTTGCCCTAGCTCTCTCCCTGACCTCGGCGCTCTCATCACTTCTGTTCGAACAGGACAAGGACTCGATGCTACGGCTGGTACAAGTCATCGACCAGGCCGTCGGATACGTCGCTCCCACGCCACTCACCTCCACCCACTCCCACTCCCCGCCACACTCCCCGTCCTCCTCGCGCTCCTCCTCGCCCGACTCTCACTCCCACTCTCACTCCCATCCCCATTCACACGCCTCACACCACGCCGCCCAACCACCCTCAACACTCTCTGTCCACCCCTCCCTCGCGCAACTCTACTCCTCGCAAACGGTGCAAGAGAAGTGGGTGGACAATCCCGAAGAGTATGCCGATTGGGAGAGGCAGAGGTGGAAGGAGGAGGGGGACTGGGCGATTGGGAAGGCTAATGCGGAGAGTAGGAAGGATGCGGGTGGGAGCAAGGATTGGGGGGAATTGAAGGAGATGGGTGGTGGAGAGGCGATGGAGGGGGTGGAGGAGAACGGGGCGGGGATGGGGTAGCGTGCGCAGACATGAAGAATGAGCGTACATGACTCAGGAGATTCGATATGGCTTGCGAGCGCGAGCAGAGTCTGCCGAAGCTTTGTCTCTGGCGATCTTCTGCGCCGAGCTTCGTCCTCTTCCTCGCGCAAGGTCTGTTGGGCTACATACGTGCTCAATTCGAGGAGCGTGTTGGTGAGGTTGTCATCGCGTGTGTCGTCGAACACCTCCTGGCTTCCTCGCTCCTCTTCTCGCCGAGAAAGCTGTCTCCTCTGCTCGGCGGCGATTTGCCCGGTCCTCGCCCGCTCTGAAGCATCTTCCGACGAAACCCCAAGCAGGAGCTGGAAAAGCTGGGCATGCTACGGAGCATGCACCGCGCTGAATGGGTGGTCGAGCTTTCAGCGTTGTAGACGAGCAGCTGGCAAGGCGAGAGGAGCTCGGCGTTGAATGCTCCGACCGAGAGAGCTGCATTCTCTCTCGCCGAGCAGTTTCTGAGCGTTACCGCTATCATATAACGGAGCAAAGTGTGCATCTCATCCGGCGCAAGCGCCTCTGCTGAGATCTGTACCCCGCGCGCTCGAGCTTGGCGCGAGAAAGCCTTCCCAGCTTCCCTTCGGCTGCCCTCGCGTGGCCAATTCTGCTCCCAATCTGCCCATCTGATGAGAAATCGAGCCCATCAGATCATTCTTCGCTTCGTCTCCTTCTCTTCACTGCTTTGACATGTCGCCCGCCCTCGCTGACGGTCCCATCGCGGACCTGCCAAAGCGAAGCGCGTCTCCATCGCCTTCGACATCATCTCGCTCCTCCCGTGATGAGAAAAAGAGCTCGCTGAAGCAGCTGGATGAGGAGGAAGATATTGTAGAGACATCTAGTGCTATCTCGGCGCCCCAAATGCCGTGGAAGTACAAAGTAAGCTAGCTGTTCTCCCTCTTCTGCCGCACTTGCAGTGCAGTGTTTCCTCGTTCGGTGCGCTATGTAGTCGAGAGCTGACATTGATACGCAGTGGGTCGCTCTACTAGTGATTGTGCTGCTGCCCATCGGCAATACATGGGCCGACTCCTCAATGTCACCCCTCAAAGTCAGTTCAAGTGGAACTCTCGGCCGAGCTGGCTGGCTGACCTTCTACGCGACCTCAGGCGACACTGAGGAGGGAACTCGGGATCACTAGTACGTTCAGTTCGCTTTTTGTGGCCTCTCGAGAGATGAGGGGGCCTGGCTTTTGGCGAGACTCCTTCGCCGAGCTGCTGCTCTCGTTCACTTCTTGATGTGCCACGCTGACAAGCTCGCTTCACTCACAGACACACAATACGGCGTGATCGACTCGGCGGGCAACATCGTCAACGTGAGCCGTCCTTCTCGACGTTGCCCTTCGGTCGACCTTCACCTCTCGAGATCCAGCGCCGAAGCTGACCTGCTCCTCCCTGCCGTTCCCCATCGCCTTCGTTCCTCTTCATCTCCGACCTTGATCTCCCCCTACAACTCTTCCTTGCGCCCTCCTCTACAGTCCGTCTGGCCCATCATCGGAGGAGTCGCCCTCGACTGGTGGGGAGTCAACCTCGGTCTGATCGCCTGCACCTCAGTCATCTTCATCGGAGCCGTCCTGTCTGCCGTGGCTACCAACATCAGTAGCTGGAGGCTCATGGCTGGTGGCAAGGTGAGCTTCAAATGGTGTCGGCGCCGAATTTTGAGCTGACTCTCCTCGCAGATCTTGCAAGGCTTCGGCGACGCCGTGCTCGACTCGGCGCAGCGCAAACTCCTGTATCATTTTTTTGGTGCTCGTGGCCTTGCCTTTGCTGGAGGGTAAGCCATCTTCAGCGCCCCTTCTCTCGCCGATGATGCCTTCTTCGGGCCCTATATCTCGCCGATGCTGACCCTTCTAATCCCTCTCCCCTCTACCAGGCTCGAGCTCTCCGTCTACCGAGCTATCTCCTTGATCGCCGGAAGCACCTCAGTACCCATCAGCACCGGCACCGGCTTCTACGGCTGGAGCTTCTGGATCCCGGCGATGTTCTGTGGGCTGTCGGTGTTGATCACCATCGGCTACATATGGTTCGACGCCAATGTAGTGCCGAAGGAGATCCGCCTCACCTCCAACAAGGCCGCCGCGGCTGCTGCTCATGATCATGTCGCTCGGCGGAAGTTCTCGCTCGGCGCTTACTGGGAGCTCGGCTGTGAGTCGTCTTCGAGCTGCATCGAAGGCCCCTTACTGACCCTTACATTACACAGGGGCGTTCTGGATGCTACCGGCGACAATGATCTTGCAGTCGGCTTCCACCAGCGCCTTCGCCTCCATCTCGCCCGACCTCATCGCCTCCCGAGGGTTCACCGTTAGTCGTGTTGGATTGCCATGGTGCCGGGAGCAGTAGATCTGACTCTTCTATGCGCTCCCTCCCCTTCTTCTCTCCTCCACCTGCCTCCACTCGCCTATAGGAAGCCGTCGCCGGTTTCATTGCGCAAGCTCGGAGCCTTCTCCCCCTCTTCCTGCTGCCCTTTGTCGGTCTCGCCATTGACCGCTGGGGATATCGATTCCACATCATCGCCTTCACGCCCCTTCTCTGGGTGCTCGCCTACGCTCTTCTCGGCTTCAGCACGGTCCACCCCCTCGTGCCCGTCGTGTTCGTCGCGTTTGCTGGATGCATCCAAGCTTTCCCCGTGAGTCGGACAAGGCTTTCAGCTCTACTGTGCTGACCCCTCTACATCCCTACAGATTCAAGCTACCATCCCTCTTCTCGTCCGCGATCAGCGAAAGCTGGGGACCGCCTTCGGAGTCTACCGGTGAGTGTGCCAGGCCTTTCCACCCTCGGCTACGGAGCTCCCCCTCGCATCCGGCTCTCCCTCCCTTTCGGCGTGCTCTCTTCGCATTCCGGCTATTCAGAGACTCGACCGAAGCGAGCTCGAGGCTGACCCTTCTCTTTCTCTCCTTTGCAGCGCCTTCAACAACGCCGGGAGCAGCATCATGGATGTCGTCATTGGAGTGCTACAGGACTCGGCTGGTGGCAGCTACACTCGAGTGATCTGGCTCGTCATGATGATCAAGGCGCTCGCCTTCTTCCTAGGACTCGGATACCTCTACGCCGACTATCACTTCCTCGGCAAAACTGCCACCCTCTCCGAGAAGGCTCGCGTGGATCAGGAGGCGCTCATCGAGGATCCGACGACATCGCCTCTCACTGCTCGGCCGGTGAAGCGGGGGGTGACTTGGGTTTCGACTTTGCTGCTGGGGAGCATGGTCATCACGGGCTGGGTATTGTTTATCAAGTATTTACTGTAGATGGACTAGAGCGTGTAGAGCAATAGAGTTCATAGCGCCAGACAGACAAAGCTTTCGGTGGTTCGGCGCTGAGCTCAACTTCCCCTGCTCAAGCTCAGCTGGCCGCTGCACTTTGCATCTGTGGCAGGGTCCAGTGAGGTGGTGCTGTGTCCACGTAATACGCGCGCGAGGGACGGAGAGAAGATCAGCACAGGGAGCAGCTTGAGGCGAAGCAGCGAGCGCCGAGCATCGGCCTCTCCCCCTTCCAATGCCCCGATCAAGCCCCAGCGTCTACTCGAGTGTAGCAGAGGTGCTCAGAGCAAAAAGTAAAGCCTCCCCGGCCCCGTAGATGAGCAGGGAGGCGAGTTGAGGCAAAAAGAATCGAATGCCCAGTGGCGGGATCGAACCGCCGACATCAGACTAAACGCTTGAGAAAGTATTAGGTCTGCATCATAACCGACTAGATCAACCGGGCTTTGATCTTTTTTTTTTTCTAGATTGTGAATTGGCAACATCACTAGAGCAAATCTACCGATAACTCCAACTAGACGAATTGGCTCATAAGCCGACTACACCGGTAAGGGTGGCGAATTGGATCCGGCCGACAGGCGTGTTGCTTGCCCAACTGGTTGATCTTAATTATCAACCGGGCTTTGATCTTGATTATCAAAAACTGCTGACAATAGGATTCTGCTTTGCGCTTTTTCGCCGAATTCGAGCCAGCCGTCGAGCGGCCTGCCCCGAGCTAAAGGGGAAGGGGCTCGGCGTTGAGCTCAGGTATGGGCAGAGAAGGGCGCAGTGAGCACAGCCGTACTCGCTGGGTAGCTTGGGGCTGGAAGAGAGCTGCAAGACTGTGTGACGTGAACAGGATTAGTGCGAGTCGCCTCGAGCCTTGAGCAGTTCGGCCTCTGAGGTCTGAGGGGGCATCGGACGTGTATGCCTTCCGTAATATATCTCAAGCGACCTGAAGCTACTAGTTCTCACTCCTTGAGGACCGCCTCCACCTCATCCTCCACCGCCTCGTAGATCGTCTGCTTCGTCGCTCCCTCAGGCTCCCAGCCCAGCTCAGCCAATCTCTCAGCTTTGCACCTCGAGTACGTCCCCATCGCAGCTCCCTCGGCAGGCTTCTCGTCAATCTTGGGCTCCTTCTTGACAAGACCGCGCTTCGAAAGGACCGAGTGGAGGTGACGGCCGAGCTCGTGCCAAGTGTGGGTGTTGGTCTCGGCGAAGTAGTAGAGGCCTTCCGAAGGCTGGGAGGCGGAGAGGAGAGAGGAGAGTAGGGTGATGTAGGCGGGTACGAGGTTCTTGATCTGCAAGTTGGGGCGAGGTCAGCGTGCGCCGAGCAGTCAGCAGCGAGGGGACTAACGTGAACGTCGTTCCAGATGCGACCTTCGAGACCATAGAGGGTGACCTGCTCGTTTTTGATGGACTCGCGGATCCAGGCGGGCATGTCAATCGACAGCTTGTTGAGCGGTCTGCCCGGAGAAGGAGAGTCAGCGCCGAGCCCTCTCGCTTCACGTCGTCTCCAGCTCACCCAGTACCGAGGCCGTAGATCGTCGGAGGCAGCATGATTCCTACCTTGGCCTTTCCCACCTTCCCACCATCGACGGCGTTCTTGATGAGCAAGTCGACGTTTCGATGCCACGCCGAGTCGGGGAGCAAGTCGATCTGCTGGGGCTTCTTATCGTGGTAGATGATGTCGGGAGAAGGAGCTTGACAGAGGACTCCAGCTGCGAGGGAGACCGAGTCAGACGCGCTGCACTTCGGCCGAGCAGGGAAGGACGCACTGCCAGAGGTGTGAATGTAGACTGCAGGCGAGGCCGAGTCGGGGCGCTGCGAGAGTCCCTTGAGGATGGCCTTGACCGATTCTTCGTCGTCTGCTGTAGCGGCATGAATGATGATCTACAGAGCGAGCGCGAAGCGTCAGCGGCGCTCAGCTCATCTTCCTCGCGAGCTCTGCAGGCGACAATAGCGACTCACGTCGTGTTCGAGCACAGCCTTGACAATCACCTCCTCATTATCCAAGCTACCGATCACCGTCTGCACCCCAGGCGACTTCTCCAGCTCCTTGGCCTTGTCTGGCGAGCGAGAGAGCGCGGTGACGGCATATCCCTCCTTCAAGAGACCCTGCAGGATTGAGCCTCCGATGTAACCCGTGCCCAGCAAGAAGACTGATTTCTTAGGTACTGTAGTCATGTCGTGAAGCGAGAACGAGGTGATGGTGGAAGCGCAAGCTGCACTTCGCCAATCTCGCTCGAGTTCGCTCAGCCTTCGCTGAACTCTGGTCACGCCTCTCGCTATTTCGGGTGAACTGAGACCAATCGATTGCCCAGATAGCTGAGAGCGGGCTGATGCGTCCGCGACTGCGACCGCCGAGCCCTGCTCGGCGTTCACCCTCCAAGCTCGGCGCTCCCTGCCGCCTGCAGCAAAAGAACGCCGTCTCACACACTTTCACGTAGGCAGGCAGCATGGACTCCCACCTGCTGCTCGGCATCGCCATTCTGCTCGGCGTCCCCATTGCTCCTCTCGGCGCAACCGCTCACCCACGACATCCCCCCGCTCGGCGCCTCGCGCTCCATGATCTCACGCAGGTCGACGTGGATGACTTTGGTGATGAGTAGGTCGATGTTGATGTCGTTCTCGTCGTAGCCGAAGGGCGAGGAGAGCTCTTCGCCAGCAGCGAGGCTGAGAAGGGGAGCGCCGAGGTCGTGAGGGAAGAGGTACGAGAGCTGGTCAGCGCCTTCTTCACCCCTGAGGAAGAGATATGAAGTGGAGTCTTGAATGTGCTTACAAGCCGAGGAAGAGGAACGAGGCGATGAGGACGACAGGGATGGTGAAGAAGTGGACTTGGTGAACGGGCTGCGACGGAAGGGCGAGGAGGTATATCCAGACCTACAGAGGGGCCGACAAGTCAGCTCAACAACTTGCACAGCGAGCAGGCGGAGGTGACTCGCCGTTTGACGAAGATGGACAGAGTAGACGACGGGCAGCGGCGAGGTGAGAATCTTCTCCATGCCTGTGAGTGATACGTAAAACGGTCAGCGCCCTTCTGGGGGAACAGGGGCGTCAACGTAGCCGACACACCAGTCAACGCCTCCTCCAAACCCTGCGATCCAGCGTACATCCCGCCCGTGACGGCTCCACTAACTCCCCTCCTCTCCAGCACGCCGACATACGCGCTCATCTCAGCCAGGATCGCCAGCGGTAGGTTCTCGTCCTTCTCGTGGATGACCTCGGCGAGAACTTGCGCACGCCTCCGAGTACGCGAGGGCCGGGGACTTTGGCTTTCGGCTTGGAAGTAGGGACCGTTCGGCGATGAGGGCGCGAGATGGTGCTGTGGCGACGGAGGCTCGATGCGCCGTAACTGATGGGCACATCATCCGAGGAGCTGGAGCCTCGGAGACTCTTGAAGATGGCGTAGGGAAGGAGGAGGTCCCAGATGACGGCTCGGCGATGAGGGGGGTCGGTCTGAGAAGGAAGAAGAGGCTGCGCCGGGGCGTGGACGTCGACTCGAGTAGCCGAGCTCGTGGTGTGAGAGGTGAAGGTACCGTAGACGGGCTCGGCGGCGGTGGGGGTGTGGCTTGAGGCGACGGCGGAGCTTCGGCTCGGCGCGTGGCCATTAGCTGTCGCCGAGGGGCGGGGACGATAGCCGTTCGAGTTGGGATGGTCGTCTGTAGAGGAGGCAGTCGTCGGTGAGAAGTAGCTGGCAGCGATGTGGATGATGGAAGGAGCAGTCGAGCGGGGGTGGAACTGGACAGCAAAGGTGAGCGATGGTGAGCGAACGCCGACGCGTCGACCAGCAGCTCGACCAACCTGAGGTAGCCACGATACGAGGTGATAGAGGTCGTCGTAGTACGGTCCCTCTTCTTCGCCGCGCAGAGCATGCTTGGTGGCAACTGCGAACGCCTCGATGAGTCCTGCGAAACCCAAGCCGAAGTAAGCCCTTCGCCGTTCGGCGCTCTTTCAGCGTAGCTCACCCATAAACCTGCTTTTCTCCTCTCTGAAATGAATCAGCCTCTTATCCACCGTGCCGCTCCAAGACGACGCGATACTCTCGGGGACGTGAGTCCAGCACAGTCGACCGAGCGTCCTCGAGATCCGAATGACTTGCGCCCACTGCTGGCGGCCTTCCTGGAAGTTGGCGTATCCTTGCGAGGCTCGCCAAGAGATGCCGAAGCCGACTGACAGTCCCAGCACCGTCTGCGACCCAGTGGGATGATCAGCTGCAGCCCGAGCGGCGAGCGAGAGGCGAGAACGAACGAGCATTACGCCGGGAACGGCGAGGTTATACGTCGTGAGCTCGGTGATGCAGACGACGAGAGTGCAGAAGATAGTATGGAAGAGCACAGCGGGCCAGATCCTCCAGAAGACGGTCCCCGGCGCTGCCCAGAGGGTGGCGTGGTAGTCGGTCGAGGGCGAGTGAACGAAGGCAGACGAGGAGCGACTGGCGAGCAGAGGTGGATCCTTAGCTGTCGAACTCATCCTAATTGGATGCAGCTAACCGTCGACCAAGTCGGCGCAGGATGTGGTCGGAGGGAAAGAGAGACAGCGAGCTCGAGCGCTCGCTTCGCTCGACGATCGAGGGGAAGGGAGTCGCAGGATCGAGCAGGAGGGCTGGCGTGCAGCTGCGGGTTGCAGGGATACAAACAGTTTCTAATTCGCCCTCCAGCTAACCTGCAGCTCGGGGCGTGAGATCACAGTCTCTTCCCGCGAGTAAGATGAGACGACTTCAGCTCGCTCGTCGCTTTCTCTCCTACCATTCACTAGGGCCGGACCCTCTACTCGCTTTTCGGCTCTCCTCGGCTTCTGTTCAGCTACAGATCGTTGCTGCTGCCACTCCCTCTTCTTTCCCTGCACCTTCTGCTGCACTCGCTCGTTCGCTCCGTCCCAACAGCCTTCTCGAACCGCTCGACAAGCTCGTACGATGGCGACTCCGTGGTATGTGCGCCAGTTCAGCGGTAGGAGGCTGCTGTGGAACATCTTGTGAGTAGCTGCAAGCAAGAGCCCGGTGCAAGAAGTGAGACGCTGCAGCTGACAAGGCGCTGTCGCTTCTGCAGCTTCTATCTCGGTCACATCGGAGTCTTCATCTACGGCTGGCTCAAGCAGGTGAGTAGACGCGGTTTGAGAGGTAGTACCGTAGCTCACACTCAGCGTTGCAGTCGAACGACCTCCGTCTCGCTGGGCTCAACAAGCTCCGCTTCTCGGTGTGGGTGTCTCGCGGAGCTGGACTCTGCCTCGGCATCGACGGCTTGCTTCTCGTCCTCCCCGGTGGGTCCAACTCTCCCCTTGAAACCAGCAGGAGGAACGAGACGCTGACTAGCCTACAGTCCTCCGCAACATCATCCGCGCCTTCCGCCCCGTCGTCGCGCCTCTGGTCCCGCTCGACGAGAACACTTGGTTCCACCGTCAGATCGCCTACAGCACTCTTCTCTGGACTATCGTGCACACGACCGCTCACTGTGAGCCTCGTGTCGCCCTCCCGCTGCGACTCGAGCTAACGCCGAGCTTCCTCCAATCTCGTTGAAGCCGTTCACGACGCGAGGCGGGAGATGTAGCTGAATTGGGCGGCCTGCCGTACATTTCGATGAGCTGATAAAAACTACAAGTTGATAAAACTATACGGAGGGCCAGTGAAACCTGCCCCTGCAGGGAAACTGTCCGCCCCGTGGTCAACGAGAGTAGCCGAGACGAGAAGGGGAGCGAGACTGAGAAGGGGAGATGAGACCGAGCCAAGGGAGAGAGAGCCGAGAGGCGAAGGAAGTGTGAGATAAAGAGAGA
>BCKL01000004.1:806788-824439 GCA_001600635.1 Leucosporidium creatinivorum | reverse complement strand
AACTTGTCTGAGAGGGAAGGTGGCGATCATGGCCGAGAGGCTGACTGATGTGATCGACTTGATGAGGTACAGGCTGCAAAGGCAATGGCGCTGTCTTAGCTCGGAAGCCGGATGCGAGACGGGCTCGGCGATGGGAGAAGAAAGGGAAAAACCCGCCGGACTCGGAAKTCTCGCGGCGCGGGGGGAGAGAGGATGTAGGAGAGTAAAGCTCACTGAGTGCGATTGAACTCCTGCGCCAATTCCCTCGTGCCTCCTCCAAAGGCGAAGCCGATCGCTAGACGTCAACATGATTAACGTCGAGCGCTCGCAGGTTCGCAAAGAGACGGCTTGGGCGATCATGTACACTCAACCTGGAGCGCTCACTGGACACATCATGCTCCTCCTCATGTTCTTCATCTACACCACCGCGCACGTCAAGATCCGAACTCAATGCTTCGAGGCATTTTGGTACACTCACCACTTGGTAAGTCGTCTCGCTAGAGGTTTGAACAATTGGAGGCTGATCTCAGCTTATCCTGCAGACCTTCTTCTTCCTCCTCGGTCTCTACACGCACGCCAGTGAGGCGGCTCGGCGTTCGATGTTCAGGCTCGCTGGCTCACCTCCTCGCCCCACAGCCGGCTGCTTCGTTCGCGGAGCCCTTCCCGACACCCCGGTTACCTGCTTGGGCTACGAGTCGTGGCACTGGACCATCTGGGGAGGCATCGCCTACTTTATCGAGCGAGTCGTTCGCGAGGTGGGTCGTCGGCGCTCGGTCACTCGTCTGCTCAGCTCGCCGACCTCCGATATCTATCCAGGTCCGCGCTCGCCGCGCTACTTCCCTGGTCGGCGTCCTCATGCACCCCTCGGGAGCGATGGAGCTTCGCTTCACCAAGCCCTCCTTCCGCTACAAGGCCGGCCAGTGGCTCTACCTCAACGTCCCCGAGGTCAGCGCCTACCAGTGGCACCCTTTCACCATCTCTTCGGCTCCCGACGACCCCTATGTCTCGGTGCACATCCGTCAGGTCGGCGATTGGACTCAGTGAGCTTGCTCGGCGTCCTTTGGCGCGCTGGAAATCGCGACTGACCGGCTCTGTCTGCTTGCGATCGCACAGAGCCCTAGGTGACCGCCTCGGATGTACTCTTTTCCTCGCTGCCGAGATCACCAAGACGGCTGGCCGTCGCGACTCGATGGAGAAGGGAGGTAACGAGTACGGCGACGCCGAGTTCATCGATGTCGGAGGTGCTTTGCTCGCGGCGGGGAAGTTGCCTCGTATCAAGGTGGATGGACCTTTCGGAGCGCCGGCTGAAGATGTCTTCAAGAGCGAGGGTGAGCTCTTGCGTCGAGGGAAGAAGAGAGAACGACAGCTGACGAGCGCCGAGCATCAGTCGCCATCCTCATCGGCACGGGCATCGGAGTCACGCCCTTTGCTTCCATCCTCAAGAACATCTGGTGAGGGCTGAGGCTGGAACTATCCCCGAGCCGAAGCTGACGCGAGCTCTCCTCGTCCACAGGTACATGCAGCAGAAGCGTCAACTCGGCGCCCTTCGTCGCGTTCACTTTGTCTGGTGCAACCGCGATACCGGCTCTTTCGAGTGGTTCCAGAAGTTGCTCAAGAAGCTCGAGGAGGCAAGTCACTACTCGAAGAAGGCTCTGGCGAGCGATAGGCTGACTTCGGCGCACTTGATCTCTCCCTCGCAGGCTCAAACCGACCCCGACTTTCTCTGCATCAACATGTATCTCACTCAGAAGATGGACCAAGACATGATCACCAACATCGCCATCAACGGTCAGTCGTAGCTTGCTTGCATGTCACTCGCGCCCGCTCGGCGCTGACCCCCTCTCGTCCTCCCTACGAGCAGACGCCGGCAACGAGTTCGACCCGCTTACCAACCTCCGCTCGAGGACTCATTACGGACGTCCCGACTTCACCACCATCTTCAACACGATTAGGAACCAGATCGAGCTCGGTCACTACTTGCCTGGCAGGGAGAGCGCCCTGAACACCAAGGTCGGAGGTGCGTTGAGGTGCTCTCGCTCCTCTAGTTAGGAAGTGAGAGGCTGAGACTGCTCTTGTTTGCTGCAGTCTACTACTGCGGCCCCAACGAGCTCGCCAAGTCCCTCAAGGAGAAGACCAAGGCTGCCAGCTCGGCGCAGGTCAGGTTCTCCTTCGCGAAGGAGCATTTCGTGAGCTTCTCGGCTTCTCCTCGACCCCATCCCATACATCAGCGAGCTAACGGCATGTCGGCCGTCTTCTCACTTGCAGTAATCCTCTGAACCTCAAGCCGAAGCGCCGGTGCGGGAGCGGGAGGCTTTCGAAGGGGGACGCGAGTTGCTCGGTCGCTTCCGTACAGATTGATATGCGCATCGCAATCACAGCTGGTCTCTGTGACACGCTCAAACGCGCATCGAGCCAATCTATCGCCTGGCAGCTCAACGCATCTGCTCGCCAGCCTGAGCCGAACGCCCCTCGCAGCCGGATGCCCGAGGCGTCGAAGCTGACCTGGGGATGATGGCACTGCTACAGCGACTCGATTAGAGTAGATGAAGAGCCTGCCCCGGCTGAGGCAGTGGCCACGCGCTTGAGATCGCTTTCCCGGAGTTGGAGCCTTTGAAGTTCGGCGATGACGGGCGCGAGGCTTGCTGGCAGGCTGGTGGCTTGGAGAGGTGCAGAGGTGCAGAGTTCGAGAGGAGGAAACGAGATAGATGTAGGAGATCAAAGGGAGGACAAAGTCGACGTCAGTGCAGCCACGGGCGCTTTGCTCCCCTGCCTGAGACTCTCCGAGCGCTCAGGCCTCCTGCGAAGAGCGAACGCCGCTTCGACGAAGTTGGCCTTCCCTTTGACCTCCGACCACTCACTCTCGCTTCGACTTCGACCCGTCAATAGTGTAGCAGGCAGCCCTTCAGCAGCTGTACGACAGTACACCCCTTCCCATCAGCTTCGCTCAACGTCCGTCCTGTCGCCAGCTCCTCCTTCGTTTGAAGCCATGGCCGATCCGTGGGCCGCCTACCTCGGTCTCTCGGCTCAAGAGCAGGCGCAGGCGTCGGTACTGCCTGTGCTACAAAAGCTGCTGCAGAGTACGCTACAGCTCATTGTCCCGTGGCGCTAAGACGCTCTGAAACGAACAGCTCGCTGACCGGTTCTCGCTGTACTCGAGCAGGTCTCCAAGCAGGTGCAGAAACAGTACCAGAGACACGTCGCCGCCTCCTCTCGGCGCTCCTCTCCTCGCTCTCCAACAGCTTCCTCACCACCCCCGCCGACCCAGCTCTCGCGCCCCTCGCTTCGCTCTTAAAGTTCCTCGGCCGTTCGCCGGCTGGATCAGAAGAGTTGGGACGAGAGAGCGCGCTCAAGGTCCTGCTCAGCCTGGGAGGTCTCAGTAGAGCTGCGACTCTCGCTCCTTCTCCCACAACAACGTTCTCGCGCGCTGCAGGAGCAGAGAACGACGACGACGACGACGAGGAGGAGGGCATCGAGGCGCTCGAGGAGGACCCGCTACTATCCTACGAATCAGAAGCCCTCCGATGCCTCTGTAACATCCTTACCCTCCACCCTTCCGCTCGGGACCTGTTCCCCGAGATTCTGGCGGAGGAGCCTGGGCATTTGGCGCTCAATGGAATGGTTCGGTTGATGGGATATTCGGGAGCTGGATTTCTGGCGGGACGGCTGCTCTTCTTGCTGACAAGTAAGCCTGGGGAGCTGATCTCGGTGCTCGCGGAGGGCGAGGAGATCGTTAAGGCAATGAGACTCGTGAGTAGCCCGCTGATTCTTTTCGTTCCCCACGGAGAGCTGACGATCCACTCTACCCAGTACACCCTGCGATACATCCACACCCTCCGAGATCCGACAATGGTCAACAGCCTCACGAGCGGATCGGTTCCCTCTCCCGCCGACACCCTTCGCGAGCACCTGAAGCTCGCCTACAACCTCATGCTCCAATATGGACGACAGCCACCTCCTACCCCTGCCACGGAAACGGCACTCACTCCCGACTTCGCATCGCCCGACAGCGTCGACAGGTCGGCCACCGAGGACGAGTCTGACGACGGCGAGAAGGTTGCCCCTCACGAGGAGGAGCTCAGCACTTCGCCAAAGAGTACCACCGATCCGACGAAGAAGAAGCGCTTCTGGAGCAGTCTGAGCAAGGGCTCGGGCGAGACGCTCGACTCGCCTTCGCTCCCCGGCGAGAACGGATCCAGCGCCCCCATCCCTATCAGCTCCAACTTCGACCCCACATCCGATCCCAGCCCTCCTCCCATCCCTCTCGAACGTCACCGCTCCAAGTCGCCTCGCTTCTACGCTCGCAAGATCGTCGACGCCATCACCGGCTCCCCTTCCTCCTCTCGCAACTCTACTCCCGTCACTTCGCCCAATCTTCCTTCCACCACCTCTCTTCCCAAGCGCTCTCCAGCCATCATCAACGCAGCAGAGGGCACCAACAGCGGCACTCTTACCCTCGCCAACGTCACGCCCTTCCTCCCACTCTTCCGGCCCTACCTCACCCTCTCCTGCCTCCTTCCCCTCGGCGACGACCCCAAAGACCCATCTCCCCTCCTTCGCGGCGCACTCAATACCCTCCTCAACTACCCAGTCGAGCTCGAGGAGCTCAACGGCTTCGACTACTCGTGGCTTCAACCCATCGACGGCAGCGAGCGCATCATCGACACGAAGTGCTACGCTACCAGGCGGAACGCTCCCCAACTACCTCCCGTTGTCGCGAGGTTGATGGAGGTCCTCAGCAAGACCTGCGACGCTTGGTTCCCCGTCGACGTCGCTCCTGCTGGCCTGTCAGCCGCGATGAAGAAGAAGGTTGCCGCCGGCGCCTCGGCGACCCCAGCTCATCCCGATGAGCTCGTTCCGAAAGGCTCGGGCGAGAGTACGAGGGCGGAAGAGATCCTCGGTCCGGTCATGCTGCTGTTGAGGAAGATCTCGCTTCTCGCCGAGCCGGCCGCTTTGCTCAGAGAGATTCTCCTTCCTGACGACATGTGAGTGACTGCGCTCTCGGGTCAGATCATATTTTCTAACTCCTTCCTATCACCAGCGACCGGTCCATCCCCCTCGAGCGCCGTCCCGACCTCATCGGTCACCTCGTTCGCCTCCTCTCGTCCATCCTCCTCCCCAACACGGCGTACGGCGTCGGAGAGTTCCTCTACAACCTCTGCGACCGCGACCCCGCGACCCTCTCCACCCAAATCGGTTACGGCAACGCTTCCGGCTTCCTGCAGAACCGAGGAGAGCTCATCCCTCCTCCTCCCATCGGCAACGCCAACTCCGCCGACAGTAAGAAGAAGAAGGGATCAGTCGCCCCGCAGCGGCCGACGAGCTCTACCAGCACCATCGCCGAGGAGTCGGCACCGACCTTCACCTCGCCATTCGGAGGAGGACCAGCAGGGTCTCGCGCCGTCAATCCCATCACAGGAGCGTTCGAACTTCCTCCCGACCCCGACGAGGTGGAGATGACCGAGGAGGAGAAGGAGCGCGAGGCCGAGAAGCTCTACGTCCTATTTGATCGGATGCAGAGGACGGGAGTCATGACCGCCGAGAACCCGGTGCAGAAAGGAGCGGCAGAGGGGAGGTTTGAGGAGACGACAGAGGAGAGGGAGGCAGAGAGGAAGAAGTGGGAGGAGGACGAGGAGAGATTGGAGAAGGAGGTCGAGCAGGAGATGGCCATCTTCAGAGCGAGGAAGAAGGCCATGGCGGATAAGGCCAAGGCCGAGGCGGCGTCTCGGCAAGAGTAGGGAGATTTATGCAGGGGTGTTAGCTGTACATAGCTCGGCTCGCTCACTGCTCTCATCGTTATGTTAGTGCGCATCTAGTTCGCTTCTCGTTCCATACCCCTTCTTGCAGCCCCTTACGGCGGCTAATCTTGGTATCATGCAAATTGATGGCAGACTGTACTCGGACTTGTACGATCTCCCGAGCCAGCGCGAGCGAGTGAGTGAGTGAGCGAGTGAGAGAGGGGAGAAGAGCGACGGCAGGCGCCGTGAGACCTTCGCAACCTCTCGACCTCTCGACGAGCGCGAGATAAAAGGTCTAACGTCGGTCTAGTCGATTGACCAGTCAATAGTGGTACAACGGGAGGCGCTCATTACTGGAAGTCGCCGACTGTAGGGAAGGAGGCGAGTTAGCGAGATGCTCGGCGAACCAGGACGAGTGAGAAACGACTCACAAATTGGATCAACACCGTTCCACTCGACCTTCTCGCCCTTCGCCTTGAGCTCTCCCACCCTATTCCTCTCCTCCCAGTACTCGAGCAAGCCCGCCTCCGTCTTGGCCGGCTGCCAGAAGCTCTCTCCCGTGTCGGCGTCCTTGCCCCGGCTGAACCACCTGGCCTTGTGCGGTGGCAGCTCGCCCTTCTCGCGCTGCCGACGGGTAGCGCGCTGGTGCTCTTCCAATTCAGTCTTGAGGTTGTTGGCGTGCTCGAAGGCGCCCGTCTCGAAAGCGTGCTGGTCGGGACGTAGGCGGCAGTCGGTGGGAGGAAGCCAGGACTTGAGGTCGGGGTTCGTGTCGTTGAGAGTGACGGCGAAGGGCGTGCTATTGGTATGCAGGAGGGTCAGCAAGCCGTCGGGTAGAAAGCGAGAACGAGAAAGCCTACAGGTTGAAGGGCATGCCGGGCGGCTTCTCGGAGTTCTTCCAGAGGCGAATGTACTCGGGCGCGACGTCTCCGTTCTTGGTCGTTGGGACCGAGGCGTCGGGTGCGAGATCTCCGTGGCCTGCGCCGACTCGACGAGCAACGAGCTGCGAGCTCCATTTCCCGGCAATGTCCCAGTGCTCCTTGCCCGCCTTGTCGACGACCTTGCCCTTTATCTCGCAAGCGTTGCCGCCGCGCCATCCTCGAGGCTTGAAGGTGAGAGTGCAGGTGTCGCCGGTGCGGTGGTTGGTGACGATCATGTCGCCATAGTGATCGATGATGGGGTTGCCGAAGAGGAAGTTGGAGACGGAGGTGGTGACCTTGGTCCAGCTGTAGTGCTCGGTGACCATGTCGGGCCATCGGTCGCCGGCGGCAGGAAGGTCGGGAGCCCACTCCTTGGGGATGCGGACGTTGACGTGCGCGATACCCGTCGGCCGAATCTCGAAGCTCTTGCCGAGGAACTTGCTCTTTGCGTCGACTGTAGGTGCCTGAGGTCAGCGCTCGCTCGTCGACAGAGATGCAATCGTGACTCACCCTCGCCAAAGTACTCCCAGGCAGGTGACTGGGCAATGCAGGCCGAGATTGGAGGGTGGTGGCAGACTTGCTCCGAAACGTAGCGATACTTCTTGTCCAGGCTGACGTACTCGAAGGTCTCTCCCTGTAGCATGAGAAGGTCAGCGTTAGATCTCCAGCTGTCGAGGTGAGGCTACGCACCAGCATGGGGTTGAAGGGCTTAGCGATGCGGCCGATGGTCGACGAGTAGTTGGATGCGGCAAAGGCGGCGATGTAGGCAATGCGCTTGGTCGAGTCGGGGTCGGATGCAGCGCCATCGACTGCGAGAGAAGGAATCAGCGCGCTGACGGGGAGAGAGGGACTGAATGAGAACTCACGACACTCAGAGAATTCGATGTCCTCGGCCATGCGCTGCAGCATCGAGCAGGGCTCGTTGAAGAAGACGGGGAACGAGATCTTGGTGAGGTCCTTGCCGATGGAGCCCTTGAGAATGGCCCAAAGCGAGACAGGCGGCCTGGTATCGTCGCCGAGGGGAAGAGCGGTGCGGAGATGCTCGTAACCCTTGTAAGGCGCGAGGTCGAGGGATTCGGCGAACGAGTCGATCTGCGGTACTCTCTTGGCCGGCGCCTCGTCCTCCGTTATGGGGATCTGACCCGCCTCGATGGCCTCGAAGAACTCGTCGTCGTCGTCCGAATCGTCCGAAGCGTCTCCCGTCTCGTTTGCGAGGGCCGAGTCGACGACCTGCTCCAGCTCCCGAGGATTGAGGGTATGCATGGTGCCCGAGCGAAGTCGTCCTGTGCGAGTAGGCGACATCGAGCCTGACATGGCTCGGCTGCGAGTGCCGTCGGCGCTGAGGGCGGCGATGCGGACGCTCGCAGCGCTAGTACGCCTGGAGGCGGCGGGAGGAATGGTGGACGAGCCATCCTCGGCGAGCTGGGCAATTCCATCGTCCACGGCGGCGACGGCGGCAGAGTCCATCTCGGGCGCAGAGGAGAGGTTGGCCCTGACTTCCTGGAGAGCGCGCTTCCTCCTCGTGTTGTCCCTCGACGCCTTCTGCAACTCGACCTCCATGGCCGCATGCTGAGCGGCGACCTCCTTCATGTTGTCCTCCCACATGCGCTTGGCGTCGATCTCGCGCTCGTACTTGCGGACGAAGTAGCGCTCGCGCTGAGCGACGACGTCGATGTACTCGTCGAGCATGCCCTCGAGCGACGAGAGCGATCCCTTGAGAGCCTCCTTGACGTCCGCTTGCCGACTGCCGACCGAGTGGATGCTGGAAGGTCGGCTGCCTGTGGTTGGGGCAGCATCCTCGCGCACGACGAGCGAGCTGAGGAGCTGCTGGGTGAGCTCCAGCTGGGTCTTGGTTCCCTGAGCGAGGAGATCAAAGTCTTCGGAGCGAGGTACAACGTCGTCGAAATCGCCGTTGTAGGTCTCGTCGTCGCCAATGACTGAGCCGTCGCGGTCGCCAAAGGACTCGGCGGGGGAGGAGCCGCTGGCGGCGGCGTGCATCTTGGGCAGGTCGGAGAGACGGCGTAGGCGGTCCTCGGCGGCAGAGGGGATGGAGGTGGCGTAGGTGGAGGCGTTGGAAGCGGTGCGAGTGACGGCTGTACCCTCCCGAGCGTAGTCGGCGTTCTGGCGAAGGAGCTCGACCCAGCGCATGACCTCGACGGGATCTGCGATAAGACATGAGTCAGTGCTTGTTTTGGGGGTCGAGAAGAAAGAGAAAGCTCACGGTTGCCTTTGAGCCAGAAGGAGGGGAAGCTCTTGCCGAGTTTATTATTGACCTCGAACTTGAGCTTGTCCACGCCGGGGGCGACGACGTTGGCGACGCTCATGTTGATGGATCCACGAGAAGCTTTGCCTTCGTCCTCTTGGGTGCGGTAGTAGGACAGGACGCCTGCGGTGGAGGGGGGTCAGTTTCAGGCTCGGCCAACGGTAAGGAGACAAGTTTGGCTCACCATTGTCGAGGACGAACCAGCGAGTGCGGTAGCCACGAGCCATGTTGGTCCACTTGGAGAGGTAGCCACGCATAGCGGGAGGCTGGCCGAGAAGAGGAGCAGCGCCGGAGCTTGGGTCCGAGGCGGCAGCGCGAAGAGCTCGTCCTTCGCTCGAGGCAGCTGTAGGGTAGTCAGATCAGCCTTCGTCTCGACTGCAACAGTGATGCATGACTCACCTTGCCTCAGCACCGACTTGATGCGCTCATCCTTGGCCGAATCGATGGGCAGCTTGCCTCGCTTGTCTCGCCCGAGAATATCGGCGCCCTTGGAGACGGCGAGCTTGATGACCGCCAGATCCTTGCGCTTGGCTGCTTCGTGCAGGATCGTTGTTCCCGTGGCATTATCCCTAGCGGCGAAGTCGATGCAGCGCGAACGAGGCCTGGCGATAAAGTGGTAGAGCTTCTCGGCGGCGACGTTCGAAACGTGACCCGAGGCGGCCGAGACGTGAGGAGAGGTAGGAACTGGAGGTGGAGGCATGGCGCCCGAGTCGGAGATGGTGGGGAGAGGGTTCTGCGCAAGTTTGGGGGACGTCGCGAGCGAGGCGGTGGACGAGTTGTGGGAATGGCGAGAGGTGGTGCCCTCCGAGGCGGGCGAGGCAATGTAGGCGGCGAGGAGGGCGAGATAGGACTCGTTGTAGTGCGACCGCGAGACTGTTTTGGAGAACCAGAATTAGCGATCAACGCGAATACCGAGGGTTGCTAATGTGGAAACTCACCCGAGATGAGCGTGGCCGTATCTGGTCCTCCAGCAACGTCGAGCGCCGTCTTGCCAGAGGCATCCTTGATCATATCGTCCACCTGCTCCTCGAGAAGGAATAGCGCCACCACGTCAACTCGGTTGAGCGAGGCGGCCAAGTGGAGCGGCGTTTGGCCTCGCGCATCTTGAGCGTTGACGGATCCGGGCTGCTGCTTGAGTACGAGCTCGACAGTCGGATCTGTAGCATCGTGGTTAGCTGGGTATCCGAGCGCCCTCGACTGGCAAAGACGTACGCTTGCCACATCGGACGGCGATATGAAGGGGAGTGCTCGTGCCGCTGTCTGCGACGAGAGAGCCAGTCTCCGAGACGCCCTGACGCTTGGTGGAAGCATCAGGTGCAGAGTTGAGAAGCGGTAGGATGGCAGCAGAGTCGCCTGCAGCAAGAAGCAAAGGTCAGCCCTGACCAGCTCAGCGGGAACTCGCAAGGCGTCTCACCAGCTCTGATGGCTTCCAGCAAGCGATACTGGCGTAATGACTCCTCTGGTCCAGCTGTAACGAGTATAGTTTAGCGCCCTGCACCCCGACTGGAGCCCTCCACGACTCACCCTTGACCCCGAGAGCTGTGAGCGATTCCGTGTTGGCGGCGACCCCTTCCTGGAGAGCGACGCTCATCCGCTTCTGCGCCGAGGGACGACGCTGTACCGGAGTAGACGTCATCTCTGTCCTATCTGTTACTGTTGTTACTGGTCCGGGCGTATTCGAACGCGACGGAAAGCTGAACGGCGTCGGCATCTTGGACCTGGAAGAGGGACAGCCGCGATGACCTTCTTGCCTCGAAGTCGGGAATTGGGATTCGAATAGTGCGCAGTCGGTGACGATGGTGCGCCGAATTATAAGGAGAGACGAGGAGTACTCTCTGTAGCTCTCTCGTGGAGTCGTCGAAGTGTAAACCGACGAGCTGTAGGAGAATCGCTCGTGCACAGCCCCCCTTCTCTCGGCGCCGAGCCCTGGAGTCTCGGCTGCTGCGCTCGAGTGCATCGGCCTACATGTAGGTAGAAGGGCGAGCAGTAAGCTGTTTCTGTGTGTCTTCCTCTGACATACCACCCGATGATGTAGCTCTCGTATTTGACCTCCGTCTGCTGCCACCCTTCAGCTTCAAAGCCTCGGTCTCGCGCGCCGGAGGTTCCCAAACGCGCGCGAAGTGCGAGGAGCTCGAGAAGGGCAGTACAGCTCGGATGTACAGGACGCTGATGTGTAGTCTGCGCAAACAGCGAGATGCCGAGGCACTCGAGACTCGAGACTCGGCGAGGGTTTCAGGGGGACACGGAGAGCAAGTGGCACGTCGCCTGTAGCCGCCCGCACTGCAGAGCGACTAACTCGCAACACTCTCTGGCTGATGGAGACCGCAGAACGTAGCAAAGGACGCACAGTCCGGCGAGACGAACGCCGAGCATCGGCTCCTCCCCCTTCCTCGTGCCCTCGTCAAGCCCCAGCGTCTACTCGAGTGTAGCAGAGGTGCTCAGAGCAAAAAGTAAAGCCTCCCCGGCCCCGTAGATGAGCAGGGAGGCGAGTTGAGGCAAAAAGAATCGAGTGCCCAGTGGCGGGATCGAACCGCCGACATCAGACTAAACGCTTGAGAAAGTATTAGGTCTGCATCATAACCGACTAGATCAACCGGGCTTTAACTTTGATTCACAAATCCCGCTGATAGAGTTCTCTTGTTTGCCGTATTTTCGCCGAGTTCGAGCCAGCCGTCGAGCAGCCAGCGCCGAGGAAAGGGATAGGGCTTGGTCTGGAGGTCAGACACGGGCAGCGAGGAGCATAGTGGGGGATGCTGCAACTTCACTCGTGCTCGGTGCACAGTCCTCATCAACAACATGCGAACAGGATCAACGTTTTGCGCGCGCTCAGTCAGCAGCGCCGCTCCTTGCCCTCATTCGCTCACCTCGTCTCGTCTTCTCGCCTTACCACACCAAATGACTGAACAGAAGCGCGTGTTCTTACTCGGCACGGGCTACATCGGAGGCTCAATCCTGCAGGGTCTCTTGAAGGAGGGATATGCCGTCACCGCGCTCTCTCGCTCGCCAGACAAGGCCAAGGAGCTGGAGAAGTTGCCTGGAGTGCAGACGGTCATCGGTAGCTTGGATAGTGAGGACGTGATTGTCAAGGCTGTGCTCGAACACGACGTGAGTCGCTATTGTCGCCTGCAGAGGGAAGATGAGCTGAGCGCCGCTGACGCTTCGCGCTCGTTCTGTAGATCATCATCCACGCCGCTACAGCAGACGACTTACCCTCGGTACAATCGATCCTCAAGGGACTCTCGCAACGCCCCGAATCGGCCTCGCCTGCTGTCTACATCCACACCTCGGGCAGTGCGTCCTTTCGCTCTTCGCCTAAGCTGCGAGAGACCAACAGACTGACTCACCTCTTTCCTCAGCTGGCGAACTTGCTGCTGCACCTTCGCCCGAGATCGTCTACAGCGACAAGAACCCTGAGCTCATCGACGAGCTGCCAGATTCGGCATGGCATCGTGATGTCGACCTCGCTATCAAGCGGGCTGTCGAGGCAGGGAAGGTCGGAAAAGCCAAGGTAGCCATCATTCTCCCTCCTGTGATCTACGGCATCGGAAACGGGTGAGTAGAGGCCGACCTGTCCGCTAAATGAGTGCTCGGCGCTGACCTTTCCGCTCCTCAGACCGCTCAACAAGCTTTCGATTGACATCCCCGAGTGGTTGAGGCAGTCCATTCATGCCCAGCAAGTCACTCTGTACGGCCCGGAGAGCTACATCTTCAACAGCATCCACGTAAGGCGCTCGCTCTGCCTTCGGCTTTCCTCTTGCGCGCCCACACTGACGCTCTCGCCGTCTACAGATCAAGAATCTCGTCCCTGCCTACCTCACTCTCCTCGCCTCGCTCCTATCGGCCGACTCGCAGCCCGCTGGAAACGTCTATTGGTTCGCCGAGACGGGAGCGCAGACATGGAAGTCCATCGGCCTGCACCTTCACAAGCTTCTCTCCGCTCGTGGATTAGTCAAGAAAGAGCCCAAGTCTGTCTCGCACCCGGCGGAGAACATGTCGCTTGGCAACAACACTCGTTGCAAGGCGGAAAGGCTGGCCGAGTTGGGATGGAAACCGGAGGGCGCGACGAAGCAGTCCTTCTTGGAGGCTATCGAGAACGAGCTGGAGGCAGTGTTGAAGGAGGAGTAGTACTGTACTGAAGCCCTCTTCCGTACTAAAGCTCCTCAGGCCACCGAACTTCGACCTTCGCCCACTTCGGCGAACGACGCCGCCGACCTCGCCTCCGCCGGGGCTACCCTCCTCGAGGTTCCGTCGCTCCCAGCTTCCGGGTGGAAGATTCCCAAGGGCTCCTCATCCATCGACTTCTGCCCCCAGTGCTGGAAACGACGGGAGAGCCGTACTGTGCGTCGTGGACGGGCGTTTAGCGTTCGTCGGTTCGTCTCTCGATGCCTCTCTCGAGGGGCATGGTCCGTCTGCTCGTTATCTGCTGGATGTCCCTGCACCTTGAAGGTCGTTCGACGGTCGTCAGTACGTACGAGGATGGGACGGCGTTCGAAGGGCTTCGGAGGGAAAGGGAGCGCAGACGGCCTTAAGCTTGCCCTTCTTCCTTCTTCGTCTCTTTCGTGTTGCAGTCGTCGCTCTTCAAGAGGCTCAGTGCATCCACAAGCCTGGTGAGTGGTATGCTGTAGTGGACCAGACCTCAGAGCTGACTCGGCTCGTTCGCACCTCCGCCCAGCCGAGCCGCCTTCTTTCGCTCCCTCCGCGCCTCAAGGTCGCCACTGTCACTCCTTCACCCCACGTTCGCTTCAAATGAGAGCTTATGTTGCTTTCGTCGCCCTCGGCCTCCTCGCAAGCGTAGCTCGGGCGCGTCCATCCACTCTGCTCGAGTTGGCGAGGTCGAGCGAGTCGTCGTGCGACATTCTCCGCTGCCCTTCTGGGCCGGCTCAGTCTCGTGCAGTCTGCAGAAATGGTGAATGTAGCTTTGGGGAGCTCCATGCTGTCGTCCCACCCAGTCTCCCGCTCCTTCTCGTCTCGCTCGGCGTATCGGAGGACACGAAGCTGACTCTCGGCGGCAGCTCGACACAGACTGCACCTCTGATTATACACTGAGCGAGGACAAAAGCTCCTGCATACTAGCTACTTCTCGCATGTCGACGTCTCGCCCATCGTACGTGGTCATCGGCATCTCGGCGTTCTTTCTGTCTCAACTAAGGCTAACCTTGCCTGTACACACCTACAGTCCGAGTTTTAGGGCTAATGTAACCTCGTCCTCCGTCAAGCACGCCGCATCCTCAGTCTCAGGGGCTTCGTCGCCGAGCTCGATGTCGTCCTCGCCGAGCGGCACCACCCCGGCAGCAGCTCCCACCGCCACGTCGAGACCTCAGGATCTTCGACTTGATCCCAACTTCAACATTACGGACGTTCCTCAAGACCGCCACTTCTACTGGACCATCGATGAGATGATTGGCGCGCCCGATGGATGTGAGTGGCTCCTCCTCGTGACTTCCCTCGCTCTCGGCGGACGCTCCTTCCCTCCGCTCGTGCCGACGCTGACATTCCTTGCTCCTGCCCACAGTCGAGCGAACCATGTGGGTCGTCAACGGTCAGATTGAGGGACCCCTCATCGAAGCCAACCAGGGTAAGTCGAGTTTTCGCGCTGCTCGGCCATGTCTTGTGCCGTTGCTCGTTGATCTGACTCCCTTTCTTGCGACTTCGCAGGCGACACGATCAACGTCCACGTCAAGAACAGCCTTTCGAAGGGCACGGCCATTCACTGGCATGTAAGCCGCCGTCCCTCCTCTTACTCTTCGCTCGCCGCTCACAGCGCCTCCTTGCTCGCAGGGAATGGCGCAGAACGGCACGCTGTGGGCAGACGGACCGAACGGAGTGACTCAGTGTCCCATTCCTGCCGGCGGTAACTTCACCTACATTTTTAGGCTTGACCGCGAGGACCAATACGGCAGCTACTGTGAGCCCTCTCGCCGAGCACTCGGCCGATCGCTTTCGCCGAGGCTGACTCTCGCTCGCCTCCCTCTCCTCAGGGTGGCAGTGAGCGCCTCTCGCTCTCTATCTTGTATCTCTGACCATCTGGCTGACCTCCTTCGACTCTTCAGCGCTCACCGAGGAGCGACTTACGCCGACGGCATCACGGGCCCTCTCATCATCCACTCGGTCAACGATCCTCTCAAGCGCGGTGAGGACTATGATATCGACCAGGTGAGATTGGAAACAATCGACGGCAAGCAGCTACAGTAGCTGATGCCTCCGCCGCTCTACAGATTCTCATGGTGCGAGATCACTACCATTCGATGAGCGACGATATCGTCGCTGGCTTGCGCTCGGCTGAGGGATGGGAAGGAGTGAGCCTTTGATTTGGTGGAAGGACAGGTGCGCTTGCTGACCCTCCGTCGATAGTCGGTTGCCGCTCCATCTCCCAAGTCGGGCCTCATCAACGGTCACGGCGTCTACAACTGCTCGGCCGCGCCTGCTGGCTCCAAGTGCACTCAGAAGGCTCCACTCGAGCTCGAGTTCTCATCTTACCAGCGCGTACGCCTGCGGATGATCAACATGGGCACTCATGGTGAGCCCTCCCTTTCGAGCTGCGGTCGGCGCCGAGCACCTTCGCTGACTCGGTCCGCGCTCTAGCATCCTTCAAGATCTCGGTCGACGGGCACGAGCTATCTGTCGTCGGTAGCGTCGTCTCCTCTCGCACTGCACGTCCACCCGAGCTGACCCTCAGCCGACCGACGCAGAGGCCGACGATACGCCCACCCATGCCGCTGAAGTTCACCGAGTCCCGCTGGTGCGTGCCAACCTCCTTCACCAGCCTCGACATGTCTGACATCGGTCCTTTCACCCCCTCGCAGAACACTGCTCAGCGCTACAGCGCCGTTTTCAACACTGGCAGACACGGCGACTCGTACTATCTACGATCGCAAATGAACACGCAAGTGGCTCGTTATCTGCTCCCTCCGGATCTTGCTGACCTCCTTGCCTTGCGTAGTGGATGTATCGGAGCTCCCCTCAACGAGCTGGACCCGCAGGCTCTCGCCATCATCCGCATCGTCGACGAGGGACAGTCGCCGAGCACCGAGACTCCGCTGACAAAGGACTCCGGCGACAACGACATCGTCGGCGCATGCGTGGATCTTGATGACAGTACGTTTACTCTGATGCGTGGGCCAAATAAGGCTGACCGTCGCAATGCAGGCGTTCTCGTCCCTCGCATCGCCATCGACGCCCCCGTCAACGTCGACCAGCGCAGCACATTCAACACCAGCATCATGGCTGTCAGCAATGGTTCTTTCCGGTGGACAATGAACAACGTCTCTTTCGACGCCTTCACCTACAAGTCAGTCGCCATGCTCCTTCTCGACCTCACTCTTCGCCGGCGCTGACCTCGGCGCTCCTTTCGCTTCGCAGTCCTCTCCTCTTTCAGATTGCACGAGGCCAAAGGCTTGACCCCAAAATTATCGCCAACATCGTCGCCGATAAGGTGCAAGTCCACGACATCATCATCAACAATATTGCCGGCGCCGAGCACCCTTTCCACCTGCACCTGCTCAAGATGTTCATCGTCGGGCGAGGCGAGGGCATCTTGACTCTCGAGTACGTCTTCTTCAGTCTCGGCCCATCTCTGCGTGGGCTGACCTCATTCACTCGCCGCAGTGCCGCCGCCGCGCTCACTTTCAACACCACCAACCCGCTGCGCCGAGACACGCTCAACGTCTCGCCCGGGACTTGGGTCGTTGTGCGAGTCATCACAGACATTCCTGGTATCGCTGCTTTCCATTGGTGAGTCCTTATACCTTTCTCTGTGCAATTGAACATCGAGAGCTTACCTACGCCCGACCCACCTCGCAGCCACATCGCCTGGTTCGTTTTGCTTGCTCTACTCTGCGCCTAGGAAGCCTACTGACCTTCTCTACCTCCCTCCAGGCATCAAGCTGCTGGGCTGTTTGGCGCGCTTGTCATTCAGCCGCATCTCATCACCATGGCAGCGATTCCTCCGCAAGCTCAAGCCGTGAGCCTCGCTGCACAGGTCGGCGCTACTGAGCTGACAAGAACTGTTGCTCCACAGCTCTGCGCCGCCAGTAGCTTCGCCCCCGACAACAGCCACAACACTACGGAGCCTGCACGGCTCATGATGAGGAAACGCCTCGACCTCGGCTCTCCTCATTTTCCGGCTCCAGCATAGAACTTGAGCTCTGTATGCACCTACAGCTCCCACAGACACATCCCATGATGCCATGTGCATTAGCAGTAGCCGGAACGCCAACCAAGGACATTGATCTTACCTGCAGACGGCGAGAGCTCAAGCGGCTCAGCGAATCCCGGCGAGAGGACAGCGAAGTTGATTGATATGTGTAGCGCCCACAGCCTGTCCAAAGCACTCTGGAAGTGATTGCTTCTCTTCTTAGCTCGCATCCGGCCTCCAGGCCAAGTCCGTTCCCCCGCTCGCTTCGGCGCTGGCCGCTCGACGGCTGGCTCGAATTCGGCGAAAAAGCGCAAAGCAGAATCCTATTGTCAGCAGTTTTTGATAATCAAGATCAAAGCCCGGTTGATAATTAAGATCAACCAGTTGGGCAAGCAACACGCCTGTCGGCCGGATCCAATTCGTCACCCTTACCGGTGTAGTCGGCTTATGAGCCAATTCGTCTAGTTGGAGTTATCGGTAGATTTGCTCTAGTGATGTTGCCAATTCACAATCTAGAAAAAAAAAAAGATCAAAGCCCGGTTGATCTAGTCGGTTATGATGCAGACCTAATACTTTCTCAAGCGTTTAGTCTGATGTCGGCGGTTCGATCCCGCCACTGGGCA